>OY783194.1:6878275-7205543 GCA_963678675.1 Xiphydria camelus
GAGATAGATAGATAGATAGAGATAGAGATAGAGAATAGATAGATAGATAGATAGATAGAGATAGAGATAGAGATAGATAGATAGATAGATAGATAGATAGATAGATAGATAGATAGAGTGTTTATTATTCAGAAAATTGAACAAAAATTGCGTTCTGCCGAAGCAGTGCACAGAGAAACAAGCGTAGTAATAATATAAACTTAAACTAAGGAATATAATAACAGCAGAAGGGTTAATAGTATTAGAGCTTAACAAGCGAACAAGCATAGTGAGTTTTAGCAGGTATAAAATCAAAATCAATTAAATAAGCAGATGGGTATAGTAAGTTTTAGCGAATATAAAGTCAGTTTTAGCTTTCGTTAAGGCAGACCCTGTTGCTTCCTCCCTCTCAGTGATGATGGAAACACAGTTAGGTAGTCGAGGACGAGTAGAGATCAATTAGCTTCGTGATATCCTCCGTTGACAGGATCGTATGAATGAGCGCTCCATCACACCTTTTTGTCATTACTGCGCCTGATGAACACCATACGTATTTAAATCCCGCGTTTTTGAGTTTCGGCTTGGCTTCACCGAGTAAGCGGAAAACAAAACTAGGCAGCATCTCGTTGACATTAATTGTGGAGTCGCTAGTTTGCGAGGAGAAATTGATAGTGCCAAGCCTGGTTAGGTGCTCCTTGAGTTTGGCGTATTTTAAGACACCGTGTTTTCGTTTGGCTGCAAGGGTCCTTTTGACAGTCCCGGGGTTTTTGCAGACGACCGCGAAAGGTATTTTGGCTGCGATAGATGGACCAGCAGCAGCCAAAGAGGCAGTAGGGCCTGGAGGCGGAGTTTTGCGTAGGAGTCTAGTGCTGGAGACATCATCGGCAGTAATATCAATGCCGAGTAGGCTAGCGATACCTTGGAAGATAAGAGGTGCTTTTTCATCGGTGAGGTCAGATTCATGTATTCCAGCAACGACTAATTCATTAGATGGATTTTGCCTGCTAAGTACACGGTGACTGTGGAGCAAGTTGGAGTTAGTGGCTGCAATAAGTAGTTCCAAACCACCGGCTACAGGCAGTTGATCGACCCGGGTTTCAAGAGCCTTGAGAGACTTTTTAAGCTTCACATTCTCCTCCGATAGATCATCGGTTTTAGAAGTAAGAGCATCCGTGGTGAGTGTAAGCTGGTCAGTTTTTGTTTTGAGCATATCCACGTCAGCTTTGATGGCATCCACGGTGGCACGAATAACCGGGAGTTCCTGCAGGAGCACCTCGTGCCTGGCTTGGGCACTTCTGATGTCATTCAGAACCACCATGATAGACTCCAGTGTGACTCTACTCTGAGTGGACTTTTTGGGTGGGGGTTTCAGGAAGGCATGGTCATCATCATCATCCGTTTTCCTAGCACGCTTAGGGCGTCCGGACGGTAAGGTGGACGAGCGCGAGGAGTCAGAGGACTCAGAATCAGCAGGAGAATTTAGCTCGAGTTTGTCCTTGGCCCCGGCCATTGTTGGATTGTATTTTGGATTCGAGTTTGAAGAATGTAGCCACTGGCAGGTCTTGCACTATTAGAAATTGACGTTAGATGGCAGTGATCGACGGTCGATATAGCAGGAATCCGGTTTGGCGCGGTCGAGATGGTAAAAATGCACAGAAGACAGAAAGCACTAGTTGGCAGCACTCGTTAGTTCCACACTAGCTGCAAGCGAGTGAAGGAAAAGAACCAGGCATGCGCAGAGCAAGAAATGCTGCCAGCCAACCGAACCTCCAAATGTTTTACAGTTGTAAATCCAGGTTTCTCGCACCCTAAGCACTTCCCGGCACAGTAAAGATGCGACACACTTAGACCGCGACTCCAGAGCAAGCATAAAGCGCAAGCAGAATGCACACAGGGGCGAGACAAAGCAGGAAAAAGCCAAAAATATCAGAGCACTCGAACAAGCAGCCACCGCACAGAGAGAGAGAGAGAGAGAGAGAGAGTATAAATTTATTCTTGGTATACTTATTCTAGGTATAACTTGGCATTGGTAAAACCGGCCCTTAGCTTTATAAAGGCATACTCATATATTATCAGATAGTAATTAACCTCACGAAAATAATGTCATTGGTAAAATAACGGCAAACCATCCGGGGTCGTGAGATATTCTTTGGCAAACGGCCCGCGTCCTTACCCTTCGATAGCTACCTAAGGGTGGTGTCAGACACGGCTACTTTTGCTGCGCAGCAGATTAAAATTACTGCACGCAACCAGGCTACAATGGCAAAGTTGCAGGTTGTATGGGTGTTCACACTTGCAGCTGTGCAACTTGAACTGCTGCAAGTGTGAACACCCATGCAACCTGCAACTTTGCCATCGCAGTTGGTTACGCGCGTGCAGTAATTTTAAGTTGCGCGCAGTTTCAGAAGCAGCCGCGTGCGAACAGCTATGCGGAAGATTGCAAGCGCAGTAAAAGTTTCTAAATCAGTTGAAACTTTTACTGCGGCTGCCAGTGCAGTATTGTGTTGATGTGGGAACTAAACGCAGACTCAAATAGGCGCAATTCCCGCGCATCACGTAGGGGAGACCGGGGCTAGTTGTCGCAAAATTCATGTTCGTTTTTTTTCTCGCTTAATTAAAAAAATTTTAAGATAACCCTTTTTGTATTATATGCCGACAAAAATGTCATGACTAAAATTCTTAAAAGTTAATCATATAAAATTTAGTGATGTATGTAAAAAAAAGAACTTACTATCCATGTCAGTTGTGACAATATACCCCGTTGCGGGGCATATTGTCACAGAGGTCAAGGTAAGTCATCACAAGTTAAATAAATGCAGAAAATTAAAGATATTAATTTTTAATTTAAATTAGTATTTAACAGTCACTTAAGCATATCAAATAAACTTAAAAATAAAATCAAAATGTACGTTAAGTCTACAACTAGAAAAAATGAAATACAGTAGTACCTCGGTTTGCGAGCATAATTCGTTCCGCGGAAGTACTCGTAATCCAAAGCACTCGTATATGAAAGCGAATTTCACCATAAGAAATAATGGAAAATGGGATAATTC
Source organism: Xiphydria camelus (assembly GCA_963678675.1). Taxonomy (NCBI): domain Eukaryota; kingdom Metazoa; phylum Arthropoda; class Insecta; order Hymenoptera; family Xiphydriidae; genus Xiphydria; species Xiphydria camelus. The sequence continues at coordinate 6,881,308 of OY783194.1, forward strand.
GTTCCAAAAATATTTATTCATATCAAAGTGATAAAAATTAACATACATTCTAAGTCAAAATGAAAGCTAACAGAGAAGAGAGAAGCACATAGTAACGTTATCACGTTTGGACGGATTTCACTGTCACTAATGAAAGCACTCCGGTTTGTATTTTAAGTGGAATCTTTTTCATTTTGTGGGAGTTTAACAAGGAATCTATCCAATGACCGTCCATTTGTGCATTTCATATGAGATCAATTATCACAGTGACAACGTGCCCTACAAAGAATGTGACAACTAACCCCTAATGACGTTTTAAACAAAAATTACCCTGTGATTAGCTATGACAAAGATAATCATAACAACGTAAGCTCTATTTAATGCATCTATTATCCGTACTAAAAGCTATAATAAATATTTCTACTTTGCAAATAATATACCAGCAAAATACGAAAACAACCAGGAGAGCAGAATTTTACTCTCACCTAACAAGAAACTTCTTTCACCTGCTAACGAAACATACCGACTCGCATGTGCATAAATCTACGTGGCATGATTGTTCATTAACTGACTAATCACTGGGTAAATGTCGCTAGCGTGTAGTTATTCAAGTTTTCATACAATGAAATCTGTGACAATTTACCCCCGTGACAATTAGCCCCGGAGTGCCCTACGTGTCTACATACTTCAAGTGCTTCTTTCCAATCTTTCTTTCGTGATTGTTCTTTGTGTACCAGTACATCGTCTACATTATCACGTATGTGAAGTTAGCATAAGCTTAAAAAAGTAAGTATGTAGAATTTAACATATGTACCTATAATATAATGCCATAAAATAAATTATCTCATTTCATTTACTGTTTAATTGTGATTAAGATGTACTATCTGCTATTAGCCGACTTGTCTATTTTAAAGTATATCTAACTAGAAATAGCTAATTACCCTTGTCGGGCCGGAATACGCCAGGTGTTAGGTTTTTCCAATCGGTCATTTACTGGATTCGACACTTCTACTTCTTAGTCCAGTAAACGAAGGTCTGAAATACGATTTTTTAGCAGCCAGGCTGCGTTTTTGTTTAAACGTTGTATTTGACCCCCAAAAAGCTCTGGGTGAAGTATCGCGGTTTTTCTTCCAGGGGGATGGGTCGAAAAACAATAACAAATACCGCAAAAATAGGTATTTTGAAAATAACTCGAAAACTGAGCGAGATATCGAAAAAAGTGTAGAGTCTAAAATTGTAGAGCTTAAAATTCTCTATAAAAAATGTTGTACGCAATTTACCCCCACTCCAACGGTTTATTCTCTAGAGCCGCGCAAACATTACGGATAAAAAAAATCGTAAAACATTGAAAATTTAACATTTTTGAATGATTTTTGTCTTAAATTGCTTAAGAAAGTCTCTACTTTTAAAATAAAATGATATATTTTTTTTCACTCAATTGTTTAAAAAATGCCAAGTAAAATAAACGATATCTTTCGATATTATGATTAATTTTTTCTTCTGTGTGTTCCATAATTTTGTTAGTTAAATTCCCTACGCATTACACTCGGGTCATTTTTCTGTAATTGTCGTAATTGTCGTAAAATATCTCGGTCTTTAAAAATTACTTTGACAACTTTGGTGCGTTCGGAGAACCCCTGGTGCCGCTCGCACACCGTTACGCGCAGAGGCACCCCCTCCCAGACCGGGAGCCCGTCCCTATTCGTAGGTACCTACATTTTACGAACAGACCCTCACGGCTAACTGACCGGACTTTTCCTCCGCGGGCTGTAGGTACGCTTAAGTAAACTAGAGCGCTTTTCTTAAAATTGCATTCACGCACCCTTTTCACTCTCAACTTTGCTAATTACTAATTCATTATGTTTTCATAATCAGTTGTACTCGTTTCCACACCACCATGAGGTAGAGTAAACAGCGCGTTTTTTTATTGTGGTTTCCCCAGTAGGCCTATTCCACAACTGTCGTTCTAGTTTGCAGTTTTCTTTAGTTTGAAAATTCTGGATGGTGATTTCACCACGTCAAAAATCACGCCGAGTGTTTTTCGGGGTAGTTATTAAGTCCTACCGTATTTCTATTGTCTTCGAGAAGAGTTGAAAAAAATATGAACTACCTCAAAAATGCATTTTTTGATAATAACTCGAAAATTAAGCCAGATATCGAGAAAAAAAGTATGGGGTCCGAAATTGGAGAGCTGAAAATTCTCTATAAAAAGGGTTGTAAACACTAATTTACTCCCACGGTTTACTCTCTAGAGCCGCGCAAACGGTAGAGGTTTAAAATCTTAAGATCCACTGTACATCATAAATTGAACCTCTCTGTCGATCAATAATAATTAAAATCCACTTCCGTTTCCTCTTCTTCCTCGCTTTCTAAGCAAAATTCATAAAGTCTCTCTCTGACTTCCGGAATATCTTCATCGCTTTCAACCTCAGAATCTGAAATATCCAACTGAGAGCTGGATGTCACGTCTTGTTCGGTCTCTTCTGACATTTCGTTTGTTACTCCGACTGGTTTATTCAAGCAACTCTCCTCATCTTTACAGTATTTGCAAATTGGAGTGCAATAAAGACCACCTCTTTTGCATATGCACACAGCTGTAGTACATTTTGTCTTTGCACATCCGCAGGAGATCTGAAAATTATTTGTATAGGAAATGATGTGGTTGTTACTATATGAAATTATTATTATGATGACTTTTATAATTATTGTTCCTAATAAGCGCGTAAATACTCGTCACTTCTTTCGCTAAACGTTTTGAAATCCAAGCAAGATAACAAAATTCTTGTAGTAACTTTTTTTCTAGTTTTTATTTAAAATAACAAAGAGGTCGTTATAAATTTTCCTTCATATATCTATTTTTCAAGGCTATCTTTCAAAAAGTTATCATATACACTAGAGTTAAAACAATGGTTATAACAGTTTCTTCCATCTTGCTTAGACTTGAAGATATTATACATCAACAGACTCGATCTCCAAAATGCATTATATGGGTTTATTTCTTTACTAGGGAATTTTTATTTTATCGCTAACTTTTCTCTTATTAAAATAATGCCGATTTTCAATTAAATCATTGTTATCATTATAATAAGATTTTGAAACAACACAAGAAAAAATATAAATATGTGATTGAGGTAAAAGTATTCATTAAAAGGTAATTTACCGTGGCTAACAAGTCGTCTGGAGCAGGTTTTAGTTCTGATTTTTCAGGGATCAAAATGATGTGCTCTCTTCCAGCCCGTTCCCATCCCCACTCTTGGGGGTCTAAAACATTCCCCAGCCATTGCTGAATTTGGAAGTATACTCTTTTCGTATGCTTCTCAAGTGCTGCTTTCGTGGGTGGTAAGGAAGGAAGGATGTCTTTTTTCGAACCTGCTACTGACGTGATAAACATTTTGTATCTGAGTTCATTGATTGGCAGTTTTGTTCGCTCATCTGTGACATACAGATGTTTCATAACGTTCTCAGACACAGGGTAAAGATCATCAATAGTCATATTGGGGCGATGAAATACAGATACTGATTCTTGAAGAGCTCGATTCTTTTGTAATAACGAGACGATGGATTTTTTCCCTTTTTTATAGATAGCACTTGTAGAATCACAGCCAACGAAAGTGTGAGCGAATAGGATGAACGATTTCAAATTCCTATGGTTCCGTGTCGAATACAGAACTCTCCCCTTTTTCCCAGTAGAGATAATTTTATAAAAATCCATATTCTGTTCTTCAGGAGAAAGACCTAGAAGTAAAACCAAAAGATCGACATCATTGCCAACAACTACAATTGGTTGTTCATCGACTCTTCTTTGGCTTTGCATTTCAATAGCGGTACGGACTATCAATCCATCAGCATCTTCGTCAGCAATGTTTGTTTGAATGTGCTTATTCTTCAAATAATCCGATAGCAATTTAACAAATTTAAATTTATTCGCAATGTTCGACAGGAACTTGGCTTGGGTTACAATCACCATTTTGTCTTCTCCTATATCAACGTCAGCTGCCATGGATTTTTCTTTTCGACGTAATCTTTCGTAGGACTTGACTCCAATCACATCACTTTTATAGCCATCGAATATTACTGTTGCAGCAGCTCCAAAATATTTGACAATGTAGGACAGGTAGAGTTGAAAGATTTCCCCATACGTTTTCCCGTGAGGCCAGACAACTTGTCTCAATAACCAACCTCCGTCAAGTACAAATTGACAATCAGTCAATGTTTGCGACTGGATTCCTGTTGTAAATATCGTGTAGAGTTCTGATTTTTTGCTTCGTCTCATCCATCCTTTTTCATCAAAAAGGCTTAAGGGAAATGGTGAAAGTTCATAGTTGAGAGCTCTTTGAGTCAGTTCTTCATTACCACTGAAAAGTACAGAGATCTTTTGAAACAGCAAATAACTGTCGATCTTGATAGATGATTCTTCATTCTTCAGATGAGCTCCATCCATAGCAGATGCTAAAGTCTTCACTTTATATGACTGAAATATTGTAACGTTTTCGGCATTCTTGCTAATCATAGTCGCCATCGATTGCAATCCTTTTTCAACTGCCATGTGGCAGTTAATGGAGGGGCCCCCAATCACACCTGTGGGAAGTGACACTAGGGAGTTGCGAGGAGAAAAAGGATCATGAGAATTTAACCAGAATAATAGCTGTTCAATATCCTTCTCATCCCGTGTCCTCCTACTTGGTGTGAGATCTACATGTTGCTCACTATTTGCAGTTTTTATAGTACAATAATCTTCAAGTTTCTCCATTATGGTAAATGCTGTTGGCATCGCGAGTAAGTAGCGTGACACCACGCTAGGCGTTACTCCTCTCCCGTGCTTCAGATCTGTCCCAAAGAACCTATTGAGAGTTTGCTCAATGACCATATCTCTAGAAACACCAGCCCAGGCTTTATCACTTCGACGGATAGTGAAATATCCTCCTTTTGTAAATGCATCATATTCCACTGGATCCATAATCAAATCTAAATCAGCCATATCTTGTAGGTAGATTTGAGCAGTCTTTGCATAGGCATGATGGCCAGCAGCATGAAAAAGAGGTAACATATTTCTTACTGATTGCAAATGCAGTTTCCAATCCCCCAATCTTTCAGCTTCAATAAGTTGCAATGCAATTGTGACACATTTAAAATACTGAATCCAAAGTTTACTTGTAGGACCAATATTTTCCAGTACTCGGAGTTGTCTTTCAAACGTACTTGTCATTGCTTGAATGTCCGTCTCTACATTGCAGTCACCTCTCATTTTTGATTCCCAATTATGTAAAAACGTATGCATAAATTGTTTCCATTCTGGGGGTGCATCGATAGTACTGCAAATTTTCTTACCAAGAGCTGTAAAAGTAAGGATGTGAGCCCGTAATGCTCTGGAAAATGCATGACCAGTGAGCATTTGTTTGACGGATTCCGGAGCGTATATGACAGACCACAAGTCCTCAAGACCACTTCCCGCCATTATATATCCTATACTTCCCAAATATGACATCAATAAATGAAATATACCTAGGAGAATAACAACATTTTGCATACAAATATTAGGCAGAGCTGCAACTATCGATCTTCCTTTCCAATAAAGCGGTTGGTCAAACGTGAGGAAAGTAGTTTTTTGCTTTTTTTTTTAGTTTCACTTTCTGCGTATTTTATTGCCGTATTAAGCGTCGTTAAATTAGAAGGAGGAGCATTAATAAAAGGTAGACAAATTATACTGGATTGCTTTTTTGAGAGTGAATCACGGGTGCTCGCGGCGACAGCGCTCTGGCGTGAATGAACATGCCGCGAGACACTACCGTGTCTCTTGATGTCTCTCACCTCCTGGTTTAGCGGAGGAAAAGTCCGGTCAGTTAGCCGTGAGGTTCTGTTCGTAAAATGTAGGTACCTACGAATAGGGACGGGCTCCCGGTCTGGGAGGGGGTGCCTCTGCGCGTAACGGTGTGCGAGCGGCACCAGGGGTTCTCCGAACGCACCAAAGTTGTCAAAGTAATTTTTAAAGACCGAGATATTTTACGACAATTACGACAATTACAGAAAAATGACCCGAGTGTAATGCGTAGGGAATTTAACTAACAAAATTATGGAATACACAGAAGAAAAAATTAATCATAATATCGAAAGATATCGTTTATTTTACTTGGCATTTTTTAAACAATTGAGTGAAAAAAAATATATAATTTTATTTTAAAATTAGAGACTTTCTTAAGCAATTTAAGACAAAAATCATTCAAAAATGTTAAATTTTCAATGTTTTACGATTTTTTTTATCCGTAATGTTTGCGCGGCTCTAGAGAATAAACCGTTGGAGTGGGGGTAAATTGCGTACAACATTTTTCATAGAGAATTTTAAGCTCTACAATTTTAGACTCTACACTTTTTTCGATATCTCGCTTAGTTTTCGAGTTATTTTCAAAATACCTATTTTTGCGGTATTTGTTATTGTTTTTCGACCCATCCCCCTGGAAGAAAAACCACGATACTTCACCCAGAGCTTTTTGGGGGTCAAATACAACGTTTAAACAAAAACGCAGCCTGGCTGCTAAAAAATCGTATTTCAGACCTTCGTTTACTGGACTATTCTTTCGAGGCTGTTTATTCGTACAGCTTTATGACGGTGCTTTATTATAGACCGTCAGATAGTGACAGATTCTGGTGCCCCATTTTCGCATACAAGCCTCGAAGAGGGTTGAAAAGTACTTCGATGTTGAGTAGAATAAAGTGAAATTTACGAATGGCCCCTGGGGATAACATATGGAAAAATCGATTTTTCTTAACATAAATAAAAGGTGTTTTTTTCCCATTTTCTCACGCAAGCCTTGTTCACTAAATGATTAATTAATAAAACCTGGCTTCGGAAAACCAAAGGCTTGAGTGTTGCATGGGGATAAAGGGTTGAAATAATGGCGTAATCTTGTAAGAAAAAATCGAGATTTTGACCGATTTTCCCACACAAGCCTTTTGGAAGTATGGAAACGTACATCGTCACTAGCCCGAAAATAATATTGGCTTGAGTGGCGCGAATGGATAAGTACATTTTAGGGTCGTAAAATTTAACGGAAATATGTGTCGATTTTTCAGCTATTTTTTCATTCAAGCCTTTGAAACTATATATTATTTTTGATGTGTTAGACATTATTATAAAATTGGCATGACTCGGATGTAGACGGAAGGAAGGCTTGCGTCGGAAAGTTGTAGGAAAATTGTATGCAAATTGCCGCCATTTTCCTGCGCAAGCCGTTTGATATGTGCTTAGAAAAAGTGATTTTAAGTGTATATAACAAAAGGCTTGAGTGTCGGACGTGGTCTTCATATTAATTATACGTAATGTATTTAAGAAAGAGCTGACAGAAAAATTCTAGAAATTGCTGCCATTTTCCCACGCAAGCCGCTTGACATATGCTTAGAAAAAGTGATTTTAAGACTATATAACAAAAGGCTTGAGTGTCGGACGTGGTCTTCATATTAATTATACATAATGTATTTAAGAAAGAGCTGACAGAAAAATTGTAGACATTTCCATCATTTTCCACCCTGTACATTTAGAACAAAACTGTCGATGCAGATAATGTTGTTAATGATCTATAAATATATAACAAAATTGTTAAAAAAGTTTTGTTGATAACAGAATTCTGATTTTTGTCCACTATTCCCTCTTAAGCAATGCACTGTGGGTCGGCGTCGGCCTCACTTATTTCCTCTTCTCCGCCGCCTGCTTCATTTTCGTCCGACTCTAAGACGTCGATATTAATGCTATTTCCATCATCTTCTCCATCGTCTTCATCGTCCCCATCTTCATTGTCATTATCATCTTCGATAGCATCGTCGACATTATTCTCATCATCATTTTCCTCTGAATCTACAAAATAAAAATAACAATAATATAAAATTCTTTACATATAATATAATTGATGCCGACATAAAAAAAATTATATTTTTACCTTCATTTTCGTTCGCATCTATTACAATGTCACCAACACATTTTGGTAGCTCATCACCTTCGAACCACAGGAAGGTATATGAACCATCTTCGACTTTCCAACCATATTGCAGTGCATCTAAAGTGGACGGTATGGGTGCAAAGGAATTCCGCCACAAATGGCCTATATAGGAAGATCTTAATATCTGCTGATGCAATTCGCGTTTGCAAGGTGGCAACTTACAAGCGTCAAAGTTCAACAGTTTCTTTTTGAATTCTTCCGTTTCATCTATTGCAGAGTAATTTTTCGTAAATAAATGCAATCGAGCCTCGTTCACTGAAGAGATGCCACATAATCCATTGGCTTTCGTTGCATATAATTTGCAAACGAATTCTTCGATTTTGTGAAATGCCGAATGATACTCGTCGCAAGTAGGATTTTGCAGTGCTGCAAAAGCTCTTTGCATGTCCGTATTTTGTACATAGATGGCATATATGTCTTGATTTTCCCGAATCCATAAAATGAGGGGTTGGAATCGCATCCTGTGAATGCGTGGAATGCTGGCAATCCACTACAAAATACTTCTCCTAGCGACTCATATATGTCATTCATGTTCACGTAGCGGCGTTTGTTGCCGGTCCCGAAACGCAGCCAAACCTTGATCCCTTCCGCCATGTGTATCATATTGGCTAGTACAATTACCAGAATGTCTGTGTCCGAGCATTCTATTACTACTACATTGTCGCTTGGTATGTTTTTCAAAAAAAGGCCATTTTAGTGTCGGCTTCCTCATGTCCTTCACATTGAAATTCTGTCAGTATCTGGCACTCTACTTTTCCATTAACTAATCGGTAACGGGTGCATTTTTGAAATGAAATATATACTTCCTTGTCGCCTAAATATTCTTCCGCCGATTCTGTGGCCCAATGTCGTGTCAGAAAATTGATGAGTTCTTTTTTGAACTCAATATTCTTGAGTTCTGTTCCAAAATCAGCAGGACGGTTTTGATCCGAAGCTAGGAAAAAGACACAAGCAAAAAGTGTGTATAATAAAAAGAAAGAAAACAAACTTTTTTTGCGTTTGCAAATGTTTAAACTTAAACAACAATTGTTTTTCAACTAATTCATGGGTGTTGTTCTTCTTCTGTAATTAGTTCACATTAAACCGACACTTTTCTGCCTGTAGGAGCAGCATAGTATACATACATCAATATTTTGTAATTAAGAAATGATGAGAATATTTTTATATTTCATTAATTATTCAATTAGCCTTACCTCTCTTATACAAAAATCTCGGGAAAAATTCGCCCTCAGAATGTGTTCGTTATCCTTGATGGATGGACTCCAATATTCGTAAAAAATTAAGAAAATCTTTTTAGCAGGACTCCTTTTTATTCTATGGAGAATTTGTGAAGAAATTTGTCCAAATTTCTGTGGTATTAGATGTAACTGGTGTAATAAAAATATTCCATCAATCATCAACACAGTTGCAGTTGATGGCTCTCCATGATTTTCCACAGACTGTTCCAGAAGTTTGGCAAGAGCAGATTTATCTGATTTATTAATCATGCCATTTAAATGGCATAAAGATATTGGAACCGGAGTATACGGGAACATAAACAACTATAAATTCAAAATGATACGCTTCAATATGTAATTGATATGGTGTCTACTTTTGTATACTTCAGGTTTAAAATAATATTATTTCTTTGTGGTGAATGAAGGAAACTTGATTATATTCTATAATTTTGTATGATACTGTTATCATACTCGATTATTCAATAATGAATGAATTCAGTGTTTAAGTAGAAAATATGTCTGGAAAAGTCAAGTTGTTAAAATACAAATAATTTAAATGAAAGTCTTTTATACTGTTTGACTCTATACATTTTTAGCTGTTAACACAATTTTTACAAATAATTTCAATAGGTTTGTTACAAATATATGTTTATTTTCGGAAAAATATTACGTGATTAATTTTTGCAAAGACTTTCATGAATCATTTCATGTAATACAAGAGGCCATAATAAACAGTAAATAGTGACTAGTTGTAACAGTTATAATACATTAATTTAGTACCTCGTATCCATATTTAAGTGCCCATCAGAAAACAAGGAAATGCCGAGAAGTCTTCCAAATAAATCTCTCTGTAGTTTGACCTCTTGCACTTTGCCATGAATTTTGATTCTCCCTTTTGTGGCGCAACTTGTAAAGTTCGAAATTTTGATTCTCTTTATTACGTATAGATTAAAGCTATTCTTGTCTTTTTCGCACTGCTCTACCATGGTTTTCTTCATACCTTCTCCGTTTTTCTCTATATTTGAAATAGATAATTTTCTACTTCAGAAGGTGCTGCCTGACCTGTAGAGATATTGACCAACACATCCTTTCTAACGTCGGTGGAATATGGATTTATCCTTTCATTAATGGCTGATATAAATGTTTCGATATGCGTTTTATTTAGTTTTATTCTATTGGGACGCAAGTCATTGGTAACGTCTTGACCAACGTTAAGTCCGCAATCTTCCATAACTTTAGATATCATAGCACATCACAAACCATGGTTGATACTCCATCTTTGACGAGCTGCTATGGCGTTTGTTATATGACTAATGCCGGTCAGCTTTCTACCAGAGCATCAGCATTTACTGTCTGCTCAACCGTTAAGTCGCCCGGAATTTTGGCAAACAGCTTATCTGTCCTCTGAACACCGATTCCTTGCATTATATGATCTTTCAATCCGGGATGAGTTGCATCAAGATTTAGTAAATTATTCATATACCAAACTAGCCAGCGGGCATAATTTTGTTGGTTAACAGAAAAAAATATGTTGTTCATTTTGTTTATAGAATAGCAGTATAAATCAAAGTTCGCTGTGCGAATGCTCCGATCAAAGAGTAAATAGTAATTCATTAGTTGCAAATACATGCTATAGAATTGAGGAATTTTCCCATGCAGTCCATTCAGAGTTTTTTCTTGGAAGATCTTAAAATCATGTAGAATTGTTTCGAAACGAGTGTCACCAATTACCTCATCAATTTTTGCAGTTTTGTTTTGCAATTTTTCGAGTAATACTTTAACATCTGGACCAACTTTAATTCCTTCTTTTTTAATGAACAGTTCAAATTGCAGGATTTGTAAGCATAAGTACATTAGGATGTGCAATCTCTTACATTTATTAAAATTCTTTCCTGACAAAACACCTGCCACGGAACCACTTCCAATGAGGCCGCTTTCAATGAGTACTGTTTCTAAACTGCAACCGGAAATAAAAGTTCCTATCGCTTTTCTGAAAGCCATCTGGATATGGAATCCGCCGATGTGTATGAATAATCGAGTGAATTTATCAGACTCAGTAGCCTGTAATGGTAAAGCGATTTTTGTTATTCCCAGGTCATACGTGACAATCGCATAATCTTCATCACACTCATCGGCAATTCTTACGGCCCTCTTCATCGTTTCCAAAACGACTGATTTGTCGGTCGGAGGCTGGTTAATCGGCATCAGATACAATACCCGTTGCTTCCGATTTTCAACCCTGGGCAATGCTTTAGCATTAAAGCCAACCTACATCGGAGTGGTGATGCCAGCTGCGTGAGAAACTATCCAAGTTAAATCTATATTTCTAATTTTTTGTAAATCTTTGGGGGGTATCTGCCGTAAAGGTGAATCATATGGAATCAAAGTTGATTCAATTCGCGGTTTTTTTTGCATAAGGTGTTAATTCAGGAATGAAACCTGTAAATGTCCTTCTTCGCTTGTTAAGTGACGTCGCTTCTTCATTTTCATCGTTATGCTCTTCTACAACCTCGCACCCTTCATTTTCTGTAATATCCTGACACACTATTCCTACAGTGTCATTGAGTGTGGTTTTGTTACTCGCGCTTTCGATAAAACGATCGAATATATCGAAGGCGCAACACGTATGCAATCCTCTCTTCCTCATGACAGTTGATGGGCACACATTAGAGGCTTCCATACAGGAATATGTAGCTTCCGTTTCCAATTCCTCAAGCACATCGTAACTACAGACATGACCAAATCTATGTAATATCTTAACAATTCTTGAACTATTTGTCAAACTTTTGATTGTGCTGTCAAGGTTTATATGTTTCTGTGGTAAAATTTTGCCATCAGAAACTGCAAACATTGTATCGCTGCAAAATGAAGAAACAAGCCTAACAGTTTTAGGACTTGACCGTCTCCTATAATTGAATGCGGCAAGCAATGTCACGAAAAAGTTTTGAAGGATATCCGGATGTTCACACTCGCCTTTTAATAAATCTTCAATACTAACTTTGCTTGTTAATTTGCACGTCTTAGCGGTTTGAATAGAGCGTCGCAAAATTAATGCCGCTTTTTGTACAATGTCAATATCAGACAAAGTATCCAGTGACATCGCAATATCTTGCAGGAAATATAAAGTTCGTATTTCTGTGCCGCTGAAATTTAATTTCTTTTCCAAAATATTGTTTAATCTTGGCAGAGAAATGTTTCGAATAAATACTGTCGGAATAAATATTCTCTTCATATTCATCTGTAAAGGCTTCGATAAAAAGGCGGTGGATAAAATCGGAAGTGCAAGCTTTTTTTTGGCGTATGACATAATCATTGATGTACTGAATTACAACTTCTAATGCTGCTTTCCTATTGTCCCGTCTTTTATGCCACTCTCCGTCATTAGAACGATTTCGTCTTACGTAGGCATAATTATAATCTTTCTTGCAGATGGGATGGTAATAGACGGGCCTATCTGTTTTCTTTGCTTCAACTATCACAGGAACTAATTGAGAATCATCCCAATTCAACGCATTCTCTAATAGTGTGTCAAGAACTGTATAATTGGTAGTGGCGCACATTGGTTGTAGTCGACCTTTACGCCGTTTTCGATCCTTTTTACATACAATGCACACGCTTTTGACACGTGTGTTGGGTTTGTTTCTATTTCTCAATAGGGTCTATATCTTCAGGCATGTCGACTTCTGGAAGTGCATTGACTTCCTCGTCGCGAGCAGCGGCAATGTCACTGAAGATACGTAAACTTTTAAAAAATTCCGCTTCGGATAAAAAAAGTTTTCAAGTGAAATTTGTTCGTCTTTCCAGCCAGCACATTTTTTGTTCTACGCACTTTTTTGTAAATTCAATAGTTTTTGCAAAAATGAAAGAAACCCTTACAATACTATTAATTTCATTATGATTCCCGGAAAAGATAATTTCTTAACATTTTTTCACTGAATGTTATCTACAAGTTAGTGCTTCATATTTAACAATAGAGACAATCTTGTCACATAAATAAAAAAATGAATAAACAAATAAATAGAGGAAGAGGGGTTAAGGTGACGCGGACTAACATTGACATTGGGTTAACATTGACAGATTTTCTGAATGTTATTATACTTTCTGCAAATAATTTGTACAATACTGTTCTTGTCTACCTTAATAAATACCGCATATGTGGCGCCGCGCGTGAGTATCAGCGCTTTTATAATAATATTAATAATATTAATAATAATATTCATAATAATGTCATTGTATGTGAAACTTTAATAATTTAATGAATGTTGAAACTTAGAAACTGTTGCGGGGCCGACACAACATTATAAATCTGTATCGTAATAATATTTCGTGTTCGTGTTCTCCGCGACCCTGTTCTCCAATTTCAGGAGCCTCACGGCGGGACACTGGTCACGGCCAACGTGTCTCGGAAAGCGCCAGGTGCCTCGATCCTATTCTCAATTTTTGGGAGCCTCGCGGGAGAGCTTGGGTACTATCCTCGGACTAGTGCAGAAGGGCCATAAACTCAGCCCCTGCACTTGTCTCGGGATGGCGCCAACCGGACGGCACCGAGATCTGGTGGCCCTTCCGAGATTCACTCTCACGCTCTGTTTTCGTGCAATTGTTCTTCTCCCACCGTGGAATGGAAAAAACCAGCCCTCTCTCTCTCTCTCTCTCTCTCTCTCCCTCTCTCTCTCTCTCTTATGTCGAAGCGTACCCAAGATGAATTAGTAATAGACTTGATGAGATAATGATCAGTGAAATCGTCTGTTTCTTTTTAATCTATTTTCCAACCTACGTTTTATGATAATGAAATGGCAGGTCTACATCATTCCCTTTGTTATAATCGATTTCCTCACCCATTGTAATTCAAACAGAGTCGACAATGATCATTGAATTCGTCTGCCACTTTAAAAATCCGTTCTTTTGCAACATACATGTTATAATAATGAAATGGCAGACATTTATTAATTGAAATTTTTTAATCCGAAAAGTGGCACTTTTAATTGCGTCTGTCAGTACTTTAGACGTTGTCAGGTGTCAATTTTAAATAGAATATAGGGTAAGATTGACATTTGACTTTATTTACACAAAAAAATCATTGTTCAAGAACGATAAGTAGTAAAATGAAATGCGTCTATCATTGCAAGAGAGAGAGTCACGCTTGCTTATGCATACATTACCGAATCTGATAGTTATCAGTTTGCAATATATTGCAGACCAGTAAGTAAAGTGGTGTCAATGTTTGCCCCTTTTACCTTATATCACCCACAAATAACGAGATTATGGACATACCCCGACTTATGTAATGTGCTGACATGAACATATTATTGGACGTAAAAAAAATTTATAGTTAACATAAGGCACTCACTTATCGGAAGGACTTGGAGTTGGGATCGTCCAATGTTGAGGTTTAAGAGCTTTGAAACGATTTGCGCAACTGGAGTGGTATCCAATTGTATCACTCACTTCTGAAGGAAGTTCACATTCTCCGTACTTCAATTTATAAAACTTTCTGCACTCCATATTTCTCTTAAATTTTGATAAAAGTTCATCGTCAAATAATATTTATATATTATAATATTATAATATTCTCGTGGGTGGATAGTTTGCAAATAAAACAGCTCTTAGTGTCCGTTTCTCCTGAATTTTCATCCATGTTTCTCCGAAATAACTGTAAAAACTTATCTATAAGTACTCTATAAATTATTAGAACATTTTTATTGCAATTGCAGTGAGACGATTGAAGGTAAATGGTTTATAAAATATATCAATTCTGCTTGAGAACACAAGGCGAAATTTGACCGTAACAATTGTATTGTACGAGAGGCCAGACTATAACACGTGCTTTTTCAACGAATAATTATATACTTAAAATGTTTATTAACTTATAAATGTGTTTTCAATTGATTTTAAGAATTCAAATATTTAATTTCATTTAGTTGTTCCGAATGCAACACGATACACTACACTGGCATGCCTCGGGCGTCAAGTTAACCGACTAGTCATCTAAATGTAACGGATATACTTATGTGAAACGAACGACAAGTTGAAGGACTTACTACTTGAATGTGCTGGACTTGTCTTGATACTCTATGCTGGACGAGGCACTGTTCACTTGATTACACACATTGTCAATCGGCTGAAGAGTATAAAATGAACGGAGACTCCGGTCCAGGAGAGGCACAAATGAGGAAGTCTCGAGCAGGAGTTCGTCTTGACGCGGAGAATTGTGAACACTAACTAATGTGAAAAGCGACTAGCGGGGGTATGCTTTGCCAAAATGAGGGCTGGTTTTTTCTATGTATGGTGGGAGAAGGAAATTCTTCGAAACCACCGAGCTGGAGCATGAGGCGCCGTGAGAGTACGCAGATTCGGCGCCGTCCGACTGGTGCCGTCCCTGGACAAGAGCATGTGCACCGCAATAGTTGAATTTATCGCGGGTTTACACTTTGTCCGAGGAGAGTAAAAGCACAGCTTACACAGCTAGCCAACTCCCACGCGGCACCTTTGAAGTTAGAAACGCCGATCCGTTGACCTTGAGTCGTGCTGTCTCTTTCTTTTTCGGGAAAGATCAGGGCCGAACTGCGGTAGTCTCCGACTCGCTCGGGAGAGAAGTCAGTGTCGATACTATAAGTAGTTGTTTCATTTTACAAAGTACGGCCCTGAATTCTTTCCCGAGCGAGAGAGAGATAGCATGCGTCCAGGTTTAAAGGTCCGGCGTGGGAGTTGGCTAGCTGTGTAAGCTGTGGTAAAAGGCTGAAGGTTTCCGTGCCCTCCCGCGAGGCTCCTGAAATTTGAGCACGCGGTCGAGGGGCTCTTCGCTTGCGACTCGAGGAACCCGGCGCCTGTCGCTATCGCTAGACTGGCTTACTCTATTTAGGGCCGGTTTTACCAACACGGTATAAACGCGGTATAGCGCTATACTGAGAATAACCAGCAATAAGCCTTATGGCTATTCCCAGTATAGCGCTATACCGCGTTTATACCTGTTAGTAAAACCGGCCCTTAGTCGGTCAGCAGCACACGTTTGTCAGAACAACCTGAATAAATGTATATCACAGTACTTACCAATTATTTCATTTGAAGACAAATAACTCAGTAAATACATGCACTGCTTTATTACATCTTCACAAGAGGCTATCCACATGCGTTATGGAAGCGCGTTAAATATGGGCTCAGTTGCTTAGGGTGGCAGCAGGGTTACTAGATCTTGCAAATGAAAAAGCGGGACACGTGAATCTGTGACACGTGTTTAAGGTAATATTTTAATGTGTTAAAAAATGTTTCTCTATTTCAAGGATAAACCGAAATCCGAAATAAAAATGTCTAAATTGTCGCGCAAACAAAATTCAAAAAATATGTCAACTTTTTCCTCACGTGTATGTCTGTTGTAAGTAAATGAAAATTAAAGAAACAAACTAATAAACGAAAACTATAAGGAATGTGTACATAGATTTTTAATACAAATAAAAGAGATGTTTATTTACCATTAAATAATAGGGTTACATGTACCATATAATTATTATTAGGTATTTAATTGCATTTTTCACACGCTGCAACTTTTTCAAGAATTTCTTTTCCATAACAGGACGCGAGGCGCGAGGACAGAGTTTCTGACTATTATAATGGCGTAAGGCCGGAAATAAATATATAGGTAATAATAATAATAATAACCCTGCATAAACATTTCTAGATTTTTTGTCAGCTCTTCCTTAGATATATAATATGCTCCATGTCCGATACTCAAGCCTTTTGTTGTATCGTTTTAGAATCGAAATTTATAGATTTTTTGTCAGCTCTTTTATACATAAATAATATGCTCCATATCCGACACTCAAGCCTTTTGTTACAATAGTCAGAATCATTTTTTGTAAGCATATGCCAAACGGCTTGTGTGGGAAAATGGTGGAAATTTCTAGAATTTTTCTGTCAGCTCTTTCTTAAATACATTGTGTATAATTAACATGAAGACCACATCCGACACTCAAGCCTTTTGTTATAGTCTTAGAATCACTTTTTCTAAGCACATGTCAAACGGCTTGCGTGGGAAAATGGCGGCAATTTGTATACAATTTTCTGCAACTTTGCTATGTTTTAAAAATTTGAAGGCCACGCTCTACATTCAAGCCATTACTTTTTTACGGATTTTTAAATTCATAAGTTTGTATTGCAATTAATTTCGTTCATGGAAAAATAACTGAAAAATCGACAAAAATTTCCGTTAAATTTTACGACCCTAAAATGTACTTATCCATTCGTGCCACTCAAGCCAATATTATTTTCGGGCTAGTGACGATGTACGTTTCCATACTTCTAAAAGGATTGTGTGGGAAAATCGGTCAAAATCTCGATTTTTTCTTACAAGATTACGCCATTATTTCAACCATTTATCCCCATGCAACACTCAAGCCTTTGGTTTTCCGAAGCCACGTTTTATTAATTAATCATTTAGTGAACAAGGCTTGCGTGAGAAAATGGGAAAAAACACCTTTTATTTATGTTAAGAAAAATCGATTTTTCCATATGTTATCCCCAGGGGCCATTCGTAAATTTCACTTTATTCTACTCAACATCGAAGTACTTTTCAACCCTCTTCGAGGCTTGTATGCGAAAATGGGGCACCAGAATCTGTCACTATCTGACGGTCTATTAGAGCGTGCACCAAAGGGAACTACTTGCCGAGCTCCATCCCGCATCTACCTTCCAAGAAAGCGCGAACTCGGACTAGTTATTATGGGCACATTTGCCGAAATAAACCCTTTCTTCGAAGGCAGGATTAGCGGTATACATGGGCGAAAGATTTCCGATCGGTACGCTATTGACCCGTATGTGCGTCTGGATGGCTTCATTTATGATAGGTCGACCCTGGACGGTAACGGAGAACAAAGGGTACTCATGCCCTCCCGCGAGTCTAGTGAAAGTGAGGAAAGGGTCGAGGAGCCGTTGAGTTTGCCTAAACATACCTGCCTTGTCATTGCTGCATACGCTGCAAAAGTAGCGCTTTGGTGTGAACATATCTGCAACTTCTAGTATAGTCTCGACCTGCAACTTTTACAGGTAGCTGCAGCATAAAAACTGCGCTACCTTCGGCTGGTGTGTGAACACTGTACGCAACTTTTGCAGCCGCTGCAAAAAAATTGCGCAGTAAAAGTAGCCGTATCTGACCCACCTTAAAATCGGGAGTTGAATTCAACAAACCGTTAGTCAGCACTGTTGAGATATACTTCAATAATACAGTGGTACCTCGACATACGAGTGCCCTAATATACGAGTGTTTTGAGATACGAGCCGCCGAGCGAGCGATATTTTGCTTTGAGATGAGAGCAAGATTTGAGATACGAGGAATCGCAACGAAACTTGCCTAACACATTTCCGCAATATTCTGAAAGGGAGGAAGAAACAAACCTCCTTGGACACTTTTTTTAAACGACCTGCAGGTGAAAATGAGCAAAGCATGACGAAAAAAGCGAAGACCAGTGACGAAAATTAAGCGCTTCCGTAAGCACTTCACTTTTTCTTTTATTATGTTTTTATAGAATATGTATTTGTTATTTATAAATAAATGTTTCTTCTTGTAAATACATTTTTCTTATTCAAAAACACTTAACAAAAACAACTGAGGTGGTTTTTTGGGAGCTAGAACGGATTAATGGCATTTTAATTAATTTAAACTCGTATGTCGAGGTACCACCCCAGGTAGCACATTGACGTTAGAATAACGTCTCAGACGTCATTTTTTGGTCAGTATAGGGTTTCAGACGTCAGTTGTCGTAATATTAACGTCGCAGGGACGTCATATTTACGACGTACCTTGGACGTCAAAATTAAACGTCTTTTTGACGGAACTTTTCCGTCATTTTTAATGACGAACAAGACTAGAAAAATTTCCGTCTCCTGCATATATAGGGACTTTAAAATTTATTTGTGAATAAATGGACAAAAATTGTAATTTGTTCAATTATTAAATCAATAAATTATTTCATTTAGTCTCCAGAGTATGTTGAGCAAGTTATAAACTACACAGTTTATTAAAAAGCACAGATTATTAAAGTAAATGAAAGACAATCAATTAATGTAGGATGAATAAACATTCATATAATCATTTATTTATTTATTTATTTATTTATATTTATTTATTATTTATTTCTTGCATAGACGCAAATTGATATTAGTATCAATTTGCGTCTATACAAGAATATTTATCAAAAGATACAATCATAAATTTAGAAAAATGTTGAGAAAAGAATAATACAATTATAAAATCTTATTTTTTCAAGCTCTTTCTTATTGAAAAGTAATATACATTTATTCATCAAACTTTATATATGAACACTAATACATAGTAATAATATTTTTAACCACAGGAGCGCGCAGCAGATGAGGACTTGAGGACACCGACCGGTCAACGAAGTTAAGCAGCGAAAAGTGCAGACACTAGCTGGATGGGTGACCGCTCACGATGAAAAGATATACACTCGGCGTCTCGGATTCTGTCGCTGGTGACTTTTTTAAAATGTTATTTTTAAACGTACTAACCAATGATTAATCAATTCTCATGCTTTTATTAACGAGAGTAGACACTACCGTAGCTAATGAGGGTAAGAGAATTAATTGTTCATTGGTTAGTACGTTTAAAAATAACATTTAAAAAAAGTCACCAGCGACATAATCCGAGACGCCGGGTGTACGTCAGACCTAACCTTTTAGAACCGTCATTTTTTTCGTCTTCACAACGTACGGTAGAACGTCATTATTACGTGATTTGTCTGACGTCGTGTGGATGTGCAATTAAGCCGTCTTTGCGACGTTAAAATGATGTCATATTTTTCGTCATCTGACGTCAGAACTGACCTTCAAAAAACGTCATTTCGACGTTAGTGTGCTACCTGGGACTGTATACCAGTAAATCAGTCATTTAACTTCAATTAGAATTGCAACAGTGATTCATTATACCCGATGTAATAAGCAACTATGTGTGGATTGCTCATTTTATAAGTGACTTGTAAGCACGTACTTAGTGGTTTTGAAACACGTTTCACGTTAAGAAGCTTATGTATGGATGGCTTGCCTGAGGGGCGACTTGTAAGTACGTACTTATTGTTAGCAGCTGTAACGATTATCAAATATAGACGAGTCACTCCAAATTCCGAATAACAAGACTTCCAAATAAAAACTTAGATTCATTTAGATCGCCGAAGATCGGAACTTATCCCATCTCAGTGACATCGAGTCATTTGCGATATCAACAGTAACGTCTCGGGATTGTTGGAAAATGTAGAATCAATAGAGTCATATAAACCCGTTTCAGAACGGCATAATAAATTTAGTAATTTAATTTGTAAAGGATCATCGAAAGCTTTTCAATAGGCTAATTGCGTCACAAGGCTAGACCTAAATTTAGAATTCGTTAGAGTAGTTAAGTTGCATCCCGCCCGATAACGGCGCGAAAATAGAGAGGACTTATAATGATTCTCGGACTACTCCGACCTACGAACATTCAACGAAGATGTGCGATTTATAGATGATTTTTACGTCTAATTTTTTCCCACAACATATTAAATTTCCTGGCTTCCCTTCAATTATCGCGTTTTTAAGTTTAGAATACCCGTCTGTTTGTAAGATAACTTCTTGTTTGGATTTCCGTAAAACTGTAAGTAAAGGCAAATGAGATGATCCAGCATCACCTAAATCCATAAGACTGTGTTTCTTTCCGACGCCAAATACAGGGTACTGTGTTACCATCCGCCAAAGTTTTGGAAATGTCCATTCTTCGTTTTCCTTTGAATTGACTTTTCTTCTTGTGAGAAACTGCCGCATCTACATTTGTTATAACGCATTCCATTAATCCTTTAGCAACGATTCATTTACAATGTCCTGTAGGTATGTACAACTATATTCATCGCGAGACCCTGTAGTAGTTAAATATGTACATATATACCTGTGTGTTTGATACTTTACAACGTTTGAAAGCAACATTAGCGGGCTTTATGAAAAGTTCATATTGAACGTTATTGCGTTCCCTTTTTTCAAGTTATTCAATGAAACGTCCGATTCGGTCATGTTCAACTTTAATACAGTGGGATTATAAAACTTTGTCCCCTATCTCAAACCTATTTTCTTTTAAAATAATGTAAATATAATTGGGCTTTATCAGCACACTTATAACTTTACATATTTCTTGGTAAACCGGTGAACTTGGTACTGCGGGTTTACCAAATTCGTTGACGACATGCTTATAGTCTGTCGATAAAAGAATACTTAATAATTCTTGCACGTACATCAACGTGCTGATATGAGAGGAAAAGACCAATATACGGTCGCAGTGAATAAACAGCAGTCCTCTCTGTATGTACAGCGATGACTTTCGTTCGCAATGATACGTGAAATTCCTGTAAAAGGCATCAGTTAGCTCTATGACTGTTTGGTTCGTGCCGCCCCGTAGTCCCACTCCGCCAGATAGGACTCCTACCATGGAGCCTAACGCGTGACTTACTCCTGCCGCGCACACTTTTTATCCCCATCAATTAATCACTGACGTATAGTTGCGTGCTAGCAATTATTGTTATCTATACTAGAACAATCTTGGGTAGCAATAAGAGCCCCAGAACACCTTCCGGAAAGGTAGTTTACTCTTGTAAATTTGGAATTTTTCGAACAATTCACGAATAATTTCCAAACGGCTTAACTGATTGTTATCAAACTGTGGAACAATTGTTACCTCTGCTAGAATAATCTCGGGTGGCGATAAAAGATATGTTGCTCCGATATGTTGTCACCAAGTTACGTGCCAGTTGCCCTTCGACTAAACGCAAACAAAAGCTAGTATTCAGATGATAAATTGGGATGGCCGTCCGCCTATAAAGAAACTGCCAACTATACGAAATTTGTTTTTGGTAACCTGACAACAAACTGCGAGTATTTTTTGATCTGGGATTGCACTGAACTCAAACCGAAGATCAGTCGGTAACATCATCTTTACATCACGCCATGATCTAAAGTTGCCAGCACAAAGGTACGGCAACAAGTTTATATAAAATTAAATTCATTGTGCTGTATTTTGGAGGCTGATACTTACATACATAAATTGTATATGGTGACTGAAGATAATAATGAGATGCTTTGTCATACTTTTTATTCACAGGATATAAAATAAAATAATAATAAATATCGATTTGATCTTAGAGGATGTAAAGAACATCCCGAAGTGTATTGTAGTGCCTTTAGCTACTATGTCGCCATCTATCGGAGTACGCGTTACGCGAGCACAGCGCCGCCTGCGCGATACGTGTCCGACGAGTCATCGTCGAGACTCTCTCTTCTCTCCCGACCGTTGAGCTATACGCATGGTCCCGGCATCGTTCTAAGTTCTCTTGTTCATTTTGTAACTTCTGTTAATAAACTCTTTGTTAATCGAAACTAGTGCGTGCATTAATATCGTAAGAACATTACATGTATTTTAATTGAAAAAACGTGAGATTTTTCACTTATGGATATGTTTTTATTATTTATGTATGTCTCTTATTTGCCTCTCCGAAAAAGAAAAAATGAGACATCAATAATGGCAAAAGTGAGACACTCTTATTTTGGCGTCATTGAAGTATATAAAAGTGTCTGAAGAATATTGAAAGAATAAATATATATTTTTTGAAGTACCTGAATCGTTTGTTACAACTATTTATTAATAAACTACTTATTAGAAGAGTAGGTCCGATTATGGGCCCCAATTTTGTTTTTTTCGTAATAAATTGGCTATTATTATTTGTAGGTAATGTTTAAAAACGTTTATATGTAGTACAAGGACTTGGCGATAAAGCTCCAAACGTGTTTATCAAAAACTATGAAATATAATAATGTCGCTTGGTTTCAAAATCGGTCAACTCCAGGTAAGCAAATTTGTCAGGACTTCAAAAAATATGTACCATAGAAATACAGGCATTAATTAATGCGATTCTTGGTACATATACCTATAAGTATATTGCTTCGGAACAACTAATCCATATGTGTATACAAAAAATTCTTGGATGATTTTGCTGCATTATAATTTTTTAAATGGAGATGGCCGATTTTATCAAATACGGAGGTGGCCGATTTTGAAACCAAACGACTCATATATACGTGATAACAAAATTTTTAAAGTGATGCGACTTTCTTCAGTTAGGTCAGAAGGTACCAAATATGGGCCCCTTTAAAAAACTAAAGCTAAACTCTTTCTAGAACAAGAACGTATACGTAAACATAGTCCAAAGTGAAAAATGATAGAAATATTACAAAGTAGTGACAAAAATCGTACACATAGGCGTTCTTCTACAGAGATGTTCCGGATGTCCTTGTTACGGTGAGAGCAAACCTTGCAATCCTTTTTTGCCCCTTTTAGCCCAATATGGAACTTTCCATTTAGTCGCGGGACGCGGGTATAGCGCACTTTGAATGGAGACATCAAACCACCGGAGCGTCGTAGCGGCACCTCTTATCACACATCGGAAATAAACATATCGAGTTCCAAACCACCCCAGTAGGTACATTCTGTACACCCAGGGACACGGCATCTGTCGCTGGTGACTTTTTTTAAACGTTATTTTTAAACGTACTAACCAATGAATAATTAATTCTCATGCGCTCATTAGCTACGGTGGCGTCTACTCTCGTTAATGAAAGCATGAGGATTATTAATTATTGGTTAGTACGTTTAAAAATAACGTTTAAAAAAAAGTCACCAGCGACAGATACCGTGTCCCCGGGTGTACGGTCGTTCGTGGGCGTTCGTTCGTGGCGAAGGAATGATCACGAACGCCGGTGCGCGCTTGCACGAGCGTTGAGTGAATTCTGTAACAGGCCTCGAACGCTGACGATCGTTGCATGTGAGCTCGACCACCTGAACGCTCGGGATCGCTCGGTAGCCGAAGATAACCGAGAAAGTAGGGGTGACCAAGGAGAGTTTATATAGGAAGTTTGCCTCCCGTTCGCATTATTTTCCATGTCAACGAGGGGCCAACTTGATGTATCAACCTTCCCCGGTCTCCCCTACACAAATTTCATGGAGGCTAGCCAAGTGTTTTCTACGCTCTCCTCTTAAAATGGGCTACTGACGTATGTGGAGGATTTCGATTTTCGTAATATTTTCAGATTCCTTAGATCTGTAATATTGTATTACGAAGAAAAAAAGTGCAATTATAGTGTGGAAGCACATGAATTTTCACATTGAAAATGATGGTTACTATTTAAAACTGTACCGCATTGACGTCACGTGGCGCATGCGCTGTAAGATGAATCACAGCTGACCATTTATTGGGTGCTTTCCATTTATGACACAATTCGACACACTTCTACTAGAACCACCAACTGATTGGCAGGCTCCAGCAGAAAGAACCAATGGTTTAATTTTGTGTTGAATCGTGTCAGTTAAATGGAAAGCACCCATTGTCACGCAGCTCGTGTGGTTTTCGTGTAGCGGAATATATTAAATTAGGTTGGCTGGTGGTCGAGGAAGTAAACTTAGGCGCCACCGAGCTGAACACCCTTATTTACCGCCTGATTTGAAATATATTAATATGGCAGGAGTCAATGCTTACTTTATAAAGTATAGTAGGCATTGCAGGAGTCAAAAACAAAAATATAACCTTACTTTATGAATCTGTATGTAGTGAAGTGAATTGAAATAAAAAATTTAATATAAAACGGTGGCTGTGGAGCCTCCGCAGCCGCTTCCCACCAGCGATAGCGGCCGACCCATGACGAGCGACGGTGTCGCCACCTCCAGACGACGGAAACAGGTCCTTCTCCCGCGCGAAGAGGACCTGCCGCCTCAGTTGGAGATCCGCTGAATTCCTTTAACTGTTTCACTTTCATAATTTTTTTACCAGTCACTTCAGATACAGTCAAATCCTCAACAGTGCAGCATTAATAATATATTATAACCGTTTTTTTTTAAATAAAATAACGTATGAAATCGCCCGGGCGTCGGAGTGGCGCCGCTCGAGTTGCCGCACGAAATGCCGTGGCGACTGAGAGTTACCTCTTGAGTGCAAAGGGTTAAACCCAAAAACAATTTTTAAAATTCTTTTGCATTGAAATTAGACCGGTTATAACGTTTTATAAATTTATTTTGAGATAGAGCTTTCTCGCAATGCGAAGAATATGGTATATCGTCGTCCGGCACTAAAAGGGTTAATCACGTCGTCGGCGAAGCGGTTCATTTCGGTGAACATAGGTTGTTAACCCTTTCATGCATAAATTTTCGGAAATTTAGATTTTCATTAAGAAAATCGATCATGGGGATCAATAGTGAATTGAATTCCTGGATAAGCTTGTAATTAAGTTTCCTCTAATTGGCCATCGACTCCATTCGCCATTCCTCCCCTTACGCCGACTTGATATTAGCGTCACCGCGGAAGACGGCTTGCTGCGCGATCTGTCCGCTACGTTCTTTCTGAGAATTAACGACCTATGTTCGCCGAAATATCTGACTGGGCATCTACTTCGATAAACCTGAACTGTCCAAAACTATTGTAAGACAATATTGTTACTTTATTCTGTTGCAGTCCATGTTAGCTAATGGCTATGTTTTGTGTTTTTTGGGTACGTACACGAGATTATTCAGTCGAATGTGCATTTCGCTTTCAGTATGTACACTACATTGCTATTCTTTTTAAAAATTGAATATTTTTAAGCTCAGTCAAAAGTGTTATCGATAGAGAAAAAATGTGTTCCAGTTAAGCACGATACGAAAATATTACAGGGATTTAGGTATTCATTTTATATTTTTTCCCCAGTCGAACATGCTTTCTAAAAGACTTACACGAATTAGGAGGTTGCATTGAAAGCCGCTATTCTTCTGTAGATGGCTCTACTATAATGAGGAACTTGCATAATTTTTTTTATTGGCTTAAAAAATGGAGTAAAAATTACCATTTCAGCGGTATATATACTTATGGTGTTAACATGTCGGATACCTTCAAAAATTTGAGTTAAAAATGTAGCGTTTGAAAGAGCCGCGCAAACAGCGAGAAGCAATGTGTGACGTCACGCAACAGTAAAAGCGCTATCGGCCAATCATACTGTGTTCTAGGGTGGGGCGTAGTTAGAAGTACTCGACAGTCATTGGTTGAAATTGAGATTTAGCCAATGATCATCGAATGTGTGCCATCACGGAGTAGTAAAAGCGTATAGGCCAATCATACTGCGTTCTAGGTCGGGGCGTGGTTTAGGCGTTTAAAGCATGATTAATTAATTCTTTTTCTCTAATATAGTTACATATTATGAAAAAATACAGTGCTCCTTGGTTTTTATAACACGATGGCTTCATTCAGTAACATTTTCAAGGAAAAAAAAATTTCATGCAAGTTCCTCATTACTTATGTCATGCGCAGCGACTAATACTATTCGTATCACTCAAAATTATGGACATTTCTCATTAACACATTGTTGAACGGCAGTTTTTGGACTTATGGCATGGCCACAAGTTTACTTATGACCGGTCAACAACGTGTTAAGATACAGTCATTAAACTGCCATTTTTGGTTAATATAAGTTTATGTCTATAACCTGAGAAAATGGAACGCGACAAGTTGTTTCTTCGATGTGTACTTCTACAATACTCTCATTTAAAAACAGTGCTGCTGTAGCTCATCAATTGCTCGTGCAAACTTATGCTGAATCTGCTCTATCGGAAACAGTATATAGAGACTGGTTTCATTGCTTCAACAGTGGAAACTGTGATATTCGCGAAAAAGAACGGCCAGGTCAATCAAAGAAGTTCGAAGATGAACAACTGCAAGCTCTATTGGAAGAAAATCCTACTCAAACGCTCAAAGAATTGACTCAACAGCTTGAAGTCGATACGAATCTGCAATTTCACGACGTCAACATGCCATGGGAAAGATTCGAAAAGAAGGATAATGACTGCTACATGAATTGACCGAAAATGCCATTGCTGATCGTCTGAACATCTCGATTTTTTTGCTTGAAAAGCATAAAAAGAAAATTTTTTATGGCGTATCGTAACCGGTCATGAGAAATGGATCTGTTTCGACAACCCGAAATGCAAAAAATCATGGGTTGTTCCTGGCCAATCATTAACGTTTTGGTATCGTCAGTAACGATACCAAAACGAAACATCCACGGTCACAAAACAATGTCTTCAATTTGGCGGGGTGGGGTGGAAGGTGTCGTTTAAGATGAGTTGTTGAAACCGAATGAAACAATTACCACCGAACATTATCAACAACAATTGGAGCGGTTAAATGATAATTTGATGTAAAAACAACCATCAATTGCATGAAATCGCCGAAAAGTGATTCTTTTTCACGAGCCGTGAAAGAAACATTGACGGAGTATGAATGTTAACTTCTCCTGCACCCATCGTATACTCCAGATCTGGCCGCGAGTGATTATCATTTATTTAGATCGATGCAAGATGACTTGGAAATACATAATTCCATAATTACCAAAAAGTCCAAAATTTGGTTGCTGAGTACACTAGCTCAAAAAGTAGACAATTCTTTCGTCGCGGAATTCAATTTCTGCCAGAAAAGTGGGAAAAAGTTATAGCTTCCGAAGGCAAATACTTTGATTGAGGTATTCACACATTTTATTACGACATGATGTTTTTGAAACAAGAAAAAACAGGGGCTTTCAATGCAACCACCTAATAAAAAAATGAAGACTTATCGGACACCATATTTCTCATGAACAGAACGATGGGAATAGTAAATGTAACAGCAGACATCTGTTTGTTGCATATGCATATGTTTACTTTATTATTAAATAAGACAAGTGCTAATGTATTGCAAAATCTAGCGTGTAATGTGAGGAGCATAACATTCATATAAATATTTTACTCCTAGCTGACGTAAAAAGACGATTCTGCTCAATGGCATACCGTTGATTTATTTCCGTAAAAATAAAGAGAATAGGTCTAGTGCTATAAAATGCTCGGACTAGTACACGTATACTGTCGATAATTCTGCGTTGAATGCATGTCGTTTGTTATATGTTGGGCGGTAAAGGGCAAAGTGGTGTAAGTCACTTTTTTACCATTTTAAGATAATGGCGAAAAGTTTTATCTACATAATCAAATGTGTTAGCTAGAATAGTGGTGTAAGTTATAACTTCGTTCAAGGTCTATAGGATGGCAGCACAAAATAATACGAATGACAAACTACAAACGGCTATAAACGACAACATTGTCTATTAATTTCTTCTCTTTCTAGAAATGACTTACACCAATTTGCCTTTTACCGCCTCATATATTTCTTCGACTTATGCATATCACAAATAGGCCAGTCAGTAGGATAACGAAAACGAAAAATTTCACATCATTCCAAAAAATTATTAAATTTTGTAAATATGTAGTGATCATATTTGTAATTATTAATCTTAATTGTCAACCCTAATAGAAGTCCGCCATATGTTGAAATAACAAAAAGAAGTCATTTTTACTAATAACCCGAAGAATAAAAATAAAAATTTTTTGCAAACTTACAAAAATGTTAAAAACAATATTCTGAATTGAAATCTTAATTGTCAACCTGCTTAAAGATTCAAAAAACGCTGTCATTTTTTTTCAAAAATTAGTTTCTATAATTTTTTTAAATTGCAAAAAGGTAGCTAACTTTCTTGAATATTGAAATTATTGTTTCCTAATATTAATATGAATTTTCAACCTGATTGGATGCCCGCAGTATACTATATATACCTATATAAAGGGTGTAGCCGGATAACCATATGAAAACTGGCCCCGCTTGAATTTTTTTCCCATTCAGGTATACTTTGTGTTTATATACAGTGTGTCCGTAAAGTCCCGCAACATGCAGTTATTTCGAGAACGGAATACTTTTTCAAAAAACGCCCTGACACGTCAACTTTTTTATTTTCCTAGCAATGTTTTGGCCTAGGTAGTTTTTCCAAAACTTGCCGCATGAAGGCGCCACGATCGATGTTATTTTTTTCTTAAATTGCAACACCTATTTTTTATTGCATTTTTGGGTAGCCACTGTTATCCTGAGTACAGCGGTGTGCCATGTGTGGGGGGTTACATGATAAAATTTTTGAGAAAATGCAGGTTTATTATGACGAAGTAGGTTTTCGTATTTTGGCAAACTTGACTCGCTGTGACCGCTGAAAGAAAAAAGTAATGAAGAAAAGTTGATAAGAGTAACCAATTAGAGCAGTTGCTCGAAGTGGCCATCGTGAACTGCTTGGCAGTGGGCCATTCTCTCCACAAACGAGCGCTGTACGTTCGCTAGTGCCGCTGGAGTGATCGTCTGGATCTCGACTCGAATGCGATGTCTCAGGTCTTTCAAATTTTGAGGCCTGTTTACATAAACGCGGCTTTTAAGATGTCCCCATAAAAAAAGCGCTGGCCATTCGATTTGACCCCTTCGACCTATCCAGCGATTGGGGAACAGCTGATTTAAATAATCTCTCACTAGCAACGCATAGTGCAGTAGTGCCCCGTCTTGCTGGAACCAGATCTGAGGATCAATTCCACCTGGCTGTGGCGCTGGAAATCTTTGAACGAGAGCAGGGACTACCTCATTTTGCAATAGTTCAAGATAACGTTGTCCAGTCAGATTACCCTCAATAAAAAAACGGCCCTATAATTGTATTTCTTACAATGCCCGCCCAAACATTGACTTCTTCTGGATGTTGGGTATGTGCTTCCTCCACCCAGTGAGGATTTTGATCCGACCAATATCGACAGTTGTGTCGGTTTACCGTGCCATTCAATGTAAAAGAGGCCTCGTCAGAAAAAAGAATGTTGCCAGCAAAATTCGTATGTGGATTATTACAAAGTTCTTGTATTATTTCGCAAAATTCAATTCGCCGATCGAAGTCGTCGTCTGACAACTCCTGAACTAATTTTACCTTGTAAGGGTGAAATTTGTTTTTACGGAGAACCTTATGCACTGACGTTTTACTTATGCGCAGATCCCTGCCCGTTTGACGACATGACGACTGAGGGCTATCCTGAACTGCCAGTAAGACGTTCAGCTGATCATCCTCGGACAAAGATGGTCGGCCTGATCTTGGCAAGTCTTTCACATGACCAGAAGCCTCAAATTTTTGCAGTAGCCTGCCTACTGTAGATTTTGATATTAGCCTATCAGGATGCGTTTCATTAAACAATGTGCAAACTTGGTCATAGGTTCTTCTTCGATCACCGTAACCGACCATCATTAGAATCTGAATCCGATCAGTCTCGCTGAGAAAATTAGCCATATCGAAAGGTTTGACAAAGTACAAGACTACCAGAGAGTCTTCAAAAAGACTGATTTACCGAGTTTCAATGAAACTCGAAAAAAAAGCGATAAGCTGAACAAAGCAGAAAGCAAAAAGCGCAATAAGTACGAGAGAGCAGGTATTAGGCAGTCCAATCTCATTGAGAGTTGAGAAAACAATGCGAGTCAAAACCGCAATAAGGCACTGAATCCTTATGAAAGCCAACGGCGCATGCGCGCTCCTCCAAATAAGCAGAGATGGCCCTCCCCCTTCTTTTACAGCGGTCGCAGCGATTCAAGTTTGCATGAAAACCTACTTCGTCATAATAAACCTGCATTTTCTCAAAAATTTTCTCATGTAACCTCCCACACATGTACACGTGGCATACCGCTGTACTCAGGACAACAGTGGCTACCCAGAAATGCAATAAAAAATAGGTGTTGCAATTTAAGAAAAAGATAACATCGATCGTGGCGCCTTCATGCGGCAAGTTTTGGAAAAACTACCTAGGCCAAAACATTGCTAGGAAAATAAAAAAGTTGACGTGTCAGGGCGTTTTTTGAAAAAATATTCCGTTCTCGAAATAACTGCAAGTTGCGGGACTTTACGGACACACTGTATAAGTAAGCACTCTAAATATAACGATAGGTACAAGGGCCTAGCAATGAGCGGGTTGCCGCAGTACCTTAGGTATAAAGGAGAGAGAGAGGAAGCCAGAAATTAATTGCAAAAGTTAGGTGCGGAAATTTGGAGGAAGGGAATAGGTACTGGAGGGAGGATAAGGACAGACTCTGTTTGTTGTGTGAGAAAGCGGCCGGCTCGTTGGAGCACTATATGGATGAATGTGAGACTCTGGAGAGAACGGAGTTAAAGAAAGAGGAGATCTTAAGTGAGGGGACGTCGAGCAAGAAGGTAGGATGGCTAAGAATGATAGACCTGAGGAAGAAAGAGAAGGAGAAAGAGAAAATGAGCACAAATGCATGAGAGAGGAGTGAGTGAAATTAGAAATGTAGAACCAAGTCCTTTTCAAAGCCAGCTGGCTGAAAATAACAATCTATCTATCTATGAGTAAGCTCTCAGTGCATTTTCAGGTCAAAATAGTGATTTAATCAAGTTATTGTCAAAAAGCGAAAAAACAAAAATATTTTTTATCTCGAGAATTACTCGACTGATGTTGCACAGTAAAATATATGTTATGCAATTTTTTTGCATATTAAAAATAACTCGCACCGCTTTTTTATATAGATTTAAGCATAATTAAACTATGACTTATAATTTTTACAAGATGATTGGTATGGTGCAACAAGTCGAAATAAATTAATGAAAATGAAACCAATGTTTACTATATTAACAAATTCATGTCTTTCGGTAAAATATGTCGTTTATCCCAATTTATTTGCACCCTACTTATGCAATACGAACATAAATTCGAATTTGTTATTATAAAATTCTAATTAATATATATTATATAATATAATATATAAAAAATATTATATTATATTATATTTTATATATTAATTGGAATTTTTATGCTAATAGTTTTTAATAATACCTTAACAGTTTCCCGGATTCCCCAACCTCCGTAAAGGAGAGCGGGGAACACTGGGTGAGCTCCAACCGGGCGCGTCTCCAGGTGGCGGATAGGAGGGTGGCCAGGTGACAGAAGTGGATCGCGTTTGCGGACCACGGAAGGCCCTGGTTAGCGGGTGCCATACAGCACTTCGGCGCTAAAGCCCCGCCGCGGACCAGCTCCCCAAGCCAGAGGTGTAAGCTATCGTGCCGAGGGCTGGATGGCACTGGGGTCACAGTGTCGAAAACGATGCCCTTGGGGAACCAGGCGCCACTCCATTGTATTTAGCCTTACCCCCGCATGGCAGGCTCTGCGGGGGCGGACCGTATAATTCCTGCCTACTCGTGGGAACCACATGGATGACATAAACACAAATTTAAACTTATTGCTAGAGAAACCAGCAGGTGGGGAGGCTTCTATGGAGGCAGCCCCATCTGTGGAAGAAACGGTCGAACGGCAGACTCTGGTAGGCGATGGGGCTTTGGCCTCATTGACGGCCAGTTGCCTGTCACTAAATCAACCCCGGGAATCTGAGGCTGGTGAAGATAAGGCATTAGCCGAAAATTCCGAGGCCTCGACCCCCAAAAACAGGAAGAAGAGCCGTTCGGGGGCGGCGAAGAAGAGGGCTCGCAAAGCCAGACTGGCTGAGCTCGGGACCTCTTCGACGCCTAAACCGGAGGTCAAGACAGGGAGGTCGTCTGTCGGTGGGAGAGGCTCAGCCAGTGGGCAACCCCACACCGACGGACGACCAAATGTTCCCTCGGGGGGGACCGACGGTGGGAACCGTAAAAGGGCCCGGCCGTCGGATGGCACTCCCCCCGAGGCACATAACAAGCCCAAAAGAAGCAGGGTTTTCCCAAGGCCTGCTTCCTTTGGGGAGGCGGTGGCAATGGATAAGAAAAGGTGGCAATTGTTCCAACCGGATATCCTGAGGCCACCTTTGATCCAGGTCAAGGGGACCTCGTCGTTCTGGCGCTCGGACGAGCTCTGGACTCCGTACCCATGGGGGCGGAGTTCCCGCGCTTCGACGGGTACAGAATTGAACGGGGGCTCCTTTGGATCACCTGCCCCTCTGAGGAGGCAAAAGCATGGCTGAGGATGTCGGTCCCGGCCTTGAGGCCTTGGGAGGGCGCTTCTCTGACCGTGTTGGAGAGGGAGAACCTTCCAAGGCTTCACAAGATGATGCTGGTGATCCCGGGTATCCCGGAGGAGACTGGCGTCGTCTTGAAGAGGCTGGAAAGACAGAATCCTGGCCTCCACACCCAACTCTGGAGGGTGTGGGACAGGAGGGTCGAACAACTCTCTGTCCAACTCGTCTTGGGCGTTGACGATAAGTCCCTGAAGCAGCTAAAGGAGGGGGACCTAAAGGCTCACCTCGGCGTTGGGCGGGTACTCTTCAGAGAGGCTCAGTCCGGCGCACGGGGGGGACACGGGGCTCCCACGACAGCTGCAAAAGCGCCACAGGAAGGCAAGGAGGTGTCGGGGGGGGGGGGGGGGGGAGGTCCTAGAGTCACTGAGCCAGTCCTGGCACAGGGGTCCGTTCCGACCCCGATACCCGGCCCTTCGAGCGAGGTCGCGGATCGGGGCCCCGCCGCGGGGACCTCCGGGGGTAAACCCTCGGAGTCCTCGGGTGAGGCACTGGATCCGCCCCAAGAAACCGCCCGCAGACAGAGGGGAAGACCCTCCATGGCCTGCGCGGTGGCCAAGGCCGGCCAGACGGAGACCCGGAAGGGAGTCCAAAAGACCCTTGAAGGGATACTGACTGGCTGGTCTTCCTCAGCTCGAGAGGATGCCGTTTCGGCTACTCCCGAGAAGAGGAGGGGGAGGGGGGGCTCGCTAGACCGGACCCTCTCATTCCCCTGCAATAAGCGAGGACTGACCGACCCATAGTCACCATGGCTATCGAGGGGATCAAATTCTCGCAGATAAACTTGCAACACTGCATAGCGGCCTCGGCGATTCTTAGTCGAGGCCTGGCAGTCGGGCAAACAGACATAGCCCTGATCCAGGAGCCCTGGATTACGGAAGAGGGCAGGGTTGCGGGGCTGCAACTAGGGGGTGGCAACCTAGTATGCGCACCCTCGAGGGAGGGCCTGTGTCTTTGTGAGTAAAAGATACAGCGCTCTGAGACTCCCAAAATTCTGCACCAGAGACCTGGCGGCGGTAAAGATCGGGCTTAGTGTGGGAGGTGGGAGGATCGACGTAGTGATCGGGTCGGCCTACTTCCCGCACGACTCTGAGGACCCTCCCCCCAAGAGGGAACTCAGAAGCCTGGTGGACCACTGCAAAAAAGAGGGGCTCCAGTTGGTAGTGGGGTGTGATGCGAATTCGCACCACACCATCTGGGGCAGCTCTGACACAAACAAGAGAGGTACAGAATTGTTGGAGTACCTCTCGACGACAGATCTCGAGATCCTCAATAGGGGCTCGAGACCTACCTTTGTCACCCCCCGTAGACAGGAGGTGATTGATATAACCTTGTGCACGCGTAAGTTGGCCCAAGTGATCAGGAACTGGCGGGTGAGCGGAGAGGTAACACTCGGATCATCGCCGGATTACTTTTAGCGTAGAGGGGGACGCGGGCTCAAGTCCAACGGAGGTATACCGCAACCCTAAGACCACGAACTGGGCCTTCTACAGGGAAGAGCTCAGCGAGAGGCTACGGGACACTCAGAGCGGCTTCCCGAGGACAAGGGGGAGGATAGATGGCGCGGTAGAATGCCTACAAGATGCCGTCATCCAATCCTACGAGACCGCGTGCCCAACAAAAAGACGCAAGAGCAGCAATAGGGTGCCCTGGTGGAATAAGGAGTTAAATAAACTCCGTAGGGGCACCCGAAGGCTGCTTAATAAGGCGATGAAAACCGACCGGGATCAGGACTGGGAAAATTATAGGTCTTCCCAGAGGACCTATAAGAAACTAGTCAGATCATTAAAAAGAGAGTCTTGGAGAGGGTTCTGTGGGGAACTGGAGGCTTTGCCTCAGGTTACCAGACTACGCAGGATCTTCGTATCAGGACCTCAAATAAAGCTTGATGGACTCACACTCCCTGATGGCAGGGAGGTGAACAGCCATGAAGAAATACTGACGCACCTCTTGGAGGTACATTTTCCGGGCTCTGGCCCCGCGACTCCCCACATCGAAGAGGATCGATGGGGGGGCGGGGCGGGGGACTGGAAGACTGCCGCAAAGGTAGTCGTAATTAGCAGGATCAGGTGGGCCGTTGAATCTTTTGAGAGATTTAAGAGCCCGGGGGTAGATGGGATCTTCCCAGCCCTCCTACAGGAGGGAGGGGAGAGCCTATGGAAACGCCTCTATACTATATATAGATCCTGTCTGGCCTTGGGATATACCCCTAAGGCTTGGAGAAAGGTCAGGGTGGTCTTTATACCAAAACCGGGCAAGGACTGCTACGACCGGGCCAAGTCTTTTAGGCCTATCAGCCTGACATCTTTCTTGCTCAAAACACTGGAGAGACTGGTTGATAGGTACATCAGGGATACCGCTCTGATCGAAAGACCAATAGAGCGGACCCAACATGCATTCCAGACCGGTAAATCCATAGAGACGGCTCTCCCCTGTCTCGTTCGCGAGATAGAGGGGTCCCTCGACAGGAGGGAATCGGTTCTGAGTGTGTTTCTGGATATTGAGGGGGCATTTGACAATACCTCCTTTGAAGCCATCTGCGAGGCAGCACGAGGGTTCCGCATCGAGGAATCTATCGTTTGCTGGATCCAGAGTATGCTGCAGACACGGAGGGTTTGGGCCAGCCTAGGAGAAGCTGAGGTGGAGGCCCGGGCCGCCAGAGGATGTCCGCAGGGGGGGGGTACTTTCCCCACTCCTGTGGACCCTGGTGGTAAACGGGCTCATGGTAAAGCTAAAGGAGGCTGGTTTCACTGTGCAGGGATATGCTGACGACTTGGCTATCTCTGTTAAGGGAAAAGATACCGAGGTGCTGGCGAGGCAAATGCAACGTGCGCTGGACCTCGTGCAAAACTGGTGCCTATCCCAGTCGCTAAAGGTTAACCCAAGCAAAACTGAGATAGTGCTGTTCACACGTAGGAGGGGCTGTCAATTTAAGGCCCCTACCATTTTCGGCGCCGAGCTGAAGACCTCCGGAGAGGTGCGCTATTTGGGGGTAACCCTGGATAGCAAGCTTCTATGGAGAAGTCATATAAATAAACAGGCCCAGAAGGCAATTTCTACCTTTTGGGCCTGTAGAAGAATGTTCAGCAGAACATGGGGACTGAGGCCGGGAGTGGTGGCGTGGATATACACTGCCATCCTTGTGCCCCAGCTCATCTATGCGTCAGTAGTCTGGTGGCCCTCTCTCAGGAGGAACATCAACCGCAAGACGCTACTTAAAGTCTACAGGTTAGCATGCCTGGGGATGACCCTGGCCATGGGGGCCCTCCTTAACCTAGCACCTCCCCACCTTGTGGCGGAGGCCGGGGCGAGGAAGACGGCTCTACGCTTGTATTTCGGTGGATACTGGAGACAAGCGGCCAGGGGACACGCCGCGATCGTTCGGGGGGGCGGAGTGCTAGAAGAGTTCGCACTGAAAAAAGTGGATCGATGCCCGGATAGCTATCGCTTTCAGCGTCGATTCGAAATCCTCACCCCGGACAGACTATCCTGGAAGGGGGATAAAAATCACCTCCTATCCCCGAAAGGACTCGTCTGGTATACAGACGGGTCCAAAATGGAGACGGGAGCGGGAGCGGGAGTATGGTGCGGCGGGCCAGGGGTAGAATTATCTTTCGCCCTGGGCCACGACGTCACGGTATTCCAAACGGAGGTGTTCGCCATCTGGGCCTGCGTCGGATTTATCCTGAACAAGGGCTACAGGGGCAGGCACATCTATATATGCAGTGACAGCCGGGCCACGCTCGGGGCGCTCTCCTCAGTGAGGATTACGTCGGGGCTGGTCCGGGACTGCAGAGATAGATTAGAACGACTCTCAAGTGAGAATCGAGTAAAGTTGCTATGGGTGCCGGGTCACACCGGCATTGCTGGCAATGAGAAAGCCGACAGGCTGGCTCGGCTGGGCTCTTCGCGGCCGAATCCCGAGCACAATATAGGCATCTCCATACGGCTCGTGAGGGAAGCGGCTCGTAATTGGATTAAGGGCCGCTTCGCCGACCTTTGGGCACGAGCTCCGGGTATGAAGCACACGAGGGCTCTTTTTAGAGGACCCTCTAGTAGGCTGGGCACTAGATTGCTGAACCTAGACAGGGCTCAACTACGATGGATAGTGGGGCTGGTCACTGGGCATTGGCACACAAGAAAGCACCTGAGGAACATGGGCCTCGGTACGGAGGTCCTGTGCCCCAGGTGCGGGGATGAAGAGGAAACTCCTTTTCACATACTGGCGCACTGCGAGAGGTTGACGGCCCTTAGATACTATATCTTGGGGGCCCCCTCTTTCGACGATGCCAGTATCAAGGACATCGGGGTGGGCGAGCTCTTGCGCTTTGCGAGGAAGGCTGGCATACCCCGAAGTCACACCTAAGGCTGCCCCAGCTGGGGCCCGGGTACAATGGTCCACTAGGACTGAGTGCCCGGTTGATGCCAACTCACAATACTACTACTACTACTACTACCTTAACAGTTTGAATAGAAATAATTTCTTTACAAAAATAATAGTATTTATTTACAATTACTTTTTCTTAACGAGAATACAAGACGATCTATGCCTTTTAAAAGTGATTTCTAGTTCAAGTTTTGTAGAAACCTCTGATCTACAAAAATTTTTAGAAAATCTTGCTGTACAGCGATTCCTCACTTATAGAAAAATAAGTAATTTTTCGTATCCTGAAGATAAAGTGAACTTACTGACTGGTTTCTTACATGAAAATATAAATGAAATATGAAATATGCTTTCTTCTATGCGCGGTAATGATAATCGACCAATCTTTTCGGTTGTTTGTATTTCTTATCAAATTAAGAAGTGGAAATTCAAATAGTATGATTTTCTCCTTTTACAGTTACAGCGCGAACAAGATGTCTCCGATTATTTTGACGAAGTTTTGACATCTTTTGAAAAAGATGTTCTCCCTTCTTATTTTGGTTTGAATAGTGTTAACGCGCGCGGAGATAATCTCATAGAAAATGAGACTTCTCGAAAATTGCTAAAGAACTCTTGAATTCAGACAGTGAATTAATCTCAAATTTACTGAAATTTGCGAATTTTTGTACATTTACGCCATTACAAAAAATGTTAAAAATGAAAAAAATCATCTTTATTAAAAACTTCAACATGTTGCAGGATACGTACCGGGTTGAGAACTTAGTTGAAGATGCTGATCATCGATTAGAGTATTTGCAACCTTCCCAGGTAGCAGTGGCACGTCAAACTCACGTCAATATTTCGTCACTCGATTCGTCGAAATAACGTGATTAGTTCGGTTATAATGTCGTCATAAATGACGTGATTATGTCTCGTTAAAGAGACGTCATACTTCGACGTCAATATGTCGTCACTATAGTCACGTTTTATTTACGTTCGTTTTTATTGATTCGGGTCGTCATATTGACGTTAAAAGTTACGTGATAATGCCATCCTAAAGACGTCACACTTTAAAATCTTATTCTCAGTGAAAAGCTTTGCAATATTATTTAAACTCAAGGAAATTTTAAAGAAGAGTGTAAAAAATGTAAGTAAAGCTCTAGTCGCAATATTGTTAAACAGTGAAATATGATCATTAGAATTACAATAATAGGCATTGAAAAATATTAATACACAATTGCATATTCGAGAAATAACATCTACATATATTTTAGAATATACATATATATGTACGTAATACATATTGTATGTTAAAACTTCTAACGTACGGTATGTGTATAACTTCTAACGTACGTGTTATGTATTTCGGTACTATTGAAGGATATTATACATTAATTATTCCTAAGTATAAATCGAGTGTATTAAAGGCAACGAAACCCAACAATCTTTATCATTCTTTTGAGTAATAGGTAGAACTAGACATTTAGCAGTAATAACGTTGATAGGCCATGTTTCATAATCATTTGAAATTCCTGTGATGACATAAATATCTAATTCTTTAGAATCTATTGGATTACAATATAATGATGTATGAAATGAAAATCGTTTCCCGACTATCGTAAAAGAATTGTTGTGATCCATCAAAATATTATGAATTTGCACAACTGATCTAGATTCTTTTATAAGGCAATACGAATCAGCTTTAGAATATGCATGGACAGAAATCTGGAAATTCTGCAAGCGTAGTTGTTTAAATTGTTTACTGTTTCTGAAAATAATATTTGTAGGAAGAGGGCCACAGTTATATTCAAATTTAGGAATTATTGGTCCTTTTAATTTGATATTTTCATTAATAAATGCACTTTCAATTTCACTTATACGGCGGCAAATTTGCTGTAGTGGTCTATTAGGTGACTTCACTAAGCGTTTAATTTGTCCTAAAAAGTTTTCGAAAACAAACGCTGAGAAATTATCCAAAGGTCCATACATTTCTGCATCATCGCTGAGGTGAGATAACATATGAATATTATGAATTAAAAATTGTTTGCCATACAATTTTTCACAATGCTTAACAAATACGTTTAAAACATTGCCAGCAGTCCTGCAGCCGAATGTGGAAATGTGTTTGTATGAAATCAGAATAGTAATAGCAGAATGAAAGAGCAAGAAATGTTCATATATCGAGGGATCTACGATATTTCTTAATACAATCGGACCTAGGTATAATACAAAAGTTCTAAATTCTGTTGCTTTCCAGCGTGGCAATTCTTCCAAGCTGCGGGGTTTGCGGTTAAACTCTACAGGAATGTAAAATCGCGATGACAATAAGCGTTCTGATAATAGATGAACTGATCTACTGCCTAGGCGGACTTGTAAAGAACCAGAAATCCAAGTATTTAATAACTTTTTAGCAACACCTAAACATACATTATGCATATAATCTATGGGGAAATTTGACACTAATCCTATTGTTGGAATTTTCGATAAAGGTGAAACGCCTAAGTGGTGGTCGCTATCTATTTGTAGAGAGAATGAAGTATCAGTTCTCTTAGGCGCATGAATACCTTGCAATGTAACTCTTCCATCGACATACTCGCCAGATTCTGTACATTTTTCACAAGAAGAGTATCCGCCATGAGATTTTATACATTTTAAGTATGCCCTAGCTGGAGCATCGCAAACGAAGCTATGTAAAGTGACAATATATTTTTTGTTATCAAGTTTAATGCCATTTTCCAATAAATGACTAAGATCATTTACAAAATTTTCTAAAAACTCGGTTAGTGGCTTTGGTTTGCCGTTGCCACAAAAAATTCCAACAACAAAAGGTTGACATTTTATTTTTTTTATTAACCCCAAAATAGGCCACAACTGCGTTTTCGAACTTGCAAATAAGGGCAAACCATCAACATTGAAACTTATTTCTATTACATTACTAGAAATATCCTTCAGATATGGGGAAATTACTTTTTTAATTCCATTCAATAAACCCAAGTGGCAGTATTCCCCGTTTTCTAGTTTCTTAGTGTCTATATTTAATTTAGTTACTAATAAACTTCGTGAATCAAGCGGTAAATCTGGATGATAGGGCGAAAGAATGTGTAATAGATCATTAACTGTCGAGCGAGGTACATTCCTAGTTATTGCCCAAAGTCTCAGCTTCTGAGAGAGATCAGGTGTTTCAATCGTACTGCTACTATCGGAAAGCATTTCAAAAGTATCATTGTTATAGACTAATTCTGATGTGGTAGCACTGTCATTCAAAAATACGCGATTCATGTGGGTACTATTTTGAAGTAGCGGTGAAACATTGCTATCACAATCGCTTCTATATACATTTTCGCTTTTATGATTATGTGCAATAGACTCCTTCGTTACTTGAATTCTATTACTTTCCTGTTTTATTTCATGTAATGCATTTTCGACAGCTTTTGCAATTTTTCTATTCCGCTGACGTTTCCCTGTAGTTGCATTTGTCGTCTTTCTGCTCATTGTTTAAGGATTCTGTTTCTTCAATTCTTGAATTTTGTACCATTGAGGTGCGTGTTTAAGCCAAATTTTGATACTGTCGTTGATTTCTTGTTCTGAACAATCAGTTGAGTTTATTGCACCTGGAATTAAACAATTTCAAACAAGTTTGTTAAACATATTGCCACTCAAAATACAAGAGTAATCTGTTCCACCACTCTGATGTGTAATGGGAATTTGTAGCGGCACGCAGCATAACTCATTCTTCAAAGTATGTCAGAATACTTACGAACGACGGCAGTCTTCAACTTTAGTTGTGAAAAAACTTTCTTATCTGCACGCTTGCCAAAGAAACTATATTCTTTTGCGAGATTGTCTGTTATGCATCGACGTAATATATTATTTACTTTGGATGATGTGTTTTTACCGCCCAATTGTGATAGGTATGTAGACTGAAACAAAACGTTATTCCTTTTTTGTATAGGCTTATTTATGTCTGGAAATATGTTGTGATGTGACTTTTGAAATTGAGTTAAAGTGATAAATTGAATTCTTGAATTGCGGTATACGTATATATGTATGCTATTCATATGATTTACGAAGTATGATAATAAAAAGAAGTAATCAAATATAGAGAAGCTTGAATCAAATTATATGTCAATATGTTTATAAGTAAAGAGACAATTCTTACGAAGCCAATCAAATTTTCTTTTTCTTCTAAATAACGTTCGAATCCATCTAGATCATCAGTAGTATTAATCGGTAAATTTGATGGTAAATGTGCTGCTTGACATTGGTTTAACGTGGCAGTTGTTGACTGCTTTTCAATCCATCGAAGTATTTGGGTATTTTGTTCTTTTATAATAAAAATTTCTCGTAATAACTTCCGTTGAAACACTACAATAAATTAATCAAAGTATTGGTAAAAATATATAGACATACGTCTGTTAATTTTCCTACATAAAATCTGTATATTAGGTTGGCGGAAACGTTTTGTCGTATTGCAATATGTGCAGGCAATTTTACCCGCACATATTGAAATATTGGATTTCAAATATAATTACCATAGGCTTACCGATATTATTAACATTATTTGCTGCTAGGTCATCTAAATCATTATTCAAAGTACCGGTAGATTGCGATACTTTTGAAAGATGAGAGATCGTTGAATGAGATGGTTGAACTGAATAATCATCATCATTTCTTGTATTAATAGAATGTGGATCGGAATTAACTAAAAAATATTCAGATCATACATTTCTAATTCATACAAAGATATGATACAAAACTGTTAAATAGCTTATTTCATGTAATAAGATTGCTCGTAATTGTTGGATCATGTCCATAAAATGATACAAATCAAGTTTTAAATTTCCTATAATTATTTAATGAAGGCTCAATTTGAAAATCTTCTTAAATTTATCGAAATGCCAGCGCGAAAAATATAATCAGCCATGTTCATTAATAATTCTTCAGGTGTACGTACCATCCTCTCCCAGTTTCAATCTTTTGCACTCAGAACCAGACTTTTTATAGATTTCTACCTTCGGTGGTCTAGGAAGAAGACTGATATTTTCTTCGTCACTCGAATCAGACAAAATTTTGCGGGTAGCAGAGACTTTTCTCTTCCACGATTGCTTTTTTTTTGGTGTTTCAATACCTGACTGTATATCTGAGGTTACTTCGGCTTGTTTTATTTTATACGAAGCTTTTTCAAAATCATCTGTATAGAAATATAATGATTATAGTTTTTTAATATCGAATTGAAGAATCTGATGAAATAAAAAAAAATGTTATCGAACGATATCTCGTGCATTCGTTCAGCGCTCAACCATATCACAAAGAAAAGATAATGAGGAGCTCCAAAAATTCGGCTTTACGTTGTTATCCCCCTTTTGTTAAGAAGGAATAAGCATATGTGTGTACTTACCGCACTCAAAAAAACGACGGCAAATACCATACACTGTCCAGGTCTCCTCATCTGGATTTTCCCCACGTTTTAATAATTTATTGTATTCATTTTGCGTCTTGCATGGTGGCCACAAGACTTCTTTTTTTCGTGGCGTTAACCAGCGGCTATTTACTACAGCTATGCCGCCTGCACATTCCTCGGAAGCAGAAAACTCGACGCCTACATATGTCATTATACGCGACGTCTTATACAGTCACTCTTTTTTCGCTCGCTCTCACTTTTATTTTCCTGTCACTTTGCTGCTTTAAGAAATCGTATATGCACTGCACTGAAAATGCCACGAATGTTCGAATATCGTTTGAACTGTACGGGACTACCGACGTGACTGAACCGAAATTTTCAAACTCAAAGAAATAAACCGTTTCTGCCGTGGTGACGGTACGTTAGTATAGGGAAAGACCCACCTCGGTCTACGGCATTTGGTCAGCACATGGAACTCATTAAACGCGGATACCAAGGAAAGTGGCAGGTAACACGGGTACCCGCAATGCCGTGATTTTCTATTCCGTTGGAGTTCTTGTAAAAAGTATCCCGCAGAGGTATCAAGGGAAAATCCCGTTTATTTCCGTTATTTGTAATTTTATGAAAATATATTTCAAATAAAATTTGTTTGGTATTGAAAGATACATATGGTAGATGCAACAGATTTTCAATGACACGCATTATTTACGAGATATGAAGGTTACTTTCATCTTTTTAAGTGGAATTCGGTATTTTAATTCCTACAAAAGTAGTAGAGCTCGTCAAGATGAACAAAAAAAGGTAAAAGGTGAAATGTCCATTCGCTGAACCGTTTGTGAGATATTTCCGCT
Organism: Xiphydria camelus; assembly: GCA_963678675.1. Classification (NCBI taxonomy): domain Eukaryota; kingdom Metazoa; phylum Arthropoda; class Insecta; order Hymenoptera; family Xiphydriidae; genus Xiphydria; species Xiphydria camelus. Next base: position 6,925,022 of record OY783194.1, read on the forward strand.
CAAAGTACAAGAGTAAATTTCGCTGGGCGCTGGAAACTTAGTCGCACGCAGCGCAATTTACTCTTGTACTTTGAACGAAAATATCTCACAAACTTTTCAACTGATGGGTATTTCATCTTATACATTTCTTACAGTTACACACCTGATTATGCGTAGGGAAATAATAAATTATGTGACTGTTTCGTCAACAAATTACGTGAAAAAAACGTCATTTCAATGACGTCATAATATGATCTTCAAATAACACGTGATTAAAACGTCGAATTTAAGGCATATGACGTCGTCGACGAACAATCACCTTCAAGCGACGTGAATATGACGTGTCACTGCTACCTGGGTTGCTTCAAAATTTTTTTATTTTTTCCTGTATAAATTACAGCAAAAAAGGAGGTTGAAAATCTATATTAATATTTGAAATAATAATTTCAAGAGTGAAGAAATTTTGCAAACTTTTAGCAATTTTTTCTAAAAAGGTATTTTTAAAAAATTTATTTTTGAAAAAATTACAGCGTTGTGGATCTTCAAGCGTGTTGACAATTGATATTTTGATTAAGAACTATTATTTTTAACATTTTTGCGAGTGTGCAAATTTTTTCTATTTTTATTTTGAAAGTTATTTGCAAAAACGACTTTATTTGTTATTTCAATATGTTGCCGACCTCTCTCAGGGTTTACACAATTGAGATTATTAAATAAAAATATGGCCACTACATATTTACGAAATAAAAAAAAGGTGTGAGTGCCGTTGTACTCACGGAGGATGTGTAAACATCTTACAATTATCTGCGGTCCGAGTTTAATTGGGGAATATGACTTCGTAGTTCGACATAAAGAAGTTAAATTTTTTCTATCATAAAATATTTATTATTATTATATTAGATTTATAACTTACTAGCAGCCCGTCCCGGCTTCGCACGGGTAGATTGTGGATTGATTTTGTCCGTCTACCATTGTTTAAATACATTTTTAATACAAAACTTTTAGTATTTTTCCCGGGCTACGCAATGGTCATATTGGATTTGACCTTGACCATGACCTTCAAGGTTATATCAAGGTCAAATTAATTTTTTTTTTCACGTTCAAATGTGTCCTTGACCATTTTTTTCGTGTTACCTTTATTGTCAGCGGAGGTTAAATTTAGGTCAAGTATAGTTCGACTTTTTGAACACCCTGTATAAGATTTACTAACTCAGAAACCTTCGCGGATATGCGTCCAACTGTTCCCCAAATTTTCATCGCAATCGGATGAACGGTTTAGGAAGGCATAATAATCATCCGTACCGGTACTTTTTGAACACCCTGTATAAGATTTACTAACTCAAACCTTCGCGGATATGCGTCCAACTGTTCCCCAAATTTTCGTCGCAATCGGATGAACGGTTTAGGAAGGCATAATAATCATCCGTACCGGTACTTTTTGAACACCCTGTATAAGATTTAATAACTCAGAAACCTTCGCGGGCATGCGTCCAACCATTCCCCAACTTTTCATCGCAATCGGATGAACGGTTTCGGAAGGCAAAATAATCATCAGTACCGGTACTTTTTGAACACCCTGTATAAGATTTACTAACTCAGAAACCTTCGCGGGCATGCGTCCAACCATTCCCCAAAGTTTCATCGCAATCGGATGAACGGTTTAGGAAAGCATTTGATATTACCTTAAAGGTCACGGTCAAGGTCAAATCCAATACGACCACTGGGTAGCCACGGGAAAATCCTTAAAGTTTTGTATTAAACATTTTTCTCTAAAATGTTTTCCCGTTGAGATAATCCAGCTTGCGCGAATAGTATGCGCAGTAGCGCCACACACACACTGACGCAGTCACATGTACACGGCTTACGTCTGACGCTCGATTTCCCAGGAAGGTCCCACCGTAGAGCCATAGCATAGATGTTTACACATCAAAAATGTTTGGAAATAACGTTAAGTTTTTTCTCTACTGACTAGTCTAAAAATAATGTCACAAAATCTTTGTGAATTACTACGAATTTATACTTCACTCATCAGTATGCTGATTGGCTACCAAACACATCCGTACATTCATTTGTTCGTACATAAAATGAAAATACACACACGAAAACAATCGCTTTTTTCACTGATAATTCCCATTTATTTTCACTGATTATCTGTTTTCATTTCCAATCTCCCGCTTTCATCTTTCTAATAGGTACAATCAAAGTCCAACTTGTTTTAACATATGCCAATGTAAATATCCTATATGCATATAAATATCATATTATGATTTATACTGAATGAGTTTACCGAAGCTTATTTTAGTAGCAGCGTCTTATATAGGATACCTATATCATTATCGACAATTTTCGATATCGCTTTTGTGCATATTTAATGAAATATACGAAATTTTGTGTAATGATACTAATAGTAATCCATAGCTATATGTGGAGTCACATATTGCAGTGAATTAAGTATATTCTGTAACTTTAAAAATAACCGTCGGTATCGTTGCGCATATTTCTCGAAGTATGGAAGAATATACGCAAACTCGTTAAGAGCCGTGATTTTGCCGATGGATTACAACAAAGAAAGTTATTTAGTTTTCGATAGGGCCCTAGATTTGTGTTTTTTGTATGGTTGCGAAAATACAAAAGGTTCTTATGCACCATGTGGAAAATATAGCTTTACATTTCCAGACGGGGTGTGTCGGTCTCTTAACGACCTATAACTCCTGCCGGTAGGAACGCATACCAAGCTTACGTATGGACTCTCTCTGTCTAACTGATGCCCTTGCGTAAGATTTGAGTAAAGGCGCATCTAAACGGGCAATATTTTTACTGCAATATGTGGCTACAATATTGGAAACTATAGCCCAGCCATCATGAAAACATTTAAATGCAGTATATGGCTCGGCAATATACAGGGTGTTCGGAAAAAATACCGACACAGAAATAGGGGTGATAGGTTACGTCATTACAAGTATTTTGATATAAGGGACCTATACCCGCAAGCGCCCCCTTCTGGAGATATCAACTTTTCAAGTTTTTAACGACCGAGGTTGATCAAAGTAGAATAATAAGAAACGTATCAAGATGGTAACGAATATTTAATTTTACGAGATACAAAAACAATGTACTACAGCAAATGCTCAAAATGACGGCCACCCATGTCCATGCAACATCGGAAACGATTCTGGATAGATGTGCCACTGCGCAAACTGCTTGCGGAAAGGATAACCGCTTGGCTCAAGTCCTTGTACTTTTCGAAGATGATGCGGATACAAGGAGTTTTCATTTGTTTTCCAATTGTACAGGTAGACAAAAAACTCAATATTATTCTACTTTGATCAACCTCGGTCGTTATAAACTTGAAAAGTTGATATCTCCAGAAGGGGGCGCTTGCGGGTATAGGTCCCTTATATCAAAATACTTGTAATGACGTAACCTATCACCCCTATTTCTGTGTCGGTGTTTTTTCCGAACACCCTGTATATTTCGGCAATATTTTCTGCAACAGTATGGCTCATGTTTAAGAAGTAATTTGTTTCGTAGATGGGCTACACGGTCGGGCAAGAATGACTGACGAAATCTATTGCGTCGCAGCGGCTTATATTGTTTCAAATGAAAAGTTGAAGAAAAAAAAGAGAAGATTGTGGATTCGACCTTACTTCAATAGGCGTGAAATTTCAGATAACATAAGTGCAGAAATAAGTCTTGATAATAAAGAGACCGGGCGCTAAATGAACAAGAGCGCCGATACCGACTCTAGCGGCAATTTATTGCGTTACAGGCGGGAGCAAAACCGTAAGCTCCGTATCCCAGTAAACACATGATTGAACAGCAATTTACACCCGGGTTACGGATTATGAACACAGTGACTTTTCAAAATGTAATTTTTAAACGTAACAGCCACTTAGCAATTAAAGCTCATACTTTCATTAGCTAATGCGGCCTTTGCCCTGGTTAATGAAAGCATGATAATTAATTATTCATTGATTAGTATATTGAAATATGAGATTTTGAAAAATCACTATGTTCAGAATCCGTGAACCCGGGTGTAACTTGGAAGTTACATGTAATGTTACAATGTAACGCTTGTGATATGTTGAAGATATGTAACATAAGAGTAACATGCAATATTTCATTTGTTATATCCAGGTAATGTAATTGTTATACCGAATGTTCCAGGGGAATTCGAGCAAGTGCCGATACCTATGGCCGATAACTTGAAATTTGACTTCGGCAGTGGTTGCCGACGGTCGAAAATTTGATAGTTAGAGTTGGCTTGAGAAAAGTGTGCTGTGTGTGCTGCGCAAGAGCGAAAAGTGTAAAACGTTTGATTTCCCGATAGCTGTCAATTAGGGAGATCGAAGTGTCTCGTCTATTATTCAATACTTCGATCTCCCCAATTGATAGCTATCGGGAAATCAGACGCTTTTGACACTTTTCGCTCTCACGCAGCACACACAGCGCACTCTTCTCAAGCCAACTCTCCCTGATAGCAAAGCGTGGATGTACACCCGAGAGCACGGAATCTGTCGCTGGTGACTTTCTTTAAACGTTATTTTTAAACGTACTAACCAATGAACAATTAATTCTCATGCGCTCATTAGCTACGGTGGCGTCTACTCTCGTTCATGAAAGCATGAGAATTAATTGTTCATTGGTTAGTACGTTTAAAAATAACGTTTAAGAAAAGTCACCAGCGACAGATTCCGTGCTCTCGAGTGTACACGCTAGCCGCACGCAGTGCTGCCGCGTAGAGTGGCACCATTGTAGTCTCACCGTGGCATGATCGCGTGGCATACACAAACTAAAAGCACCGTGGGTACACAGTGAACGCACCTAGTGGTTCACGGTGTGAAGACACAATGTTTACACTCAGTGCAGTCACCGTGCCTTTTCGACGTGCACACTTCGTAAATTTACCGACCATGAATGTCGGTAAATTCACTGTCTTCACAAAATTTTTAACACGTTCACTGCCGCCGGCTCCGATCGGAGCCAGTCGATACTTTGCGCCTGTGCCGCCGGCTCCGATCGGAGACACATTGTCGTGCACATTACATTATTCAGTCTGTTACCGGCACTGAGCGCAATGCAATCAATCTAAAAGTGGCAGCGAATGTGTTAAATTAGAAAATAACAAAATTGATATTATAATGATGTTTCAAACAGTGCAAATTGTACTGAATTATTCCATAAATAATGAATGATTAATTTTCATAATCGCTACTGTTTTGAAAAAGAAAGTATGAAGCTATTTTTAAAAATTTAATGAGATATATATAAACCGGCCTTTTTACACAATGCAACACTGAGATATCTCGGCAAAAATATTTAAATATTTTTGCCGAGATATCTCAGTGTTGCATTGTGTAAAGGCCGGTTTTAGCTTACGTTTGACAGAGCTCGAAATCGGCTTTCGGGTTTATCTCACTAGTATAACTTATTGTTAGTCGACTTCCACTACAAAGAGTCGATGGCGCAATTGGTAGAATGCGAGAAGCGTTCCTAGTCTCCTAAAGAACGCAGGTTCGAGTCCTGGCCGGGTCGGGACTGAGAAAAAAAAACCGACACTCTCTCTAGTAGGCGGATAAGGCAGGCGGGAAATCCTACTTTATCGCCCCCTTTTTGCAAAATTCTACTTTTACCATCGTACTTACACTGCGTGACTGCAGTGTGGCTTCACGCTAGACGTCCAGATGGACATCCCAGTGCATGCACTGTGGGAGTTAGTCCACTCCCTACAGATCACGGAACGGATCGGACGCAAGGAAGGCTCAGAAGTTGTGATAAATAACGAAAAGATCTTTGTTGCAATCGGTCGTTCTGACTAGACTATCACATAACGTACGCTCGCCGAGACGTCTCACTACTGACTGAACTCGTGACTCCACTGCGTACCGAAAGGAAGACGAGAGTCATGGGTTATGTGATAGGGAAGGAAGGAAAGGTGGTCGCTCTACGAGGTTCCTGGCTCGTCTGCCAGAGCGTGGGGTTGCGACCGCCACAGCACTCCCCCCTAAGAGCTTTCGGGCGGGAGCTCGAAAGTGATGCTTTTCTTCTTCTTGGTATTTGTCTTCTTTGGTTGGTTCATGCTGGAAGTCCACTGATGCGCTGTCGGTTGACTGTCGTTATTCTCCGTGGTTTGGACATCCGTTTTGGTGACGTAAGCGGGTTTTAGCCGGTCAATGCTGACGTTCTTCAGCGATCCGCCAACATCTAATTGGTAGAGCCTATCAGTTATCCTCCGTGTGATCTTGAAGGGTCCTTGGTATGGTTGCTCCAAGGGGGCCTTCACATGGTCACTCCGCAGAAACGCGTGACTGCAGTTACGGAGGTCTTTCCGGACGAATATTGTACTTTTAGCGTGATGACCTGATGGCGTGGGTCTTAGTCCTCTCATATACTCCCTGTGTTTCTCGATAAAGATCTGCGGGTCTGCTTCTGAGTCGAAGTTAAGGAAGAATTCCCCAGGTACTCGAAGAGTTATCCCGTACAGCATCTCAGCGGGCGACGATTGGAGGTCCTTCTTGAAGCTGGTGCGGAGACCGAGCAACACGATTGATAGGATTTCCGTCCATGGCTGCCTTGAATGTGCGGTGCCACCGCTCCACCATCCCGTTTGACTGGGGATGATACGGTGACGTCCGTCGTTTTTCTGCACCGACTAACTTCGCGAGTGATTTGAATAATGACGATTCGAATTGCGATCCCTGGTCGGTGATGATAACGGTAGATGTCCCAAAATTCGCAATCCAATGGTCGAACAGGGCTGTAGTGACCGTGTCGGCTGTAATATCCTTTAAGGGAATCGCGACAGGCCATCTTGAGAACCTGTCTATTATGGTGAGACAATACCTGTATCCCTGGTGTTCGGGCATGAGAATAATGTCCAGGTGTATATGTTTGAAACGGTCATCTGGGACGTGCATGTGCTCGGCTTCCAGTCGGGTGTGGCGTTGGACCTTTGATCGCTGGCATTGTTCGCATTCTCTGACCCAGGCGGTGACGTCTTTCTTGATGCTTGGCCAGACGAAATTTTCCCTTATCTGTCTGGAGGTTACTCGACTGCTGGGATGTGCGAGTCCGTGTATTATGTCAAACGCTGTCTTCTTAAGTGGCTGCGGGAGGTACGGACGTACGATTCCTGTCGATGTGTCACAGTAGATCTGGATATCTGTGTCAAACGTGAGCAAGTCGAGCTTGAGCGACGAGGCGTTGTTATCGACGAGTCCACGGAGCTCCGAGTCCTCTTGTTGGCGTTGCTCGATCATTTTTACGTCAAGGATCGTCGGCATCTGTATTGCCTCCAATCTAGAGAGTGTATCGGCGACGATGTTTTCCTCTCCGGAGACATGGCGGATGTCGGTTGTGAATTGACTGATGAAATCTAGATTACGAAATTGTCGGGACGAGCATTGGTCATTCTTCTTCTGGAAGGCGTATGTGATGGGTTTATGATCCGTATAAATTGTAAATGGTCGTGCTTCTATCATGTGTCTGAAATGCTTAACGGCGGAGTATATTGCAAGCAACTCGCGATCGTAGGTTCCATATTTCGTTCGGCCGAGTTCAATTTCTTGGAGAAGAAATCTAGCGGTTGCCAGACGTCGTTGATCTTTTGCTGAAGTACCGCTCCCACAGCGAAGTCCGAGGCATCACTGAAGATAGCGAGTTGTGCCTTGGGATCCGGATGCGCAAGCAAGGTTGCCTGAGCGAGGCTCTCTTTACATGCGTCGAAGGCTTTAATGGCGTCCTGTGTCCATTTAACGGGCATTTTTCCTTTCACGTTACCCCGTAGGAGATCATTGAGCGGGGCTTGGACTTGAGCGGCCTTGGGCAGGAACCTTCTAAAAAAATTCAGCACGCCGAAGAACTGGCGTAGCTTCTTGACGGTCTCCGGGCGTGGAGAGGTTCGAATGGCGTTTGCTTTCTCAGGGAGCGGGCGGGTACCAGCGCTGGAAACCAGGTAGCCGAGGAATTTTACCTCGGGTTGTCCGAAAACACACTTGGCCTTGTTGATGACTATCCCATATTTCCTGAGGCGCTCGAACAGAATTTTGAGGTGTTGCAAATGTTCTTCGAGTGACGTTGACGCTACCAGTATGTCGTCTATATACGCATAGCAGAATTCCAGACCCTGGGTAACTTCGTCAATGAAGCGTTGAAAAGTCTGCGGAGCGTTTCGTAAACCGAACGTCATGACCGTAAACTCATACAGGCCAAAGGGTGTTGTGATTGCCGTTTTGGGAACGTCTTCTTCAGCTACTGGAATCTGATTAAATGCCTTTACTAAATCCACGGTGGAAAATACTGTTTTACCTTGAAGCGATTGAGCGAAGTCCTGTATATGGCGGACAGGGTAGCGGTCGGGGCAAGTCCTCTCGTTGAGGGCGCGGTAATCCCCGCACGGTCTCTATCCCTTGTCTTTCTTGGGAACAAGGTGCAAGGGTGACGACCACGAGCTTTGCGACAGTCGAGCGATTCCTAGTTGGAGCATCGCATCGAACTCTCTCTTCGCGATCTTGAGTTTATCCGGAGCGAGTCGTCGTGGCTTCTGCGAAACAGGCGGTCCTGGCGTAGTAACAATATGATGTTTGGTTTGATGGTTGGGAACTTTTGCAGTCCCGTCTGGCCTTGTCACTTCCGGAAAGCGTAGTAGGAGATTATGGAAGACTGTCGAGCCATTGACTGTTTTGATGCAGGGAGTACCGCACTTAGCCACCAATCTGTTCGACGTGAGGTGAGTGACTCGGTCCACGAGTTTTCGTTGCTACATGCCCACCAGCAGGCCGTAGTGCGCCAACAACTCGGCACCGATGATCGGCTTGGATACATTGGCCACTACGAATTTCCAACTGAACTGTCGTCGCAAACGAAGGTCCAGGGGAAGCATGATCGTGCCGTATGTGTCGATGACTGTGCCGTTCACCGCGGAAAAAAAGTACATATTTGGATTTCGCTCGCGGCTCTGGCAGTAGGGTGTGCGGATATATGCACAGGTCCGCTCCGGTGTCGACGAGAAACTGCTCCTTGGTTACTGTATCCATTACGTAGAGGCGGCGTGCTACCATCGGGCCAGTGTCGTCCGCCGTCATTAACGACTGCCCCTGTCGTTTTCCGCCGGTCCTCTACTGAAACTGCATGGCTCCTTGCATCTTTCCGTGCTTTCGCCAAATCGCCAATGATACCAGCACAATCCGTCCTCATCGGCTCTTCAGTCGCGCGAAAACGCACGTGGACGGGCTCGTGAACGCGAACGTGGACGGAACGGAGATTGTGATCGCCGGAATCGACGTGGAGTTCCTGCATCGATTTTAACGGCTGCAAGTTCGCGGAGTGTAGTAGCGAGTGTATCTTCCAGGCGATCAATTCGCGCGTTGTTGGAGGCTGTATCGGAAGCTGCGGTCGTACTCGCTATGCCTCCGAGGGGGCCGTACGCCTCGGCTACGGAATCGGCGATGTCGGCGCACTTGTCCAGGGTTAAATCTTTGTGCGCCGCCAGCATTCCTTGCATGAATTTGGGCAGGCGACCGAGCCAAAGCGTCATTAGGGTATCGTCAGGGAATCCCTCGTCGGCGAGGCTCCGAAGGTGGCGCAGAAATTGGGACGGCTTTCGGTCTCCCAGGGGCTCACTCTATAGAAGTCGGCGCGTCTTTTGCTCCTGCGTTGAGCCAATTCGGTTTTCAAGAGCGCATAAGACTGGTCGTTAGCTGGCTTGAGGATTACGTCGTGCAGTTCTAACGAGGTTTTTTGGTCCAGCGCTGCCAACACGTGGCCGTACTTCGTTACGTTTTTTGTTATACCTGCAGCGAGGAAACTGCCCTCGAGCACGGAAAACCATAGCTCGGGGTCCGATGGTATGAACTGTGGCATTTTCAATGAAACGTGGCTGACTGACGGTGCACCGGTGAGATTTCCGCTTCCTTCTCCTCCGGTAGCCATTGTTCGATTTACTGCGTCTGTTTGACTGCGCGCGCGCGTACGTGTTGCTTCATTCGCATGCGTGGGCGAGCGATTTTCCGGCACGCGTCGAGTGCCGTACGCCACGTGGCGTGTTTGGGTTAGGTTCGTGAAATCGCTGCAATCACGTCGGGGTCACCAGTTGTGGGAGTCAGTCCTCTCCCTACAGATCGCGGAACGGATCGGACGCAAGGAAGGCTCAGAAGTTATGATAAATAACGAAAAGATCTTTATTGCATTCGGTCGTTCTGACTAGACTATCACATAACGTACGCTCGCCGAGATGCCTCACTACTGACTGAACTCGTGACTCCACTGCGTACCGGAAGGAAGGCAAGAGTCATGGGTTATGTGATAGGGAAGAAAGAAAAGGTGGTTGCTCTACGAGGTTCCTGGCTCGTCCGCCAGAGCGTGGGGTCGTGACCGCCACAGCACTCGAATGCACCGCGTGAAAGTAGTGTGCAGTCACGGTGGCGCCACTTTGCTATCGGGGTCTAACTATCAAATTCTCGACCGTCGGCAAACACTGCCGAAATCAAATTACAAGTTATCGGCGATAGGTATCGGCACTTGCTCGAATTCTCCTGGGACATACGGTATGAAGGATTTTCGTTGCAGTTGCATAACAAAAAGTATGTAACGGCAACGTAACATGCTCGTAACAATGAAAGTATAACTTTCGTGATAGGTATGTAATGTGGCACGAACGTAACTTGTAAATGTTACAAGAATGTTGCAAGACTACGTAACATTTACGTTACATGCGTATCACAGTGGTGATGTAACATCACTAACACACACGTTATGTAACAATTACATATCGTGGTTTTTCGTTATAGTTATGTAACAGAAGTGTGTAACCGTAACGCAACATGCTTGTAACGATAGTAATGTAACTTTGAAGATAGTTTCGTGAAGTTACAGTGATGTTACTTGATATACATTACAAGAATGTTGCAAAACTATGTAATGTTTACGTAACATGCGTATCACAGTGGTGATATAACATGATTAACATTCACGTTATGTAACTATTATATGTCGTGGTTACGTCAGAGTTATGTAATAGAAGTGTGTTACTGCAACGTAACATGCTTGTAACGATTGTAATGTAACTTTGGTGGTAGTATAACTTATTCAAAGATAGTAAATTATTAGGATAGGTATCGCGTGCGGTTATTTGTTTTTTTAACGGCGTGCTCTCGTCATCGAACGTTGATTGGCTCATCTGTCAAACCGGTTGCATTGGGTGCACAACCGGATGAGAGCCGCTGTGAATAGCGTACGGCATATGTCGTGATGTGATGTGTGTGGACCCCGGAGGGTGGTGTGTTTCCCGCGTTCGTTACACAAGGTCCTGATTCTGTAGTTTTAAGCTCCGGATTTCAAGGTAATTATATTGTTTAATAATGAATTATTAACTTTATCTAATGTAGATTACACTTAGCATCATGTGACCCGAGAAAAGAAATGATGCCGAGCGATAGTTTGCTGTTCCCCATGTTCTCGCGCAACTGGTACCTACGAGGAGTACGCCACGAGTTGTTACTCATCGCACGAAAATATTACCTCGCATGCATGCATAATATTCTTGATAATGTATAATTAATATTCACTTAGTTTCTTATAACTAATAAACCCTTGGTTTAAGAGCTCAAGCTAACCTCACTTCGAATTTGACGGCATACACTGTGTTTAACGGTACTGTATTCGAGGTTATGCTAGCTATGAGCTCATCTTTACATCATGCACAATTGCAACACGTGTATGTAATTATTATCAAGCATTTGTAATAAGAATTTGAGTTACAATTTCTAAGTTGCTGATAAAGGGTCGTTGTCAGGAACAAGTAGCGATTCAAAGAAACGTCCGGAGGCAGACTACTTTTCTTGGCATCGAGATGCTACTACATCCCATAATTATTCATGTTATATTAATTTGAATTTAACAACATATGTATATTATTTCAGTCGAGAGTATCGTGTGTGTATCCACCACGAAGCATCACGGGCCTCATTTATTGCCAATCGAAGATCCTGACAGAGACGCCGTAAAATGTACGCGAATAATCGAGTGAGGAAATCTCTCAGCCTGGAAGTGTGCTGGAATAACGCTGCGAAGAGGACGGTAACCAAGTGCTCTTGATTTGGACGACGTATTCAGGTAAGAATTTTTATTACTAGTTTGCAGAAGCGATTTTGGAGCAACATCCGGCCTTGAAGGAAATTGATTTCGAAGAAACCGTCTCGGATTGGTTCCGATTTGCCAAACAGCGGGCCACCCGAGAAGCAGGGAAAGAGCAAAAGAGACAAGATAAAATAAATAAGTGAAGACGGCGAGGATAAGAGACATAGTCGCAATTTTGAATAATAATATTTGTAATAAATAGAGTTGCTCTAGTCTCAGAACTGCCTTACCACGTTGTTTACCTGGTTGAAGCGATCAGTTGATCAACTCTTTTCTATTCTCTTTTTCTATTTAATTTGTTCACGTCAAAACACAAATATTATCGATAAGTTTTTGTAATCAACGCCACCGTGCGCAGCATTCAAATGGAGATCAGCGTCACTTTCATGTCTAGCCGAGCTGGGCAAAAGTACCTTCAATTTTAAGTAGTACAAGATGATACGAAATTAACTAAGTACAGGCCTCGGAACATTTATTTCGTTATTTTATTCACCAATACAAAAGTAGTTGGCGCTTTTACCTACCTCTACTAGTACATTTTATTCTGTTCTTCATTATTTTGTTCATTTACCTCTTTGATACCAATTTGTTTATTCTTATGTATTCTTTAAGCTAACCTACGCGTCTTTAAAGCGGTTAAATTTCACTTCGAGATCCGCAAAGCTACGGGCAGAAGTATAGACTATTTTATGTCTCACATGGTGCAATTTGTATTGAGCTACAGTACCTCATACAGTTAGTATTTTTCTATTATCATCTAGTATATAAAGTACTTAATACGTTTGGTCACCTCTATTATCTAGTCGATTAGTTAATACGTTAATATGCATATATATTGTATTTAGTCGACCAGCAAAGTTTGCAAAAAACACAAAGATCTTCCTATTACAATATCATATTAGGAATAATGTATTATAAATACTACTGCAATAATTTGTTTCGATTGAATAAAGAACTTTAATTTATCTTGGCTTCAATTTAAATTTATATTAATCTATCCCTTTTTTACAACCTGAAATAGGCCTGAAATAGAATTGTATATATACTCATTGCAAGACCGGTATACAGGGTGTTACTTAATGATAGGCCGTAATTGGAAGGGCACATTACTGAATCAATTTCAAGTAGAAAAGTTCATATCAACATGTGTCCTAAAATGTCTGGTTTTCAAGATGCACGACGTCAAAGTTTAAAAAAAAATCGGTTTTTTAATAATATCTCAAAGATCCTTGTGCCGATTTTGTTGACATTTGGCACTGTTGTTTATTGTAATAAGACGCTAAGTTAGCACTAACTAGAAGATAATTATGAGTTCCAGTGGCGTCCCAGGACAGTCTCACGAATAATATTGACAAAAAAAGTGTACATTTTAGGACACATGTTAATATGAACTTTTCTACTGGAAATTGATTCAGTAATGTATCCTTGCAATTACGGTCTATCATTAAGTAACACCCTGGTATAAGAGTTACACCACGATTACCAATACGACACCTCCCTGAGGGTATTGTGCAACATTCAAGGAACATTACGAGTCCGTAACGGTTATGTTATGCACGTAACATAACATATTAATGTTACTTGTTACATTTCAGTTACATTACATAACGTACGGGCAACATAACTGAATTGTAACAGTTATGCAACACATGTTACATAACATGGTAACATTACTGAGTGGGAAATAATAACTTACATGTAAGTTACATGTAAGTTACCGGTGATGTTACTTGTTACATTGGGTTACATTGCTGTTACGATGCCGTGTTTACTGGGATCTGTCACACTTAACGAAATGTAAATGGCTACTGAAATTTTTCGATTCAATGCCTATTTTTTTCACATGATACCGTGATTTCTACCACATTAATAATTAAATATTGTATACCGTATGTCCAATGGCTAGTCGAGCAGGTGCAGCGACCTGAATTTTTCTGAAATTTGACTTCGGCAGTGTTTTAGTTAGAGTTGGCTTTGGAAGATGGCGCTACGTACGAGCGAAATATTTGAAATGGTAAAAGCGGGAGGTAGATAAATGCGGGAGATCGAAGTGTAACCTCAAAATTGTGAATGTTTAAATAATGGTGAGTAATTGTTTGAAACGATAAGACATAATAATTATGGTTTCTTTTCGATGTTCAACCAAATAACTCGACTGATACCTAATTGCAGAGAGAAACTGATGCGATTGGCAGTCGTGGAGGAAGGGGCTACCGTCAACGTGGTCCTCGCCAGAGTGGTCGAGCTCTGTCTCGGCGACGAAAGGTGCAATTGAAATGAAATTAAAGTCTGAGCAAGGTGAAAATTGGAAGGCATGGAAAGAAAACGCGGTAGAGTCGTTGACAGAAGGAGTGAGTGAAGTGCGAAAGAAAAGTGCAGTGATACCGAAAAACCATGTGGAAGACAGTGACGAACAGCAGCAGCAGCTGGTCGACACTGCTCAATTCCACACCAGCTCCTGAATGATATCTCGCCGATCGCGATACGCAGCCGCTCCTGTGGACAACGATTCCAGATACTCGAGTCGTAGTCGTAGTAAGGACAGCAGCAGCAGCAGCAGCAGCAGCATCGACGACAGGGGCACTATTGTAAAGCGAAGGCAGTCCAAGACCGACTCGGATAGCTGTAAGAGAAAGACGCATCGGCGGAAGTAAGACTTCAAGATCGAAGGGGTACATTTATCCTAATATCTTGCGGAAGGAAATACGGGACGAAAAATAGCACAAGCCAGTAGAGTCATTTTCATTAATTAATTTATTAATCCACTAGTAATAATGTATAAATGCAAGGTTAAATAACGAAAATAACGAGGAATAACGTAAAGCTGATAAAACCTTATGAATATAAAATAATCGGACCGTATTGTTACGAGAGTGTTACAATAGGAAGGATGGAAGGGTTTTGGATCAAACTCAATATTATAAAAATATACTTCAAGGAATCACAGATGCATTATGTATAAGGATTAAGAGGGAAAGGATCAACGGCGACGAGTGATACAGAAACCGCCTCTAGTTGGAAGAATTCATTGTGATCCAGATTGGCTGCGGCACCAGTGTCGGCGTAAATTGATTACGATAACTGCTTCGAGTCACGTCCACTTTTTATCCAAAATGCTCAAGGTTCTTCAGCCTTTGCTCATGATCCGGGCTGTCACCGCCACCGCCAACACTGCTCCTTCCTTTTTCAGCGAGGCTCCCGTTCTTCTCCACCGTTCGTACTCCTGACGTGATGCCGCTGTCGGGTGTCACATGAACTCGGCATGATTTGCGACTGGGTGTAGATGGCCCGTTCTCTTGAACTCTTCGCACGTTGCTAGTACCGGTACCGTTTCAGGAACCCTTCGTGGTGACGACTTCCTCCTCCGTCTCATCGTCTCGTCTCTGTTATTTTTCTTCTTCCTTTTACTACACTCTCATTGCAAGTCTTGCTTCCGCCGATGCGTCTTTCTCTTACAGCTATCCGAGTCGGTCTTGGACTGCCTTCGCTTTACAATAGTGCCCCTGTCGTCGATGCTGCTGCTGCTGCTGCTGCTGCTGTCCTTACTACGACTACGACTCGAGTATCTGGAATCGTTGTCCACAGGAGCGGCTGCGTATCGCGATCGGCGAGATATCATTCAGGAGCTGGTGCGGAATTGAGCAGTGTCGACCAGCTGCTGCTGCTGTTCGTCACTGTCTTCCACATGGTTTTTCGGCATCACTGCACTATTCTTTCGCACTTCACTCACTCCTTCTGTCAACGACTCTACCGCGTTTTCTTTCCATGCCTTCCAATTTTCACCTTGCTCAGACTTTAATTTCATTTCAATTGCACCTTTCGTCGCCGAGGCAGAGCTCGACCACTCTGGCGAGGACCACGTTGACGGTAGCCCCTTCCTCCACGACTGCCAATCGCATCAGTTTCTCTCTGCAATTAGGTATCAGTCGAGTTATTTGGTTGAACATCGAAAAGAAACCATAATTATTATGTCTTATCGTTTCAAACAATTACTCACCATTATTTAAACATTCACAATTTTGAGGTTACACTTCGATCTCCCGCATTTATCTACCTCCCGCTTTTACCATTTCAAATATTTCGCTCGTACGTAGCGCCATCTTCCAAAGTCAACTCTAACTAAAACACTGCCGGTCAAATTTCAGAAAAATTCAGGTCGCTGCACCTGCTCGACTAGCCATTGGACATACGGTATAGTGAGTATGGATAAGGTTATTAAGTGTGGATTTGGTGCAATACAGTGTGATAATTTGCCAGATTCGGGTCTGAAAAAGGGCAAAATCTAGTAAAAAGCAAACATGTTATAAAAACGTTATGGAAATTCAAGATGCAGGCTTGTGTGTTGCGGTAGACCTCGATAAATCAGCCTCCATATCTGTACCCCAGGATAAAAGTGTATTAAGTCCAATTATTACAAATTGGATACACTATACACTTAGTACACTATATCTGTACCCCAGGATAAAAGTGTATTAAGTCCAATTTGTATTTGTAATAATTGGACTTAATACACTTTTATCCTGGGGTACAGATATAGTGTAACGATATGTGTAAGTATTTTCAGGTTATATTTTAAGGTTATACCTACCTACATATATTTTTCAATTTCATTTAAACAAACAAACTAGAGTTGTCCAGAAAGCAGCATGTGAATGTCCAGCTGGTGTAGCAGGGCATTGCAAACATATCTGTGCTGTTTATTATTATGTCAATAATGAACCTATGCTGTCCAAAACCGATAAACCATGCGAGTGGACGATACCTGCAGCATATGCTAAAGAAAAATATACCAAAGAGAAAACATTTATGGAATAATTCCCAAAAAAGTTGGACATAAAAGTGGATAGCAAGATTTGTAATGTTTATTCTATTCTTGATACTAATATAGAGTGTGATTTAAAACATATTTTAATAGAGAAGAGCGCAAAACTGTTTCCCAAAGATTTATCGGATCTTATTTAAGGGAAATCTTGGCATCTGCATTTAAGCTTATACACCAAAATAAAAATAAAACTTTTTTAATTCACATCAGGAAAAATTCGGAAGTTATAAATGATTACAGGGTTCAGTATAATTTAAATGAAGATGAAATGCAGTTTTATAATAAACATTTTAATTTATCTGCGTCAGAACTAGGTCATATTTGTTTACAGACAATAGAACAGTCTCTTACAAAATTATGGCATTCAGAAAGACGCATACGAATTTCAGCTAGCTCTAAAGCTCATAAAATCAAAACCTTTTTTGACTAGAAAAGATGCATTTGAATTAGCGGAAGAATTATTTAATCCGCTTAAATTATCAGGAAGAGCAGCTACAATTGCAAATTATGGTATTTTTAGTGAATGCAAAGCAAGAGAACTGTATGAAGAAATGTTTGGATTTGAAGTAGTGCAGTGTGGATTAATTCTCTCTTTACAAGGATTGCCTTGGCTTTGTGCAAGTCCAGACGGTATTGTTTTAAAGAAGTTTGGCATAAATGATTACAAACCCACTCATGTTGTTGAAATTAAAAGTCTCTCCTCTGCTAAGAAATCACTTTTTGATCCCATTGTGAAAAAACCTATAGTACAATACTTGCGTTGGGATAACGAAAACAGACAATTTGAACTGAAAAAAAGGCATCAGTATTACACACAATGTCAGTTGCTGCTATTTCTCACTGCACTAGATGAACTTCATCTATTTATTTATTCTCAAAATCCATTAAACCTTGTAATTCGAAAAGACCTAAACTTTTTGCAAAGTCTGCTTACCAAATTGGAATTATTTTATTTAAAAATGTTAGTTATTTTTAGCTCATTACTGCAATAACTTTAGTTTTCGTTTTTTAAAAATATTTTGTATTCTATATGACTGTATAATCTATCTATCTATCTATCTATCTATATATATAAAAATGAATGTTTGTCTGTATGTCTGTATGTCTCTTATGCCTTCCTAAACCGTTCATCCGATTGCGATGAAACTTTGGGGAATGGTTGGACGCATGCCCGCGATGGTTTCTGAGTTAGTAAATCTTATACAAGGTGTTCAAAAAGTGACGGTACGGCTGATTATCTCAGCGGGAAATCATTTTAGAGAAAAATGTTTAATATAAAACTTTTAGGACTTTTCCCTGGCTACCCAATGGTCATATTGGATTTTACCTTGACCATGACCTTCAAGGTCTGTCTGTCTGTATGTCTCTTATGCCTTCCTAAACCGTTCATCCGATTGCGATGAAATGTTTGGAAATGATTGGACGCATAACCGAGAAGGTTTCTGAGTTAGTAAATCTTATACAGGGTGTTAAAAAAGTCCCGGTACGGCTGATTATCTCAGCGGGAAATCATTATATAGAAAGATGTTTAATACAAAACTTTTAGGATTTTTCCCTCGCTACTCAATGGTCATATTGGATTTGACCTTGACCATGACCTTCAAGGTCTGTCTGTCTGTATATCTCTTATGCCTTCCTAAACCGTTCATCCGATTGCGATGAAACTTTTTGGAATGGTTGGACGCATGCCCGCGAAGTTTCTGAGTTAGTAAATCTTATACAGGGTGGTCCCCTGATTACCCAGTACGGCTGATTACTCCAAATAAAAAAATAAAAAACATTGTCTATTCGCTGGCTTTAAGATAAATTAATAAAAGGAATATACTTTCCAATTTAAATTAAATACATGTATTTTTTTAGCGTAGCATGGCTCCCAACCTATAGATATCTGCTAAAAATTCGTCAAATGACGGCCAAAATCAATCCACAATCTACCCGTGCGAAGCCGGGACGGGCTGCTAGTAATATATGAAAATAAAAGAATGATTCCTTTAAAAGTCTATTTATTGTCTTCAGTCTTTATTAAAGGGTTCATACAATTAACAAGAACACCGATAATATGTACAATGTTATCAAGATGAGGGAAAAAACGTACAGGAATTCTATTTTGTAAAAAATGAAAATTTTTCATTCTACAAATCGCTCGTTCCACATGAATTCTGACACTAGCAATATTTGAGAACCTCTTCATCTCGTCGGTCTTATCACGTAAGGGCGTATCTCAATTTTGATGATTTCTCAGGAGAGCGATTTAAAATATTTGACGATTCTTCATTGTGAATAGTTCCTGCAATTATTTTTACAGCTTGGTGTTTTTTTATGTCTAAAATTATGCGCGTGAATGCCTTTTAAATCACACGTATGGGCCTATCCTAAGTTAGGCCTATACGTGAGGTTTAAATCTTGATTATTTTGAGATATGACGAAAAAAATATACGGGGAATAGCGAAACTATAAAATGTTGAGGTACGCCGGGTCGTGAGATAAAAATATAAGGCTTAAGAGAGAGCAACCTATTGGCGATCTTAACTCAATTTTCAAATTTTCTGAGATACGCCCTTACGTGATAAGACCGACGATCTGTTAAAATATCATTATATAAAAAAGGAGGCATACCTAACTATTAAGACACCATTTTCAATTTTGATTCCTGGAAATCCTTTGTCTGCCAAGACAATATCATTCTTTTCTAATTTATCTAAAATACCACATTCTGTTGTGATTTGAACATCACTTGTTTTTCCACCGTATACTTTTGATATAAAGGAAACTACTCCAGGAGGTGTAATACCAATTACAATTTTTGCGGTATAAGTACCTTTGTAATGAGAATAAACATGAATTCTCTCGATCTGATATTTTTACAGGTTGTTGTAATTTAAATTCAGTGCAATCGATTATTATACGACATTGAGGATAATGAATTTTAAATGATTTTGGTAATGTTTTCAATATGGTCTCTTTGCTTGGCCAATATATAAAATATTGAGTAGCATGTGCTAAATTCTCCAGAGCATCCAAAAATATTCTGGATGCACTTCTACGATGCAACATGAAAATTACACCTAATGCTGAAAATATCACACACACATATCCGTTTTTAACTTCATCAGGAAAATGAGCAATCTATTAGTTTTTGATACTTTTCCTTCTTTTCTGCTCTCTAACATATTCAATAAAAAGTTGAAAACATTTTTTGTGATACCAGTTAAGTCAAAAAGTTGTACATCATCTTTAATAGATTCATAATCGTGAAAACCATCGCACTCTAAACATCGAGCAGATCTTAATGTTTTAGCAGAACTACCTTCGTTGCTATTAGGTCCACATTTTTTATTTTTGACCGAAGAGCAATAATCTTGATTAACAAAATTAGTTTGTATTTGTGAATCTACTTTTCGATCACCTTCTTTAAAATACAGAGATTACATATGAAACTTCTTTCCAAAATTTTATTAGTGCAGTTATATTTTGGATCAGCTTCAGTTTGACATCGTGCTTCAGTCCGAAATGAGAATCCTTCTTCACGTTCAGTACCACTACTATCTAACTGATGCGTCTCGATCACTTTATTCATTTTAATATTCTCCTTCCGCTTTTCCAACCTACGAAATCTGAAGTCACCCATGGTCGATGCATTTCGTTTATGGGGAAATATTGTTGGTATGTAAGCAGGATGCTGTGGGGGGGTGTTCAGATTTTATTCCGCTTATAAAATGTTCACTGCAAATTCGTGTATGCTTGTTTTGTTTAGAAGGCGACCCATCAGTGCTGCATTAAAAAAAGATAACACATGTATTACAAAACGCTTGTAAGTGGACGTCTTGGATTTTGCAAACTTAGGTTCTTTAATTATTTTTACATCCCGGGTAGAGGTACTTACATTACAGTACTATCCAAGACGTTTCAACATTTCCACGTGCAGGTTAGGTAAACATTACTCAGGTCAAAATAATTTTCATGTATACCTACCTACTTCGGGTTCATTTTAATTAAATTTGTTGGTATGTACTTACTTTTCACGTTTAACATCAGCAATTCATTTATTTCGGCGTTCTGAAGATACATACGTATCTGGAGGGAACTTATAAAAACGAGTTATTTTGGGGGTGTTGCTATAAGTATTGTGACAATCAACCACACAGCAATTTGTGTTTCCTTTCCTGTGTTCAGAACTGGCCATGCTTAATGCAATAACAAATTAAAAACGTTTTAAACATTCAATTACACCGGTTACAAGATGCAACAATACACATTTCGTCTCGTCTATAGCAACTACAATCTACCGCAGAGGTCGCCACTTGTAGGGTAGACCGGGGACAATAGAAACAGGGGACAGTAGAAACAATCGCCATATTAAAAGGATTTCGAAGCTTAAATCACGCGCCCTTGTTCAAGACGACTCGTCGCTAGGTGGTACATGTAGTCGACAGTCAGCTGTTGATGTCTGTTTATACTAGAAGTGCTCGTTTGCAATAACTTCCTTTCCCGCTATCAAAGTAAATTTTTCAATTGCTAGAAAAAGTGTGATACAAAGATTAAAAACGTAAGTATTAATCTTTAACCATTTTTATTAGTTTGCTTGGTATATCTCTTTTAATCGGGACAGCTAGAATTATTACTGCTGTCCAAGAGTAAGAAAATATTTGAGTGTTTATTGAGAAATGTGTTATGGGGACAATTGAAACAAACGATGGAGGGGACAATTGAAACGTGTGAAACACCAAAACAATAGTGAACAGAGTGACAGCGACGACGAGGATTATTATTGCCTGGTTTGTCTGGAGCAGTGGGGTAATAGCCGCCCTGGAGAGAAATGGGTGCAATGCATTGAATGTCGACATTGGTCACACGAAGAATACACTTCAAAAGAAGATCTTTATACCTGTCACACAACTGTTTGTCAGACTAAACATATATATTTACTGTATATTCTCTTATCTTATGATTTCCAATATTGATCTGTTCTATTTGCGTTATAATTACATTTTTTAAATCTTAATGCTGTTTCAATTGTCCCAGGTATATGTTTCAATCGTCCCTGACGTGGGGACAATTGAAACAATTTGGCAATCTGAAGATATTTTGAAATATCTTATTTATGTATCATTTTAGGACAACGGAATGATATGTACAAAAACCTTATTAAATATGCTAAGTAATACTCACTTTATAATTTAGATATTTGCAGAAGCCGTATAAAAACAAATCAAGAAGCACAAATGTTTCAACTGTCCTCGGTCTACCCTACTCACGCCCGGACTCTATAGATATTTTCGTTATTGGGACCGTGCAACTGCTTGGAGGGGATACGGCGAACGATCGTGCGCAACTAGTGGTGAAGGCTTGAAGTTAGTCAGCACGTCTCTCCATACCTATAACACGTTGACTGCCAGCCACCAATGCTGCCGGGTTAAAGTACATTATATGGCAGTCAACGTGTCTGAAGGTGAATAAACTGGCCCTAAATGTTATACTTACTGTTTATTACAATTCTATACATATAAATAATTGCCATAAAATACACCTGATGAAAAACATTCATATTGTTGTTCACTAATTGGTTTTGCCGAGGATTTGTATATTCTTATCGTATTTAGTACTGTATAAAAATGCAGGATTTTACGCCAACTACTGCCACCAGATGTCACTGTACGGGTGTTGCACGGTCCCAATAAGGGCGTGAAGCGTTGTTTTTAACGAGTGTGAAGTTTTCCAACCACACGAGTTAAAACGACGCGAAACGCCCTTATAACGAATTGTATTTTTTGTTACTAAGTATCAAATACGAGGTTGACGGGGTTGAGGACGCCCGTGAAACCGAGTTTTACGCACTGAGTGACGAAAAATTATATAAAAACTTTTCAAGAATGTCAAAAAGTGACTTCGAATTTCTTTTAAACACAATGGGACCAAAAATAAAAAGAAATTATACAAACATGAGAAAAGTAATACCTGTTATGGCTTTGGCATTTTATAAAATGGCATTTTTTAATTTTAGCAAATTTTACAAGACGGCATTTTACAAAAAAAAAATATTTAATTTTAATTAATAACAAGGAATTTTATTATAATTGCCCTTTATGCGCTCGTTAAAATCTTCCACATCATGTGGCACAACAGCTTTCGGAGAGCGCCCTAAACGCCTCGCACGGACCCTATTGCAGAGTACTTTCGCTCGCCAAGCGATCGTCCGGCAACTTGCCTGCAACACATATAAATGCTTGCGGCGATACCAAAAATGTGTAGCTATATGGTCGGGACATACTAAAAATATTTTTTGTCACTCAGTGTCAAATACTCGGTTTTACGGGCGTCCTTAACGTATGTGAAATCACGTTTCACACACCAATTCGTGAAAGGTGGCACAGTGCGTGAAATAACTTGTACAGTGCGTGAAATAACCTGCACAGTGCGTGAAAGAAAAGTCGCACACTCGAGATATAGCTGCGATTATTACTTGAAGTTGGCACAGTCAGTGTGTCTAACGCCACGCATTCGCAGCATAACTCTACACAGCTGACGCAAAGCCAGAACCTAACCTAGCTTAACCCATTCACTGCCGCTGTCGCTTATAAGGGTTCTATTCCATTCAGGCTAGAACTGGGCACTGCAGTTACATGCGTATGTGTAGGCTGGCACTTGAGTAAAGGTTCTTTGACGTAAACGTGTACGTGGTTCTGAATTTTGACGATTTTTATATATTTTGTTATTGTTAGAATTATTAACTTGAAGTTGGCATGGGGCAAAATGTATCTAAATTAGAGCGGCAGTGAATGTGTTACGGTTCTTTGTTTGTTTATTTATTTCTTTTTACTTTAAAAAATACTTGTTTGTAATTGGGGGGGGGGGGCACCCCACCGTAAACCCCCCCGCCAACACCCCGCCCCGAACAACACCCTGCCCCGAACCCTGTCAACTTCGTATTTGACACTTATTGTTAGTGACAAAAAATAGAATTCGTCATTCGGGCGTTCGTGCCCTTATAACGAAAATAACTAATTCTAAATTGCATAGTCTGGCTGGTATTATTGGCAATGTTGCCGGCCACTGTGTTGCAGCCACATATTGCGGTAAAAATATTGCCCGTTTAGACGCGCCTTAAGATATACCTATTAGACCATTCGCATAATATACCTACACACACACATATTGGGTACTTTCATAACTAATATCTCTCACAAGAACCACAAGATGCAGAAGCAGACCCATATGGTGTCGCTAATGAGTTTTGCAAGATCAAAAACGTAAGATTTCCATTCGACTGAGTAGAAACGTAACTGAATGGGTTCTTTCATAGTGGATCTGACATTCATAATGTGCAGTAGTTCCCTAGTAAGGGGATGTCGAAAATCAATAAATATAAGAGAAAGTGAAATCTTCCAATGAATTTCAAAGTGAACTTTCATGCTGAATAATTTATTTAAAAGCAATGTATGCAAAAGAAACTGCACTAAACTATACTCTTACATACACGACTCATTGATATGATATCCCCTTCAATATCTGGAAATAGGGAATAACTTAAAATTAAATGAACCACTACTTTCACAGACACAATTTCATAATCGTAATCTTTTTAACTCTATCCGTAGCAGTAGTGAGTTACACACACCTACACACAAATATTGCTATTACTGACTTCTCTTACCCTGCAGCCCCTAAGATGATCTAATGTCGACATTGACTTTATTTACTCATCTTTTTCACCAGGTGAATAGCTAATATTTCTCAGAACCAAACTAGATAATTTTTGTTTGACTAAAATTTACTGCCTTTCTCTTCATGCATTCCATGGAGTCTAACGAGACCATTCTTGTAATATTATACTTTATTCCTTAGACTAATTCGGGGTGGGAGTATTTACCGTGCCCCAGAAGAGAAGAAGCTTAGTCGATTCATGCCTGATAAAAAAGAGAAAAGGATGGTCAGCAATCAATCTCTTCTGATTACCATCCCTTCTCAGCAAAACCGAGGTAGCTGCTGCAGCTTCCGTTCCCTTCTCCGTTACTTCTATCTCTACTTTGTGTATTACTTCATCGGCAAACAACCTCGGATTTGGTAGATTAGCGCTATTCCTTAATGCGTCTAGACCAATACTTGGGAAGTTTTCGGAATTCAAATAGTTAAGGAAGTCGCTGTTGATTGGTCGGACTTGCCTTTTTAGTCTTATTTCATCTTTTCCGCTGAAATTTTCGAAACTTTCTTTAGTTTTCTCTCTTGAATCCCACTTTCCGTCCTCCGAGGCATCTTCATATATTGCCTCTCTTCGTCGCCTTTCGCGTATCTCCCTACGGATTTTCTTGAGGTTGAAACCGGCAGCCCACTGTTCGATATGATATCCTCCACTTTTGTCCTCGTACCTGAAGAAATTTCTTCTAACTCCAGCGCTACTGGGCACTAGGGTCTCCATTTTGTCGTCATCCTTGATTCTGGGAAAAATGAAGTTGTCTTGTCCTAGACGAGGAAAGGCTTGATCCTGTATGGATGATTGGGATTCTTGAGGTATCGCCGTCGATAATTTAATACTGTTAAGACCTGTCGACAACAAGCTTAAATCCGCTGTATTGCGATCGAAGAGGGATGATAATCCTAGATACTGGAGTGCTTCGCTAAGATGCAGAGTACTGGAGAGTTTCATGCGGGGGAGACCAATGATGCAGGTTTCGTTCTTCATATTGTTAATAAGGTTGTTCAAACTGTCGGCATTTAGGCGATGCTGGATGTTTTTGAGGGAGTCAGCGCCTTTCGAGTTTGGGAGGATAACGTACATCGTAACCTAAGAAAAAAGAGGGTAAATGCATGAAGAAGTCCATACAATAATAAATATTTTGATTGTAGACATAAAGAAAGTTGAAAGATTCTTTTACCTCTCTTCCTTTGTATGGCAGACCAACGATTTTAGCATCCAGCTGCTTGTCCTCAAAGAAGCTGAATTCGCCACCATTATACATCATATTTACATCAATGATTTCTCTGTTTGCGAGAGTAAACGGCTTTCTGTGGGAAAAAGCAACGATTACAAATGTTAATATTTTGTTCCTTGTAGAGACTATTATCCTACCACTCAGTAATTGATTTAAGAAATTCGGACATAAGCAAAGGATGTTATTAATGACCTTTTTGTAGCACCATTTATAAAGTATTGATTCCATTCTCCTTTGAAGTAAAGTGCTGACGCGATTATTATTTCAGTTTCTGGTTCCGGTAAATTGTTTAGAATATCTGTAATCTTTCCTCTTGTTCTTTGATTAACCCAGGAATTCACAGCTTGTTGAGCTTCCCTTGGATGCTTTTGAAAATCCAAATTTATCACCTCACTTTTATACATATTCTCACTGATCGTTTTAAACTCTTGTCGGATGGGATATTCTTCCTGAAAATAAATTAAGAAAATCTTCAACTTACGTTTAGCTAATCAAAACTCTTAGGCGTTCATGACTATTGTCATTATAGATATGGGTATTACTACTCCCGGTTTCCGAGCGGTAAACAGCATCCATATTTAAAGGGTGCCATATGCAAAAAGGTGTAAGTGCCATTTTCAGGAAAATATGGTTTTCTATTAGAATAGGAAGTATGTGCCACTTTACACTTGAATTATTATTAACAAATTGTATATCTATATTAGGCAGCATTCAAAACTAAACAGAATCAGATACCTAATACATAAAATTAATTTTTTTTCATTAAAATTGTTACATTAATTACTCCTCCTGTAAAATTCTTCTGTTTGTACATACCACGTTTTGCATATGGCACCCTTCATTTATTTATTTGACAACGTTTCACAAACAATGCAGTTTACTTCATCAAGGCTCATGATCTGATATTGAAATGTCCCACCTTGGGTATTTCCTTCTAAACTATGTTGTTCCTTCCTCTTAGCTACCATTCCTCCATTCTGACCATCACAGTACCAATCGGAGTGCAGCGATTCTTGTAAATATAAAAGGCTTTTTTGACAGAAGAAAGCGTGAAGCATTAAAAATTAATAAATTTCCAAATAATTCAAATAGTAATAAGGAAGTACAAATAAACTAGATACGGAAAACTGTACTCTTAGTTTTTCTTGATCATCTGCGCTTCAGCTAACTGGACTCTGATTGGTTACTGTGGTGTTCAAAAGAAGGAAACAGTAACTAAAAGAAGGGAACAACAAAGTATATAAGGAAACGTTCAAGATAAGATATTTCAATACCAGAAAATAATCCGTTCTGATGAAGTAAACTGCAATGTTTACGAGACGTCAGAAGATGAATAAATATGGACGTGATTATTAACATCCGGAAACTACTAAGAGAAGTAACACTTATAACCATAATAACGTTTTGTTATTTTAATTACGATGTGACCAAAAATACCACGATGTGCGGCTATATAATAGTAAATAAATAAATAAATATACAGGGTGTCCCAACCACCGTGGATAGTAACATATATCTCACAAAAGAGCTTGATTTCAGAAAAACTTCTTTAACAAAAATTGTACCGCTTGACTTGGCGCACAAAACGTACCAATAATTTTTTAATATGCACTTCTAATTTCATGAAAAGTCGTGTATCTTTCAGATTTAACTTATAGCAGTTATTTATTATAATATAAAAATAATGTACCTAATTATCAACGCGAATGTAACAAGCCATCGAAAATTCGATTTGCATAACCGGATGATTTGCGCAGTATAATATGCCTGCCACTGTTAGTTTTAATGTGAAAAGAAACGCGTGAGCACGATTGTTTGAGAATACGACTAGATGAAATCCGTCGTATTATATAATACGACTGACGCGCGATACGCCAGGAGAATTTTAATTGTTCTTGATAAGTTGTTTCATTTTTGTAATTAGGAGAAATAATGCAAATGGCCATTTCAGGCAAATAGCTTTTGTCTAGGCAAATAGCTTTTGTGGCTTCGCTCGCTTCGCTTGCTCCGCCGATTCTAACCTAACCTAACCTAATCTAATACATTAAAATATAAATAAATTAGATTCGGTAAGGTTAGATTAGGTTTCGCTTCGCTCGCTCCGCCGATTCTAGTCTAACCTCTTACCGAATCTAATTTATTTATATTTTAATGTATTAGATTAGGTTAGGTTAGGTTAGAATCGGCGGAGCAAGCGATGCGAGCGAAGCCACAAAAACTATTTGCCTGAGTACAATTCGCCTGGCATACCGTCAGTCGTATAATACGACGGATTTCATCTAGTCGTATTCTAAAACATGATTTCTTCGTAGTATTACAATACGCCTAGGCGTATTGAAAAAGCCTAGGTGTGTTATAATACGACTGCTATTACAATAAGCCTGCGAAACATGCACAACATAGAATTTTGACTTCAAACCTTTGACACGCTCTAGAAGAATGCTTTTGAAAGAGGCAACGCTTGGCTTATTAATCATTTCTATGTCGGATTGCATGAAACAGCCGCAAACGGGCGAAAATTCAACCCTCGATACCTCGGACTTTCGGTTATGCAAATCGAATTTTCGATGGCTTGCTGTATTCGCGTTGATAATTGTATTACTTTTATATTACAGTAAATAACTGTTATAAGTCAAGACTGAAAGATGCATGCCAGTTCTTGAAATCGGAAATGGATATTAAAAAATTATTAGGTGCGTTTTATGCGTCAAGTTAAACGGTACAACTTTTGTTTAAGAAGTTTTTCTGAAATCACACTCGTTTTGGAGATATATTCTACTGTCCACGGTGGTTGGGATACCTGGTATATATAGGTACACAATATATAATACATATTACATATATACCTGAACGAAAATTCCACTGGCAAAGGAAGCTTGAGGTCCATCATTTCCATTTACGTTTACATTGGATAACAACAGTCCGAACATTTGATGAACAATCTCCGAATGCATAGAAATATCTACTCCACTTTCCAAACCAAGAATTTTGGCTACTTCGTTGAAAGTTCTGCCTGCCGAACCCAGAAGAACTAATGCCAGAGCACCCGACAAACTTAGAGGTGAGAAAATAATGTTTTCAGAAGAAGCTGGAGCCAATTGATTTCTGGTGTTAGAAATCGCGTTGTCCATATCAAGAGCAAATTTCACAATGCCTCTTGAAATTATCTGGTTTACCTAGAATCACAAATATCCGATTGTATTTATAATCAAGATCGAAAGATTTGGTGAATTGTTCGATTGATTAACTTAGGAATTTATTGCCTAAACCTTAATCGTATAAGCTTTTGACTATATTTTAAAGGGTTCCGTATGGAAATACATATATTGATGTGGAAATGGGTGCAGTAGTAGCAATAGTAGTAGGGCCTTTCCATGCTAAATCTATCACTTTTTCGAGTAAAGGATCCCGCACAAACCTTATGGGAATTTGGTCCCGGTGGATTTAGCTGGGCTTCACATATGTTGTAGATCTTGACATTCTAATCAGAAGTTATTATTGCCGCAACAACGAAAAATGGACAGTTTTTGAGTTTTAAGACCTTAAATTTCATACTTTTTGCTTTCCGTCATACAATCTATTGGATCGAAATAATCATGTAAAATCAGGTTTTCTGTGAATTTTGCTAAAAATCACGTATTTTGTAGTTGGTGAGCTAACGATTCAGGTATCACCCGGCCAGACAAAAAATAAACAGTTCTGAGGAGACTTTAAAGTTGCCGCTTTATACTCGAAACCATACGCTCTTTTTCAGCCAATTCAAGCACGCATTCAAGATCATGTGCGATCTTGTGAGCACTTATTTGCCTCCATATACTTTTGCGCGAGTTTGTGCGTGCGCATAGATATTTATTTTGTAATGTCTGATTTTCTAATTTTTTCCATGTATCTGCATTATTTTAGCGCACAAATCTTATGGAAATTAGTTTAGTACTGGAATCCTCGCGTACTTCACATATATTGTAGTTTATGACCTCCTGATCAAAAGTTACCATTGCCATAGACTCAAAAAATGTACCAGAGCTAGGAGACTTTTAAGTAGTACACCTTTTATTTGCGACGGTACGCTCTGCTGTATTAAACTAGTCTTATGGCTCTTCAATCCTGGTGAATATGTCTCACCTGCACGAATATTGCAGGTCATGATCAGCTATTCAAATATCATCATAAATGCAAACTCAAAAATGAAACCGGTTCGAAAATCGGAGACTTTGAAGTTGTCGTTTTTTTACTTGCGATCTTACGTTCTACTCAATCAATCTCCAGTATGTACCTATGTAACATGGTTCGAATCGTATTGACATATTTTTGACTCTACACATCCACACATGTGTGTGCATTTGTGTATGTATTTGTCATATGTATGCGAACGTACATATGTGTACAATGTTACCCGCTCTTTGCGTTGCCATATATCCACGTCGTTCATCCTGGGCAACCCAAAGAGCCGGTAACATTGTACACATATGTACATTCGCATACATATGATAAATACATACACAAATGCGCACACATGTGTGGATGTGTAGAGGCAAGAATATGTCAATATGATTCGAACCATGTTGCATACATACCGGAGATTGATTGAGTAGAATGTAAGATCGCAAGTAAAAAACGACAACTTTAAAGTCTCCGATTTTCGAACCTGTTTCATTTTTGAGTTTGCATTTACAGTGACATTTGAACAGCTGATCATGACCTGCAATATTCGTGCAGGTAAAACATATTCACCAGGATTTAAGAGCCATAAGACTAGTTTAATACAGCAGAACGTACGGTCGCAAGTATAAAAGGTGTACTACTTAAAAGTCTCCTACCTTTGGTACATTTTTTGAATCTATGGCAATGGTAACTTTTGATCAGGAGGTCATAAACTACAATACATGTGAAGTACGCGAGGATTCCAGTACTGAACCAGTTTCCAAAAGATTTGTGCGCTAAAACAATGCAGATACACGGGAAAAATTAGAAAATCAGACATTAAAAAATTAATATCTATATGCGCACGCACACACTCGCGCATATGTACAAACAAGTGCTCACAAGATCGCGCATGATCTTGAATTCGTGCTTGAATTGGCTGAAAAATAGGATATGGTTTCGAGTAAAAAGCGGCAACTTTAAAGTCTCCCCCTCCCCCCTCCCGCCGAACCGCTTATTTTTTATCTGACCGGGTGATACCTGAATCATTAGCTCACCAACTACAAAATACGTGATTTTTAGCAAAATTCACAGAAAACCTGATTTTACATGATTATTTCGATCCAATGGATCCGGACGGAAAGCAAAAAGTATGAACTTTAAGATCACAAAACTCAAAAACTGTCCATTTTTCGTTGTTGCGGCAACGATAACTTTTGATCAGAATGTAAAGATCTACAACACATGTGAAGCCCAGCCAAATCCACCGAGACCAAATTCCCATAAGGTTTGTGCGGGTTCCTTTTCAATTTTCTTCAAATGTGGATATGTGGTTATCAATTATATTACAATGGAAGGGGTCAGAAGCAAAAATGCCTAAGTAATATTTTTGGTGAAAATTACCTAAGTACAGATTCGTGTTCTGAGTGTTCCAGGAGAACACATGAATCTGTACTTATCTGTTAGCTCATTTTCACCAAAAATGTCACTTAGGCATTTTTGCTTCTGACCCCTTCAATTGAGTATGCCAAGCAATTTTTGGAAATTTTGAAAAATATAAGTTATAATACTCAGAAGACTTGGAATCGATTTGTCTCAAAAAATAATAGCATTAAAAACAAAAATCGTTTCGTAATAGAATTAGGAATAGTCGCACGGAAACGCTTATATTTTAAACAAAAAATAGGAAGTAAATAAAATTAATAATTTACACCTTCTTTAAAACAAATAGTTTATAGATCCCTTTTTTCAGGTTCTTCTAGTTTTTAAAAATCTAAAAAAAGTGAGTATGTAGTTACACATATCGCTCACTCCTTTCAACAACGTCATATCTCAAAAATCGGCAATTTTTAGTTATGCCTGTTTTCAGAATGCCCTGAAAGAGTAGTATAGGGTAAAGTGCCATAATATCGGATAGTTGCCTAATATCGGATAGTCCTGTTTTGAAGAGACCTGTAATCTGATGTATAAAAAATCTGTCCAGAGCTTAGGTTGGAGCTAAACCCAAGCCACGGAATAATATTTTAGTACCACTAGTAAAACATAGAGGGCTCTAAAGTCGCTTATCTCAACTGTGACATTTCGAGTTTTTACACATGCTAATCGGTAACGTGATTTTCAGACATTCAGGTGTTACTAAAGGCTCTGTAATTGAAGTTATTCTATAACATGTCTACTTTAATTTAGTGCTTGTGAACACTGGACAATTTTACTTTTTTTTTATTCCATAAACATAATCTTAAAGATGGGACAATTGGCCTAATATCGGATGGTCATTATGTATCGGAAAATCTACATACGGGTATTCCCCGATGGCAAAGTGGCGCCACCGTGACTGCATACTACTTTCACGCGGTGCATCCGAGTGTGTCAGACCTTAGGAGTTCCCACAGATCGCGATGGAAACGAACGTAACGAAGAGAAGACGGTAGTTAATAAACCTAACGGGAGTTTACTTTAAATCTTCCATGAATTAGCCAGTAATTTATTTGGTTTACCCTATGGTTGTAAGGGGTGGAAAACGCAACCCCTAAAATTTATTTCCAACGTAACTTTTTGTCTTATTATTTGTTTACCATTTAAAAATTTATTTCCAACGGCTTGTTTCATTCTAAACAAAAAATGTCTCTTGAATTTTTTGTCCAAAATTAACCAGTTCGCAGCAAAAAATTATTTTACGAACAACTACAGAGATACATCGTCAGAAATGCGAACTGGATTAGTATTGTTATTTTGTAGTTACTACCTGCATCAAAATATGATTAAAGATGAACAAACAAAACTAATTTATTAATAACAAAACATACAACATGTAAAAATCATAGTAAATGTTCAATATATCCACCATATGTACGCCCTTTAAGGGGCTGTATCTTAACAAGGGATGCTCAAATGAAATTTCTTTATATGAAAGACCCTATCCCTTTTTCGATGAGGAATCACCCCCTGAAATGTTTTACACTTATTTTGTTACACCCTGTATATATATATCATTAAATTTTTTAAAATAATTTGATACTTTCTTTTTCAAAACTGTAGCTATTATGATAATTAATCATTCATTATTTCTGGAATAAGTCAATATAATTTGCACTGTTTGAAACATCATTATAATATCAATTTTGTTATTTTCTTATTAAAAAATTTTGCTATCGGTGTTTGAAATCAATTAATTGTACATTTACAACCGTACATGCGCAGATCATAATTTGCAACTAGTTACAAATTGCTTTCTGCGAACAAACCTATTATTATATCAATTTTGTTATTTTCTAATGTAAAAATTTTGTGAAGACAGTGTAACGTTCTGATACAACCGTTTTTGTAGAATAATACTGAGCACCGATTCACGGTAGTAAAAGACACGAAACAGCGAATGTCGAAACGTTATTTAAAAACCACTACGAGTAAAGGTCAAAGCACATCTAGGCGAAGCGACGCGCCGTGACGCGCCGCGAAGCGCGGCTGTGCAACGCACACTTGGGCGAAGCGAAGCGCGGCGAAGAGAAGCGCGACGAATTCTATCCCCTTCTCTACCAGGTATAAACAGCTATACCTGAAAATATCCATATATAGATACCCGGGTAGAGAAGGGAGGGAAGGGAAGCGCCGTGAAATGTCAGTCATTTTCGCCTTTTTCGCCTTTTTCATTCATTTTCGCCCTTTTCAAACTGATGAACGCAACGTGAATTGAGCCGTGTACACATGTTTTGTTTTGAGAAATGGGCATTCGTGAGGAAAAATAGTATATGTCATTCGGCGGAAATCCTCGGATTTTTAAGACTGTGTTTATATAGATCGTAGCCTCCTCCCCAAACCATGCCTCGTGTTACTACCTAATTAAACACAGTCTGAAAAAATCTCGAATTTCCGCCTTATGATATAAGATACTATTTCGTGTGAGAAAATTCATTTCGTTGACGAGACCTATCTTGGAAAGGATTTTCGAATCGTTAACGGAAGTGATCGACGAAACTTTACATCCGTTAACGAATTACATTCCGTCCACGATAAACATTTCTTACGGCGCTTCGCTTCGCGGCGCTTCGCTTCGTCGCGCTTCGCTTCGCCGCGCTTCGCTTCGCCGCGCTTCGCTCAAGTGTGCGTTACCTCGTAAGAATCAATGGAAATATAAAAGGTAGCTTCGCTTCGCGGCGCGTCGCTTCGCTGCGCTTCCAGTCGCACAAGTGTGCTTATCCTAGGTAGCGGCGCTTCGCTTCGCTCAAGTGTGCGTTACCTCATAAGAATCAATGGAAATATAAAAGGTAGCTTCGCTTCGCGGCGCGTCGCTTCGCTTCGCCTAGATGTGCTTAGGCCTTAAGGTATTTCCATGGTTTTGCGTTTTTCTTACGAATCTCATGAAATTTTGCCAATCAAAAGACTGAAATATTACCCATCGATTCCCAAAATTTCAAAACGCTGAGCCATGTAGTTTAAAAGAAAATGTTAATTCAAAGTAGCATTTTCTACACTGACTTTCAATGGCTAACATGTAGAAAGACGGTACCTCAGTGACGTTTTGAGCTATAACTACAGAACCAATCTTACAATGTTAAAGAAAAACTAACGGCGAATAAAATGATATTGTAGGATTATGTTCATAAAAACTCGAAGTGCTGAGCCATATAGTTTCAGAGAAATTATAACTTAAAAACTGAGATTTTTCTTGAAACCGCAAAGTGGTGGGGACGAGTAACGATGATGTGGCAACAGTGCGCACAGCTGATTTAGCCCTCTCCTGTGACTATGGGACTCAGTAGTACTTTTGCTACCGGAGAGGGGATAGCCAGTGGCATGGCGCGGCAGCCCCCACTACGGCACGTAGTGGCAGGCACATAGAGGTATTCTAAGGAGAGAGAAGCACTGTTGCCACGATTATCGGGCCAGGCAGTGTATATGTGTGAGGTACATTTGTACACAGGAGGTCTATGTAGCAAGAAGCTCAGAGTACAGAGTTACTCAAAAGTTTCGTTCGTGCGTAATACAGTTTGTGATCAGTTGTACTAAGTCCTGAAGCAAAAAATTTGAATACGACTGTCACCATTGAAATACCTTAAGGCCGCCGTGACCCATTGCGAAAGTCAAAATGCCAACGCAGCAGAGAACCAGACGAAGACTCGCCGCGTGTAAAGGTTACCGCACACTTGGGCGTCGCGGCGCGTCGCGTCGCGTCGGGGCGCGTCGGGTCGCGTCGGGTCGCGTTGGGGTGCGTCTAAGCCCGGCGATTATTACCTGAATGTCCATAAATTTTACGACATGCCCGGCGATGCTCGGCGATTCTTACCTGAATGTCAGTAAATTTTACGTCACGGCTCGGTGACGCTCCGCGATGGATGGTGGCATCGCCCACTTTTCCGGCGGCAACCGACAGATTCGGACTTGAATGTCCGTAAATTTTATAAAATATATTATAATCAGACGGTATCTAGCAGTGCAACAAGATGTATGACGGCAGCAGTAGTTCTAATGAGGAAATGTGCTTTTATGATAGCATTGATGTCAGAAAGAAATAGAAAGAAGAGAACGTGGATCCATCCTATCAATAAAAAACGCGCCAGTCTTGGAGAATTCGCTTGTCTAGTCGCGATATTAACCACGAGGTATTTCGATCGCGATGATAGTGAGTGGTAAGAATCGATATTCTGAATTTCGTCTATTGTGTGACGGACAAAGACGACCCGTCTTTATGACCGTCCCGTCGGGACGCGTCGTTTGACGCCAAGGATTCGAAGGGAAGAATCCCCGTCCTCGACGCGAAGCGACGCGACGCGACGCGCCGCGCCGCGCCGCTCTAGTGTGCGGTAGTACATTCATTTGTATGTATTTTATCCAGTCGGTATTTTGATGCGACGCGACGCGAAGAGCCGCTCTGGGCAAGAACCCCGTCCCTGACGCGACGCGACGCGCCGCGCCGCGCCGCTCTAGTGTGCGGTAGTACATTTATTTGTATGTATTTTATCCCAGTCGGTATTTTGACGCGCCGCGACGCGACGCGCCGCGCCGCGACGCGACGCCCTAGTGTGCGGTAACCTTAACGCGAAACCTCATGCGAAGCGGAATGCGGAAACCTCGACGTGCCACCCTCCAATAGAAGTGGAGTGACGAATTACGACACGCCGTTCCATGAAAAGTCACCGACCGACCACGATCCTACCGCACACACACACACACACACACACACACACACACACACACACGCGCGCGCACGCACACGCACACGCACACGCACACACACACACACAATTTGGGAATGCGATGACGAACTGCTGACAGAAAAGAAGTCCCAGCTCAACTAGTCTAAGATCCGAACTAGAGACGTTCTTCACCGATCTGCTTACCGGATGAAAAGTATTTTTTATCAAACATAATACGTCAATGAACATATCGCGTATGGGTAGGCTAATAAAATATGCTCAAGACTACCCTTAAAACTATATAAACAGGTGAGCTGATATGAGCAATTTGCACCGATCTGCTTACCAATTAAACTATATATGAAAATAAAGATAATTTTATTGCAAACACGATGGTATAACCCTACCTGCAAAAAATCGGTCATGAGTCACGGTTGTAAGGCTTTGAAATTTATCGGAGCTAGCCAAGATGCGCGTACTACAGGGAAATTTGCTATAGGACGCAACGTAGGAAGTGGGCGCGACGCGACGGTTAGATGAGAGAGAGTGCGTACATGCTGCTTCCTCGTACGATTGACAAAGATAACACTACTAAAATGCCGAGAAAAAGCGACTACAATGGAGTAGGTACTGGCAGTAAACTTTTAATTACTTTAAATTAAATATAAAATATTAAAATGTGAAAGATTTTTCAAATATTTTCAACTAAATATATGGATGGGGAAATATTAATATTTCTATCACACAGAATAATAATATGTTAGTGATAATTATTCGATAAATTTTATCTATTCTATAAAAATACCACAGCAAACAAACAGAAAAATTACATTTTTTAGAGAGCGATAAAAAATCATTAACAAATTGACGGTGTAAAAAACTCTATTATAAAACAATGAATACAATAACAATCTTTACAAAGATTATAACAATATTACAACAAATACAATATTATAGCCTTCCAAAAACTTGTATGTTGCTGGAATAAGAGAGTGCCCAGATTTCATATAACAGTAACCTAAACAACGCAGACTCCAAGAAGAATTTTTCTTAACAATTTATCATTTCAACTTATGAAATCTCGCTTAGAGGAAAAGTCTAGAATTTCGTCTTTACCTTCAGATATTTTTAATGCGTTACAAACTCACCCCATGAGCCATCGCCTCGACTGTCTGTCTATCACATGTTCGGAAAAAACTTTCACTCGAAAACCCGGTAAGAACGTTTTTCCCCTTTTTCTGTACTTTCGAGAAAGAGCCATAAAGTAATAAATTGTCCCTTCTCCAGACAGGCAAAAATAAAAATGCAAAGTTAGTTGAATCTTGAACGAAAATAATTTTACCAGGGATCCAACAGTAATTGATTGAAAAAAATAACGATTGAAAAAGATACTACATTACATTTATGTCATAATGGAGCACGTATTTTTCCGCAAACTGAGGGATGTAAACAGCGAGTCGCTCGTAGTCGCTTTTTCTCGGCATTTTAGTAGTGTTATCTTTGTCAATCGTACGAGGAAGCAGCATGTACGCACTCTCTCTCATCTAACCGTCGCGTCGCGCCCATTTCCTACGTTGCGTCCTGTAGCAAATTTCCCTGTAGTACGCGCATCTTGGCTAGCTCCGATAAATTTCAAAGCCTTACAACCCTGATTCATGACCGATTTTTTGCAGGTAGGGTTATACCATCGTGTTTGCAATAAAATTATCTTTATTTTCATATATAGTTTAATTGGTAAGCAGATCGGTGCAAATTGCTCATATCAGCTCACCTGTTTATATAGTTTTAAGGGTAGTCTTGAGCATATTTTATTAGCCTACCCATACGCGATATGTTCATTGACGTATTAGGTTTGATAAAAAATACTTTTCATCCGGTAAGCAGATCGGTGAAGAACGTCTCTAGTTCGGATCTTAGACTAAACGAACTTCCCCCTCTTCCTCAATATCGGGCATTGGACGACCCCGCAGAGTAGGGGTTACTTAGCCGATAATAAAAGGGACAATCAAAAATACCGAGGGGCTTTTTCTGTTTTAAAATCCGGACACTCTCTCTATTGTTCGCGTGTCCGAGTTGTCTGTAATAAAATAACCAGGAGTGACTTGTGAGCGGGTGTATATGTTAAAATAAACCCGGTATCGAAACTTAGTGGAGTGCTTCTTTTGAACTCCTTCCTTGCCTAACGAACGAGAGGACGAGAAAGAGACAAGAAAGGGGAGGCAGCTCTGGATAATCAGCGGAGTAAAGAAGGTAAGTGCCTCTTCAATAAATTTCCTTGCTTCATCGTGGCAAAATATGTGTTCGATAGCCCCCAAACCAGAGTCCTAATCTCTCAATTTCCCTTGGATCAAGTCCCAGAGACGAAGATAGTTTTCGAGATTGCGCGATAAATTCGCAGTGGTCCGTCGTCAAAACATGACAACAGTGAATTTACCGACATTCACGGTCGGTAAATTTGCGAAGTGTGCGCGTCAAAAAGGCACCGCGACTGCACTGACAAGAGGAGGGCTCGACCCATGGGACACCGATTTGAACAGCGTTTTTGGTCAAACGGTAGCCAAAAGGGTCACAAACAACCCCCTAAAGCGGTTGCTGCCAATGCAGCTTCGTTTACTTATAAACAGTATTTTAGTTTTTACGCTGTGGACCGGACGATAGTGGTCTGATTTTAAACGACAGTTTCCACAGCGGCGCGGTGGCGCAGTGGTTAAGGGTGTTACCAGGCGGTGGACTCAGGTTCAATTCTTGCTGCGGGCAGTTTTTTTCGCTTTATTTATTTCTATATTGTGAAATAGTAATTTCTATTGCAGATATAAAAAAATGTGCTGAAAAAATGAATTTTAAAGAAGAAATGAAAATGGGAAAAATCATTCAAATGAAAAATATTTTCTAGTATTAAATGATTTTGATTTATTCTTATTTCTATATATAATATATAATTTAATTATCGAAGGAAAAACGTGCTTTTTACATTCAATTATAATTTATCTAATCATATCTAATCATATGCTTGGTTTTCCTCAAAACTCACGGATGAACGGCCGTTATTTGTTAATGTTAATGAGGTTTGTTTCACCTTGACTCTTGTAAAAAAGAAATGTGAATGTTCAAATGTGTCTTTTATTAACCCTTCGTTAGTCGCGTATAGGTCCAGCGGACCTATGCAATTGTATTTTACTTTTATTTTAAGATCAGATTGACCTATCGGAGTGGGTCTTTATGACATCTTAGAACGGTTTATTTACAATTATTTTTCAATGCCGCACTCCGATATTTATAACAATTTCCAGGTAATCAACGCCTAAATGGAGGGAGAACATATTTCGGTCCTCCGGACCTAGCGGATATGCATATAACACAGCTTCACAAAAAAAATCGAAAAAATGCTTCCTCTGACCAGACCAGTATATCTTTGTTTTTGAGGTCGCTGAATCCGAATCCGGTGTCCGTTTGTCTGCATCACGTCACATTTTTTTTTAATCTCAAAATACCATCAATAGATCATGATTTTCAAAAACTTAATGGAC
Organism: Xiphydria camelus; assembly: GCA_963678675.1. Lineage (NCBI taxonomy): Eukaryota > Metazoa > Arthropoda > Insecta > Hymenoptera > Xiphydriidae > Xiphydria > Xiphydria camelus. The sequence goes on from OY783194.1 coordinate 6,964,686, forward strand.
TTAATCCAAATTCACTATAGGGAGTTTTTTGGGTCGCTGATCACGAATCTAAAATCGGATTTAAAAAATTCAAGATGGCGGATCCAATATGGCGGACGAGATTTTTGAAAATCGACGGATTCATGCCGAATTTGGTATAAGGGGGTTTTTTGGGTCGCTGATCATGAATCTGAAGTCAAATTTTAAACATTCAAGATGGCGGATCCAATATGGAGGACGAGATTTTCGAAAATCGACGGATTCATGCCAAATTTGGTATAGGGTTTTTTTTTCGATCGCTGATGAATATGAAGTTATATTTACAAAAATTCAAAAATCACGTCCGCCATATTGGATCCGCCATCTTGAATTTTTGAAATCCGATTTCAGATTCGTGATCAGCGACCCAAAAAACCCCCTATAGCGAATTTGGTTTAAGACCATTAACTTTTTGAAGATCATGATCTACTGATGGTTTTTTGAGATTAAAAAAATGTGACGTGATGGAGACAAATGGACACCGGATTCGGATTCAGCGACCTGAAAAATATATAGGAATAATAATTTGAATCGATTTGGCTATTTTTCCAGGATTTGACCTTGAAATGAGCTTGAACGTGACGTGATGGAGACAAACAGACACCGGATTCGGATTCAGCGACCCCAAAAATATAAAGATATACTGGTCTGGTCAGAGAAAGCATTTTTTCGATTTTTTTTGTGGAGCTGTGTAATGGATATACGAATTATGCATATAATGGATACTATGAGTAATATATCAATCACTATAAACATTGTACATGATATTTCAATTACCTACGTCGACATTGTACATGATATTTCAATTAACTACGTCGTAATGTAATAATTGGGCCTTAGGTCCAGCGGACCTAATCGCGTCAGTCTAATGTACGCGCCTAACCGATGGTTAAGGGGGGGGGGGAGGGGGGTAGGTAGGGTCTAGAAATTAATTTCTTTATTGCCTTTTCTTATAGTGAAACATTTAAAGAATGTTGTATCAAAATTTCAAGTCAATCGGAGCAAAACTCTCAGTCATAGACCTTTAAGTCTCCGCTCCTCTAATATATACAGCTCGATAAGATTGTACTTGTTATAGGGCTGAATTATATGAGGTTTTTATAATTATTTTAGGAAGTCCCAGAAGAACACAAGTGCAGCAAAATATCGATGCTGTGCTAGAAATTTATTTACGAGTAAGGGCGAAATTTCAGCGGTGCATGCAAAAGGATTTCTTAAAAATATTCCAAAACGTCTCGACTTAATATATGTTACAACATATACCGAATGTCTTCTGGCAAAAACTCTCGATTTTGAATTTCCCTGACATTTGGCCGGAAGTGGTTGGGTCGGTGCTTTAAGAGTTGGCTTCAGGAGAGTGCGCTGCGGTCTTACGAGCCGAGCGAAAAGTGTCAAACGTCTGATCTTCCGGCAGCTGTCAATTCGGGAGATCGAAGCATCTAACCTCGAAATCGTTAATTTATAAATAATGATTACTAATGTGTAGAAGTGATAAGAAATAATCATTCGGGTTTCTTCCATAAGATTCCACAAGTGTTTAAAAACCGGTGTCCGATTTTTGCCAATAACTGTTGCTTCAACTTCCAGTGATATTAAGTATTACTGCAGAACGGGTAGGTTAGAAGATTTTCATGAAGACTCACGATTTTCTGACATGTCATCTCGTACGGGTGCAACCGAAGAGGATCTAGCTCGTATCCTGTCCGTAAAAAGATGACTCGATGGACATCGGACAATGTCAGGCTTGTCACCGAGCGCCTATTACCCACGGTACATTAATTGCAATACGCGCTTCTCGTTTCATTCAAGTATTCCAGCGTTAAATAACTTTTACTTCTTTCAAGGTAATAACCTTTTATGAACTGTTCGTGGTAGGAGGCAACGATCGATAGTAGAGACTTGTCGTAGACAAGTTCGTCTATTAAAACTAAAAGGCAATTCGGTGTACCGAACTACCATTGCGATAATGTGCCCGAGCTCGCGGTCTATTCTGCAATTAACGTTAATATAATCGTGGTTATGCTCGGGTGATGGGTGTTCCAAAAGAGGTAAGTTGATACTAAACATCGGATACTCTGTAAGCTGACTTGCTAGTGTACGCTTTGCAACTGGAACATCATCGCAGGAATAACTTGTCTACGATTAGTCACAATCATTGATCGCTGCCCCCTACGATCAACACACAAGTCGTACAAGGTAAATACTTTGAAAGAAGTAAAAGTTACTTAAAGCAGGAATAGTTGAAACGAAAAGCGCATATTGGAATGAAAATACTATGAGTGAAAGGCGCTCGGTGACAAGCCTGACATTCTCCGATGTCTATCGAGTCATCTTTTTACGGACAGGACACGAGCTAGATCCTCTTCGGTTGCACCTGTACGAGATGACATGTCAGAAAATCGTGAGTCTTCATAAAAATCTTCTAACCTACTCGTTCTGCAGTAATACTTAATAATAAAAAGCTATTCTCCTACATGTACATATTCTCCTGATGAATAAATTCCAAAAAAAGGAGTGAAATCTCCCCACAAAAACAGATTCTCTGTAAAAACAGGGGGTATGTTCATTCAGTGCCAACAAAAATTGATACGTAAAATACTCTCCAAAAAAGATTTGAAATCAATTAAGATCGCCATGTTCAAAATTTATATATAAAAAGTAAAAGGCATCATTTGAAAGGAAAATTATTGTGAATCAAGTTACTAAAACATTCGACTAAACAAATTTATGAAAAAAATTTCATAAAAAAGAACGCCGCGTTTTTTCCTTCAAAATAAAAGATTCAGACAGAGAATTATATTCGATATTCATGCATTTATGATTTAAAATAAATTCATACACTTTTATATGATACCACCAGTATACCGAATATCGCACGGGAAACCGATCAGATGGGGGCCTTCTGAATTTCTCTGAATTTGACTTCGACAGTGCAATTTATGAATTACTCGAGCACCGTCAAAGCACTGCCAATTATTCGGTATAGTGGACAATATATGAAAACTTAAACGCTGAAAGTTCTTTTTTATGAAATTTTTTTTATAAATTTTTTTAGTCGAATGTTTTAGTAACTTGATTCACAATAACTTTCCTTTCAAATTATGCCTTTTACTTTTTATATATAAATCTTGAACATGGCGATCTTAATTGATTTTAAATCTTTTTTGGAGAGTATTTTACGTACCTATCAATTTTTGTTGGCACTGAATGAACATGCCGCCTTTTTTTACAGAGAATCTGTTTTTGTGGGGTCTACTTTACTCATAAAATAAATATTTTAATAAAATACAAGCATTTACTTCATTTATTTTGATTTTTAAGAACCCTTTTCAAATTTCATACCAAAACGCGCTAAACTATCATGTCGTCCTTAGTGACGTCACGCCTTGCAAAACAAACATTATTTTATGATACCTAGCCTCAAAAAGTTTTATTAAAACAAAACCTATCGTAGTATTACAACCTTTCACACAAATTATTGTTGATTATTGTGGTTGTATACTAACACAAATATTTTGATATTCCGAAATTCCGCGGAGCAGAAATTAGGGTTATTTGCGAAAAATGTTCCCAGCATAAAAACATCAATTTTAGGCAAATTACTGCTATTTGATTTTACAAATCCAGTCTCCATTGCAAACATTTGTTCTTATCGCCGTATTATTGTATTAACACGTCAAAAATCAACGATATTAACAAATTATGCAAGCAATTGCATTAACTCTCAAGAACAAAACTAATGTTTTGCAAGGTGTGACGTCATGCGCTCTGATTGGCGTTCGATGTCACGTGACCAAGGCCTTCATTTTCATATTTTATTTATCAAAAATATTCACCAATCTCATTTTAAAGACCAAATAATATTGTTTTTTGTAATCTTTGAACCTTGAACAACTGTATTAATGAAAAATAGGTACATCAGATTGTTTCTCAGTGTCAATTACCCTATTCTTCATCTTGATCTTCACATTCATCTATACAAGATGGTTGTTACACAGGAATTGTCAGAACGTGATTGGAACAATCGAGTTGCTGCATGGGCGCTTGACATCCCTGAGAGGCGATGTCCCATGGCCTGTGCGCTCGAAGTCTACAAACATTGTCCAAGGACCCTAAGACAATTTAGGGATGCAATCCGTATGAACATTTACCGAATGCCGCAAGAAATGCTAGTAAGAGTTATGCAAAGCTTCAGAAATCGCTTGCGGAAGTGTTGAGATAATGGCGGACAGTACTTGGCCGATATTCTTTTTAAAACCACATAAACTGAAAGTGCATTAATTTTACTTTTAAGAGATAAAAATAAATTTAATGACTTTCAAATAATATTTTTTTTATTAAACTAAAAATAGGGAAACAGTTTTGCCGCACCCTGTATAAAGGGTCTAGCAGGATAAGCTATTGTACGAGTATAACTTATATTTTTCAAAATTTTTGAAAAGCGCTTGGCATTCGTATATTTCAAATACAATTGATAATAATGTATTCGAATTTTAAGAAAATTAAGAATGTACTCCAAATGTAATAGATTTGGCATGAAATAATCCAGTACTTTTTGGTATGATCTTTGGTTGTTCATATCTCCTGCTTCGATATTTAGTCCGGTCAAAATAGACATTCACCCTTGCATAAGTTCCCAAGAATCTGAAAATTTACATGAACGTTAGGGATACCATTGTAATGAAATTGTGAAAAGTCCCCATCGATCCCGTGTATGCAAAAAATTGTATGCAAGATCAAAGTGCAAAAATGGGTTTTTTGGATTTATTAGCGAAACGGTTAGTTTTATGATAAAAATAGGTTGATCATGCAATTCTCTACAAAAATTGTTCTTACACCTTTTCCCTTAAAATTCACAATTTCTGAGAAAAAGCCATTCTAAAATTGTATTCTCCATAATATGCACACGTTTCCACGCCACCTATGAGGTAGTGTACTTGGCGCGTCTTTTTAACGTGTTTTCCCCAGTAGGCCTACTCCACGGTCTAGTTTATTGAAGTTTAATGTAATATCAGGTCTTCTTATTCAGCTTCTCATTTTTCTTCTTCTTCTTCTTCTTCTTCTTCTTCTTCTTCTTCTTTTTCTTCTTCTCTTCCTCTACCTTCTTCTTCTTCTTCTTCTTCTTCTTCTTCATCTTCATCTTCATCTTCATCTTCCTGAGTCGATGTAAATTGTTCAAACAGCGATACATTAATTGTTTCGTCGTTGATGTAAGGATCTTCTGTTGGAGATTCAATATTTGAACACGACTGGCCTTGACAACTGGTGCATGCTGGTGAACAAACTAAGCCTACTTTTTTGCAGCCGCATTTCGAATTACACCCCTTTTTGCAGTTGCAAAAGTAGTATTAAGGGGCTTTTCTGGTGCAGGTGGAAGTAGAGTGTGGATTGGTTCCAATACATTATTAATTAGCTTCCAACTCCCGGGCTTTCCCGATCAAGCCTCCCGTTCGGGTACAAGGACAGTCTATCGCTTTTTTTCGAGCGTTTTTTAATGCCCGCAATTTCGAGTTTTCCCTTCCGAGTCCCGCGCGATGACGGGGACTCGGTCCCTAATATCCTTGCATTAATAACTCTGTCGATCGACAATGTCGACTCACAATTAGTCGACTTCCACCACAAAGAGTCGATGGCGTAATTGGTAGAATGCGAAAGCATTTCCAGTCTCGAAGCATCTCCTAAAGAGCGCAGGTTCGAGTCCTGGCCGGGTAGGGTTTGAGAAAACAAAACCGACACTAGTAGGCGGATAAGGCAGGCAGGTAATCCTACTTTATCGCCCCCTTTTTGCAAAATTCTACTTTTTATTGGGTTTAATGCACTTGCACTTTTAAAACTACTTTTATTTACAAATTCTTTGTTTATGTTACGTGGTTATGTTGACACTTGTTTTAAAAAAGAAAATATCAAATTATTTTAAAAAATTTAATGAGAACCTTCGAAAGCAGTCACTGTCACGTCCGGTTTCTTTATCATGAGCGAAGTCGACCGACACCACTTGAAAAGTCGATGGCTCAATTGGTAGAATGCGAAAGCATTCCCAGTTTCGGAGCATCTCGTATCCTAAAGATCGCGGGTTCGAATCCCGGTAGGGTATGAAAAAAAAAGCGACACCACTAAGCGGGTGGCAAGCGGCGGCACTGCACGGGCACACAGTGAAAAACCTCGGTAAAGTCACTGCGTGCGTTCCCCTTTTGCAAAATCCTACTTTCTCCACTGTGTACACTGCGTGATACCACAGTGGTACCCCAGTGGGCACGCACCAAGACATCACTGTGATGTTTCTCAAAGTCCCCGCGTGGTCTCACAGTGCCACCACTATGAAGTCATCTGGCAATCGGGGTTAGCACTATTCCTGTGGGTCACGATTGACTCAACCATACCAGTTGAGGGTTAAGAAACATTACAGTGACAGGATCGTGCGTGCCCCTGCGGACATCACAGTGGCGACACGTAGTGGAAACGGCGAGTGAGGTTACTGTGACTACACAGTGACGATAGCCAAGATTGGTCACTACAAGAGCATTGTGAAATCACGCGATGCGCTTTCAAAATTATTGTGGGTGGATTTTGCAAAAAGGGAACGCACACAGTGATTTGACAGTGGTTTCTCACTACGAGATAATGATGTAGACCCTGTGGCGATGGATGCGGTGTCAGAGAGTCTAATGTGTGTGTGGATGCGGCGCTATGGTAGGTCTAGCGTGCCGCGTGCGTGTGATGATGCTGCTCGTGTGCGTGCGGTGCTGCCGCCTGTCAACCCGCTTAGTGGTACCAGGTTTTTGATGTGAAACATCTTATGCCGCGCTTCGGGGGTGAGACCGGCTGCTCGTGAAACGTCGCTGGAGTGGCTAAATACGCTAAGGCCAGGCGAACGTTGAACATTGCCTCTATATCTATATCTATTCTATATATAGATATAGAGGCAACGGTCACCCTGCGTCTCCTCACTGGACGGCTATTCTATAACTGAGTGAAAGCCTGTTCCCGTGAGAAGTGGGCGGAGTTCACTGGAAAAGTAAGGAGACTCCTAGTCGCTATTCTCTAACTGCGGGAGTACGAAAATCGGGTGAACGTAGTTCCCGGGAGAATCGGTCTGCTCGGTCGGTCTGGTCGGGACGGCGATTCTAACCTATGTATCTACTTCTGTGACAGTGTGCCGCAGTTTACAGTTGGTTAATTTGCGTGTTCCAACAAACGATACACAGTAGTCCGGCGATCTAAGCAAACGCGGTAAATTTGTGTCTTAGTTATAAAAAGATATACTTGTATATAAGAACATTTTCCAGAGGTGGTAATAGGAAAAGTAGTTGGAAAAAATAATTTAACAAAAAGCACATTTCCCTAATGCTTACAATAAAAGTCAAAAGCAGCTTAATAATTAAAAAAGATATAGGTATTATACTGATACCTAGTATTATTCCAAAATATGCATCCTTGAAAACACGTACACTTATAAAACGTACCTGAAACCAAGCAAATTGTTTTAAATAGAGAAAACTGATTTCGTAACAATAAGACTGCGAAACCGTAAAAATTAAATACATTAAAATGGGACAAGAATGGCATGTAAAATGTTATATAATAATCAAGAGCATGCTTCAAACTATAACTTAAACCAAAAAATGTACGTATCTGAACTTAGCATCATAGTAAACAGTTATGAATTAATATGGACTTTTGACCTATTTCAGAACCACTGTGCGATGGTCGGAATTCTGATTAACGATCCTTAGTAATTAGTATCACCGCGATATACATGGTGTAACAGAGTAAGTGTTACAACGTGAAACTGTAGATTCCTTATGAAAGAAGAAAAAGATTTTTCCTCTTACAAAAATGTTCTGCAGGCTGTCGTTTTCGATATAAGGTAAAACAGGGTGAGTTGGCGAATGGAGTTGGCCCCTCGTTTCTATGGAAAGAAATGGAAACGAGGGGTCGACTTCATTCGCCAACTCACCCCGTTTTACCTTATTTAAACCACGAACTAATTGTTATTAGGTGTCAACACTCAAATCTGATAAAAATGGTTCGAGGTTTAAAGAAAAACGATTTTTTTTTCAAAACTTTGACATCCTGTATATCGAAAACGAAAGCCCGCAGAACATTTTTGTAAGAGGAAAAATCTTTTTCTTTTTTCACAAGGAATCTACAGTTTCACGTTGTAACACTTACTCTGTTACACCCTGTATATAACTCGTTCACCAAAGCCCGTATAACCTCTTCAAGCGTTACTTTATTTTATAGCGGTAAATTCGAATATTCTATACTAATTTAGGACTGCTATTCTAACGAGAGATAATGAGCGGAGAAACTGTTAATTTATAACCTACCGTCAAGTATTAACCATCCTGTCTAATTCAAAGCGCATTTAATTTATTCTCTCTTAAATCTGCTATCGGTCGCTGTTCCGTCTCGCGATAAACGGAATTCGACACAATGCTTCGAACCGTTTAATAGTATCACAGTCAGAAATACCTCGCAAATCTATAGCTACTCTCGGATCGGAATCTACGAAACGGAACGGGGTATTTTTCGGCGAATCTAGGCTGCACGTGCGCTCGCAGTCCCGCACCATGCTCGGGAAGGGGTAATTACCGACCGCATCGGAAGAAGCCATTTCCCACAATACCGATTGTAATAGATACCGCTATACTTAGAATAATAAATCAGCTTTATAAAGGGAAGACAAGACGAATCTAATAGATGGCCGGTCGGATTAACTTAATACCTGGCTTATACAGGTACAAAGAATCGAACCGTCATTCGATGCAACATAACTCCTTTTATGGCCAGGGACGAGCAACGACATCCTTGCCCACTCGAAAAATACAGTGGGGTAAAAAGTATTCATACACCACGGTGAGGTACCGTTGAACTATGATTCACTTGCAAATAATTGAAAATTGAAATAAATTAATATCTATATTGGCATCAAAATATAGCTTGTACTGTCACCTCTTTCAAATTATATATATTTTATTGAAGAGAAAATATCGGGCTTCTGTCGGTAGCTGAGCCGCGTCAAAGGAGTTTCCAGCACGAGCGATCGTGTGCTTCTCCAGAATATGGATCAAAGTACCTCAAGTACTGTTATGGACATGCCACAGCTGGTTATTTCAACTATTTAGGTGTTGCATATATATCGATGGCGAGAAAGATTTTTCTTCTTTCATAAGGAATCTACAGTTTCACGTTGTAACACTTACTCTGTTACACCCTGTATATCGCGGTGATACTAATTACTAAAGATCGTTAATCAGAATTCTGACCATCGCACAGTGGTTCTGAAATAGGTCAAAAGTCCATAATATTCATAACTGCTTACTATGATGCTAAGTTCAGATACGTACATTTTTTGGTTTAAGTTATAGTTTGAAGCATGCCCTTGATTATTATATAACATTTTACATGCCATTCTTGTCCTATTTTAATGTATTGAATTTTTACGGTTTCGCAGTCTTATTGTTACGAAATCAGTTTTCTCTATTTAAAACAATTTGCTTGGTTTCAGGTACGTTTTATAAGTGTACGTGTTTTCAAGGATGCATATTTTGGAATAATACTAGGTACCAGTATAATACCTATATCTTTTTTAATTATTAAGCTGCTTTTGACTTTTATTGTAAGCATTAGGGAAATGTGCTTTTTGTTAAATTATTTTTTCCAACTACTTTTCCTATTACCACCTCTGGAAAAAGTTCTTATATATAAGTATGTTTTTGAATTATTTTATATCATTTAATAATGAATGTTTCAGTTTAATATATTTTTTTATTATGTTCCATTTACGTTATCATAGTAGAATAAATATATGGTTAATTTTTGGTCTTTTATTTTAACAGTATATCTTTATAACTAAGACATAAATTTACATCGCACAAATCAGTTATGTAACTCATTAATATACTCATGATCGCGTTTGCTTAGATCGCCGGACCACTGTGTATCGTTTGTTGGAAGACGCAAATTAACAAACTGTAAACTGCGGCACGCTGGCGCAGAAGTAGGTAGGCTAGAGTCGCCGTTCTCCCGGGGAGCAGGCTGCTTCTCACGGTCTTGACCAGTAGAAGTAAGTTCACCCGTTTTCGTGCGATGGGAGCACTTCCGCAGTTACAGAATAGTGATTCCTTCACTCTCCTTGCTTTTTCAGTGAACATCGCCCGCTCCTCACTTAGAGAATAGCTGTTTAGGTACACGTTTCAACGGTCGGGCATGAGCTGGGCGAGGGAAGCTCTCACCCGTGGAACGGTCACTTCCCAGGTACGCTCACTCTCCCCGGAATTACAGAATAGCCCCAACGTTCGCCTGGCCTAACTCGGGACGCATCGGCTCTCTCCGCCACGACTCGATGGTCCCCTTTCACCGAGCCCTAGCTTAACCACTTACTACTACACGCTCACTGTATCGGTGTACGAAGTAGTATTTACCCTCATTAATGAAAGCATGAGGATTGATTGATCATTGGTTAGCACGTTTAAAAATAACATTTAAATACCGTTTGTATAGGAAAATTGTTAGATGTGAAACATCGAAATTCTTCTTTGTAGAAAGTATGCTATAGGAAGGATGGACCACGCATCCGTTGAAAGAATACGTGCGCCAGTGCGCATTTGTATTTATGACTGTGATACCATTAAACGGTACGAACCGTTGTGTCGAATTCCGTTTATCGCGAGACGGAACAGCGACTGATGGCAGAGTTAAGAGAGAGTAAACTAAATGCGCTTTTTGAATTAGACACAACGGTTTGTACCGTTTAATAGTATCACAATTATAAATACAAATGCGCACTGGCGAACGTGTTCTTTCGTTTTCAGCTAGATTTACTCAAGTGGACACAGCATTGAGAACAATCTAGCGAGAGTTAGTCTAGAATCTTGGTTGAGAAAAATAAATCTAGCTAGATTGTGCAGTGGATACACGATAAAAATTTACTGCCAGAGAAATTTCAGTCTATTTGACCGGCTAAATAGATAGTAACTCAGTCTAGCGAGAGTGATAGGCGCCGGGTCGCAAGCGAAGGGCCTCGACCGCGTGCTCAGATTTCAGGAGCCTCGCGGGAGGCAACAGAAACCCTCTGCTTTTATGCTCTCCTCGGACAAAGTGCAGACCCGCAATAAATTCGACTATTGCGGTGCACGTGTACTTCTTCGGGGATAGCACCAACCGAACGGCGCTGAATCTGCGTACTCTCCCGGCGCCAATTTTCATGCTCCAGCTCGGTGGTTTCGAAGAATTTCCTTCTCCCACCATGCATAGAAACAAGTATTGATCATTGTCAAATGAAGTGAATACAATTGAAAGAAAACCAAAAATAGAGATATAAATAATAGTATATACAAATAATACGTGTGTGTATAATAACATATAATATAAAACAGTTTTTATAGAAAAATTGGTAGATGTGAAACATCGAAATTCTTCTTTGTAGAAAGTATGCAATAGGTAGGATGGACCACGCGTCCGTCGAAAGAACACGTGCGCCAGTGCGCATTTGTATTTATGACTGTGATACTATTAAACAGTACTTACCGATGACAGAGTTAAGAGAGAGTAAACTAAATGCGCTTTTTGAATAAGACACAACGGTTCTCTCGTACCGTTTAATAGTACCACAGTCATAAATACAAATGCGCACTGGCGCACGTGTTCTTTCGACGGACGCGTGGTCCATCCTTCCTATCGCATACTTTCTACAAAGAAGAATTTCGATGTTTCACATCTAACAATTTTTCTATAAAAACTGTTTTATATTATATATTATTATACACACACGTATTATTTGTATATACTATTATTTATATCTCTATTTTTTGTTTTCTTTCAATTGTATTCACTTTTTTTTTTCAAGTGAAACTTCTTTACGCTCGGTAGAGTAAGTTCCTCTCTTGGCGAATGCGACTGTTTACGAAAAGTGAAACCGATAGAGGGGAATAGCCTCAGAAGACGGACAGAGGAGAAAGGGAATATCGAACGCCCCACTCCTTACCCACGTTCTCTCTCTCCGCAAGCGTTCGTAAAGCGAGACTACAGTGCTCCCTGGCTAATTCACTCTCTTCGTAATTCGCCGGTTGAGGGGAAGAGATGTCCCCTACTTGACTCGTGACCTCATGCGCGAGTTGATGCGCCGGAGGGACCAGTTAGGTTGTTTTAAAAAGCGCGCGTTAATCGACTTACGATCCTTCTCGCACACTCCTGCTGTCTCTGTCTTAGCCACGCCTCTTGCGAGCACAGTGGAGGCCCTATCGAATTCAACAATTCTTAGAATTCTCGGTCCCACTACGGGCGAATTAGCCAGGGAGCACTGTACGTTGTTTCATTTCTCCTGACCCGCCCCACTCTCTAGCAACGCTCTGTCTCATGCTTTGCGCTCTTTCTAATTGTCAGTGACAATCACTCATTGTCAGTGGCAGCACAGTAACGTTACTCCCAAGGAAAGTATCCGAGGTCGCCGCTTCCGATCTTGATGAAACTCCGTAAATTTAAAGTTTATCGAAAAATAAGAGACCCCTATTTTTTTATAGCGGTCTAATTTTAGTTTAAGGGGGTGAAATGGACCCCTGAACTTTCACCCCCCTCGAGCTATCTCCGAAACGAAGCGAGATAGATGAAAAGTGTATACATACATTTTGTTTGGTTTTTTTTAATGTAATAAAATGCCTTAAACAGATTTTAGATAAACGCATTATTTTTCAAAAAAAATTTTTTTAATCTAATTTTTCGAAATATCGGTTTAGTCATATGGACAAAAATATAGGAATATTATTACAAATTCAACCATATATGATAAGATATATTTTCCTCCTACAGTTTTCCAAATTTCTAACTTTTATGTTCGAGCAGGCTACCAATGGCAGTGACGGGATAGGAGGTCGTCTCTCTATTATATAAAATAGTTTTTTCGATACATCAAAAACCCTCGCCGGCTGTGCGTAACTACCGTCGCCGACATAATGTCCTCTTATTACCGCGATACGACTGCGTGGTGAGGTCACCGCGCTGGTAAACACGACGACGTTCATCAGCCGGCGGTGTTTCTTTATGCGTCGAAGAAACTATTGGGGGGGGGTCCACCCGACAGCAGTGACGTGATAGGAGGTCGTAGGTTTAAATATAAAAGTGGATTTATTAATTATTCTTATATATTTAAATAATCCTTTTCTCCATTATAATTAACTTTAGTGTTATTATATGATGAAAACATAATTTGTGACATTGTAGACATGCGTTATTCATTAGCGTGTGTGTAAATATCCTTCATCAGACCACGGTAACATTCTCTCTGCAAATATAATCAACCGAATAGTATCAAAATAAAATGGACAAAAATTGTTAAAAAATCTTATTAATAAATCCGACTGTTAATTTATTTATACAGTAGACTCGCGGTTATCCGAGTCTCGGTTAACCGAGGCTCCGGATTAACCGAGAGCTCTCTCGCAGCATGATGTAGACCTTAACCGATGGGCTTTACAAGCAAAAAAGAAGTATTTATTCTTCCAAACTTTAAAGCAAGTAAACCATGGTTGACGTCATTTAAGAAAGCATATAGAATTGTCTCTCGGAAGATCACAAAGTTTGTAACGAGAAAAAACGTTCAGGGTGAGGAAAGTTTGAGACTGCGAAACCAAGCCTTCGTAGAACAAGTGAAACCACTCATTACACAATATGGACCAGAAAATGTATTTAACTTTGATCACAAAGTGGATTTAATTTAGAAATACATTCTGGCCGAACTGTGGCTACATTGGGGGGGAAAAATAGAAGCTGTGGTACAATCAATATCTTCTACAACACATATATATACAACCCACCATATATGGTGATGGAAAATTACTGTCGCCTCTTTATGTGGTATTAAAAGAGGCTGGTGGGCAATTGCGAGAACGAGTGTAACAAACCGAGTTTAGGCCGCCAAATGTATACTTCATGGCTTCCAAATCTGGGAAACTTACAACCGATCTCATGAAAACATGGCTACAAGAAGTTTGCTTCCCTAACACTGGACTTTCAAGCGTCTTACTGCTGGACTCTTGGAGTGGACAATGTGAGCGAAGTGTTGGAGAAGCTACACCAGAAGACAAGGCAATAATATTAATGACGATTCCAGAAGGCACCACTGGACTAATTCAACCGCTAGACGTATACGGATTTCGAATGTGGAAGAATTTTGTAAGGAGGTTTTCCGATATTGTGTCACTCTTTTCAATTACGACATTAACCTTCATTTGAGAGATAATATTCTAAAACTTCAATCCCTTACTCATAATCTGTTTTGTTCGCCACGGTTTACTAACTTCATTAAATATTCGTGGTACAAGAGTGGATATGTAGACACGAGACCTCCTGAATTTGAACATCCTGTAGAATTTTGTTATGCACAGGACTTGGAACCACGATGCCACATATGTGGCGATGTTGCCGTTATTACGTGTGCTTGGTGTAAGAAACAATTTTGTATAAAACATTTTTTCACGGAGTACCATTATTGTAATAATTATTATGAGCCATAGAAAGTTGAACTTTATTAAATGAAAGAAAAGTGGCACTAAAATACATAGAAGTAATAACCCCCGACCTATCCCGTCACTGCCTTTGGTAGCCCGCTCAAACATAAAAGTTAGAAATTTGGAAAACTGTAGGAGGGAAATACATCTTATCATATAAGGTTGAATTTGTAATAAAATTTCCTACATTTTTGTCCACATATGACCAAATCGATATTTCGAAGTTAGATAAAAAAAATTTTTTTTGAATAATAATGCGTTTATCCAAAATCTGTTTAAGACATTTTATTACATTGAAAAAACCAAATAAAACGTACGTTTATACTTTTCATCTATCTCGCTTCGTTTCGGAGATAGCTCGAGGGGGGGGTGAAAGTTCTGGGGTCCATTTCACCCCCTTAAACTAAAATTGGGCCGCTATAAAAAATAGGGCTCTTATTTTTCGATAAACTTTAGATTTACGGAGTTTTATCAAGATCAGAAGCGGCGGCCTCGGATACTTTCCTTATTAGTAATATTTGGTGTCGATTTCATTTTATAATATTAAACTTCATTAATTAAATCAATTGTCCCTGATACGTTCAAATTATTATTCACAATTAATTTATTTAAATCTATATTCCGAGTGAAGGAACTGAATTAGAGGAATTAAAAACAAGAAGTGGTCTAACTTCATGTACCGTAGAGTGGGGATACTTTGCTCCACTTTTAATATGAATGAAACAAAATGCTGTACAAAAATGTGTTTGAAACAGCTACAATTCTAAAATTTTTAAATATGGTGATGTCAGGTTCATGTAGTAACTTTTTAAATATTTTATCACAAAAAGTCATTAAGAAGACATTACTCCACACATTTTATGTATTAAGTAGAAAAAATATAATTTTTGCTGCATTTTGATTCAAAAACAAGGAAAATCAAAAATAAAACTGTAATTCGATGATTTATAGCTGAAAAGAACAGTACTAAAGTGCCACTACTAAATAGCCTAAAAAAGCTTGTGATACTAATAGCTGGCCGAAAAATATTGAGTAACTATTTAATTTCTTTTACTTTTTAACACTAGAACTACCGCAACTGGTCAATTTGACCGGTGTCTTATTCAGAGTTCCATTCAACCTCAATTATTTCGTAATCCGTGAGGTTTTTGTCAAAATTGGTGGAATACTTTTTTGTAGAGCATATTTCGGTCTACAAAAAAGTTCTATAGCAGTGTGGACAAAAAATCCACGGATAACGAGATAATCACCCGCATAAACGACCGTCTTACAAAGCGCGACCATTCGGTAGTTCTAGTGTTAATGGAGCAAAGTATACCAATGGCCGGGGTGTCTTTGCACCATTGAGTATAATAAGCTGTAACTCTTTATAAATTATGAATGGCGCAATATAACTTCTCCCATCGATAAACTTGTCCCCACCGAATATATATCCATAACAGAAAAAAAATGGAGAAATGTTTTTTATAATTTTATTGTATGTCTCCATGACTGACTTCATTTAAACAGGCTTGCAATGTTTCTTCTGTATAATCCACGTATTTTCTGGAACCCAGTTTTCTTTGGTAGGTTCTAGGCATTAATGGGTAATTACTTTAACCAGTAAATCGTGTTTAGTATGGCCGTTGGAATAATTTAAGCCATGGGGTTACTTTGCTTCGCCAAAAACGCATCTAGCAAAGTAACCCCACAATTACCAGAAATATGAGTCGTTTCATAATTACCCAAATTTCTTTTTTTTTATACGAAATTAACAAGAATTTTACTAGCAATTAAAAAAGAAAATATTAGGAATCCAGTATGCACATATTTACCTGTTTATGCTTGATAATAACTTCTGGACGCAGAGATTTTTATGAGCGAAAGTTTGATCACATTCTACTGTTAAGATTTAATTTGAGGTTACGTGCTACCATTGGTGTGGAAACTACAATCTGGTGGCGTATATTAACGCCATGTAGGCCACCTTCAATACACTGATCTCAATTTGATGGAAGATAACTACATCTTGAAGGTACAATTAATTTAAACTTTTTCCACACGTGGCGCAAAGTATCCCTTCATGGAGCAAAGTAACCCCACTCTTTATGGTAACTAAAAATATCTTTTATTTATCGCTTACATACATATTTACGGATACTGTGCGAATGATAATTTTCTGCGTGGATGGCATGCGTTTTCCATTTTGAAAACGAATTTCCAACTTTTGTTTCGCTTCAATATAGTCCTCTTTGGGTGAAAAACGAACAACAATATTAGGCAGATTTGTGGGTTTTGAGGTCCATCGTGTAGCTCTTGTGGTGTCGTTACCTGTTGATCAGGTGGCAATTGAAGACTGGCTCATGTGTTGCGAGTGGCCCATTATTTCGCTGTAATTTCCACATTTTACAAAATAATCGAACGGGGTTTACGACACATCGCGGCAAAAGCAAAGCATATTCCGGAACAACCATTTTTTTTCGAAAAATGAAAATGTCCATGCTGGCGCAAAAATGTTTATTTCCCGAATAACTTTCATATTTTACAAGATAATCAAACGGGGTTTACAGCACAAACCGAGCACACATAAGCACAATCATCTTTTTTTTTTAAATCAAAATATCTTGCTGTGAGCACAATAGCCTGGGCGTGGGGTAGCTCGAGGGTTCTCGGTACTCTGACGTCACCGCGCCGACCACCGGAGGACCTCACATGGGGCCTAACCCCCCCTTTGTGAGGGCAGCAGACTGACCTGACCTGGGACGGCGAAGGGGCACTTTAGAGCACTCCTGCTGGAGATTTCGTCGGAGTGATACGTTACCTTTACGTCGTTTACCTGCGTTCTCACATTGCTAACCTTTTCCACGTTAAACAAGTGGGGAAATCCTTTTACGCTCCACAACAACGATTTCTCAAAGAGCACAGTTATGTATTGATCATCAAGGTGGTCATTTCGAACAATATGTGAGATGATTGGATTCAATTTCAATTATTGTCTAATGAAAAATAAAGCTGCTTTTCCTCACTCATGCTCATTTCGAGGCCTTTTCCAGTCTATTTTTAGACCGTAAGATGGCGTTTTTCCTGCGTGACACCGACCGGGAGTCCGCAGGCTGACAAAAGATTGCTTAGTCCGAAGTGGGTCCTTTTTCCAAACTGATAAACGCCACGTGAAATGAGCCGTGTATACTTCTGTTTGTTTTGTTTTGAGAAATGGGCATTCGTGAGAAAAAAATAGTATGTCATTCGGCAGAAATCCTAGGATTTTTAAGGCTGTGTTTAGGTCGTATCACGAGGCATGGTGGAGGGATGACGCTCGCCTTCGACGAGCCTCGTCCTCCCACCATACCTCGTGCTACGACCTAATTAAACACAGTCTGAAAAAACCTCGGATTACCGCCTAATGACATAAGATACTATTACTTATTAGTATTCATTTTTTACTTACACACAGTGACTTGTAGACCCCTTGTGTATTAAGAATTTTCGGTTCAGATTTACCACAAGAACACATAAATTCAGTATGGACATTACATGACGAGACACCCTGATAAATCATACGCCCAGATAGTACCGAAAGCATGCTTTCAGCTTGACAGTAAAAAAAATCACGAAAATAGACTCAATAATGGTAGAAAATACTAAGTGGTTACTATTAACAGCAAAAAAGTATCGTATTTTGTAACAAGGTTAGCGCCTTACAAACGAGAAATAGTTGAATTCATTAAAATGCTGCATCTTGGAGGATAGCTGAAGCAATACATTTATTTTCACTCTTTGCCTACTACACAGTCCTCATTCATACTAATGTGGGAGCTAAGATAGGTGTCTATAGAAGATGTTCCTACATATCATCATTTTACGATCTGTGTTAGGCATAAAAAAGTACGCATCGAAAGTATGTAGGAACGAGATGATAGTTTGTATCTATTTTCGAGCAAATGTAATAGGTAATAATATACAGTTTCTTGTAAGTAAAGGAAGTGTCAAAAATGCTCGAAATACAATAGATTAGTTTTAAGATGAGGTTCTTATACGATCATTTTACGTACTACATTAGGCACAACAACAAAGTACGTATTGAACGTATACGGTAAAAGGATGACATTTTGTAGCCATATTTGAGCTACTGTAACAAAAATAATAGACAATACTTGTGGCAACTTATTTACCAGGCGCTGCTTTCTCACAAGTGGTCAAGCACGACTCCAACGTATAAGACCGTATAAGGCTGCTCGACCCTCACGGAAGATAACAGAGCATCTAAGGCAGGAATCAGTCTAGCCTTACTGATGAGCCCACAAGCTACCTCTGGACAGATGAATTCGCTAGTAAAGCATGAAAACAGGCAGAAAACTCAGCAAAAAATAACGTCCTTCCAAAACGTGCTAATGACGTGCATCTGCGTGAATGTGGGCAGAAAACTTAGAACGAAATAGGCAACTTTTAAGGTCTTCTTTTAATACATTAAAATGTGCTAAAGGAAGGCACTAACTTTGGATGAAATAAACAATCTTTAAAAATTTTTAAAGGTTTTTCACGAAAAGAGAGAAAAATCACACTGATTACTTGTCTACTAGATGCTACAAATGCGGATCCTTATAAAAACGTTTTGAGCACGCCAATTTATAACGAGGATTTAGCGTAATAATTTTACGCCCATGTGATATCTGGGTACATATAAGAGTCAACAAATACAAAAAACCAAAAATAGATTATTTCTTAAATTGTAACTGAGTCGACCTTAGGAAGATACAAGACGGTTCGTAATAAGGAAAGCAGTGAGGCGAGGTTGTTCTTTGAGCCCAATATTGTTCAATCTATTCACAAAGAATGTAAAAAAGATTGAATGAAGAAGAAGGTAGGAGAGTTAGTAATTGAGAAGGAAAAGGTATTCGTTCTTAAGTTTATAAATGATGTTGCAGTGGGGGCGGAGAATGCACTGGTGCTACGGAAAATGGTTAAAGTTCTTAAGAGTGTATATAAAGGGCTATCTATAAACCAAGTGACGCAGTTTTTAACCATTTTTGATTCCCCCCTCTCCCATGTGACGCTTGGTGATTATAAGCAGAACACCAGACACTCCCCCCGTGTTTTCACATGACGCTCATACTTAGTGTAAATCACTTAAAATTGTATGCATTAATTAAGCATACGTTTATTTGAGGTATTACAGTTTATGAGTTAAACTTTAAAAATATAAAATAAAATAAGAATCCTCTTGAGTAATTTTCTCTATTTTTAATTAAATCATAGTTAAACTAAGTCTAGTATTTATATATAAAGCAAACCCGAGTCGAAATTTTGCCCCTATTTTGATGGCCAATACCTCTCCCTAGTCCCTATACCTATAGAGGAGACCGAAATTTTTCTAAGTCCCGTTCGTCATGTGGAAAATATTCTAGTTGTAAGTCCGAAACTCTGACACAGTAAAGGGGCTTTGGCCATCAAAATAGAAGCAAAATTTTAATTCGCAACGAGGCCCTATTTTGAATGCCATAGCTTCTACCCACTAGAGGTGCTGTGGCCATCAAAGTAGGGGTAAAATGTCGACTCGCGCGCGTGAGGAGACCTTATTTTCAATGCCATAGCTTCTACTAAGTTGAGGTGCTGTGGCCATCAAAGTAGGGGCAAAATTTCGACTCGCGCGCGGAGACTCTATTTTAAATGCCATAGCTTCTACATAGTGAAGGGTCTCTGGCCATCAAAGCAGGAGCAAATTTTACAGATAGGTTCAAAAGTATCAAAATAGGAGCTCGACGATCATATAGCATTAAAATAGGTTTGAAAAGTCGCTGTGGCCATGAAAAGAGGGGCAAAATTTCATACTCGAGCGGTCACTCATCCAACTATTTTCCGCAATTTTTGCTGCTTAACTTCGCTGATCGGTCGGTGTCCTCGAGTCCTCATCTGCTGCACGCTCCTGTGATATTAATTATTACTGTTGGTGTTCATATGAAGTTTGAGATGTACAAAAGTATGTTGCTTTTCCAGTTAATAAGATAGAGCTCGAATAAATAAGATTTTATAATTGTATTATTCTTTTCTCAATATTTTTCTAAATTTATGATTATATCTTTTGATAAATTTTCTTGCATAAACGCAAATTGGTATTAATAAATAAATAATTATATGAATGTTTATTCATCCTACATTAATTAATTTTCTTTGATTTACTATAATAATCTGTGATTTTTAATAAACAATATAAATAAACAATAAACAATATAATTTATAACCTGCTCAGCATACTCCGGAGATTCGAAGTCAAATAATTTAATGATTTAATAATTGAACAAATTACAATTTTTGTCCATTTATTCACAAATATATTTTCAAGTCCCTATACCTATGCAGGAGACCGAAATTTTTCTAACAATAAGACGTAAGTTTTGAAACTTATAATATTAAAAAGGTATAGAAGAAGTAAGAATGCGACGATCAGTAGGTGCTTAAATCTTCGAGCATAAGTCAAATAATTTTAAAGATTTTTTTCATAGAAATCAAAAGTGGCATACTTTACGAAAATTGAAATTTTTTACTTAAAATCGAAAACAAAACACAACTATAAGTCGAAGATTTTTTTCAATACTTTTGTGTTAAAGTTGAATTCTAGACGAACAAAGTCATGTATTTGTTTTTATTGATATCACTTGTTTACTTAAAGTTATATGCATTCGAAAAATTAGGGCATCAGATATTTGAAAATTCATAAGTCGAGAACGGGTTACGATAAAAATCTATAAAAAATCATTAATGTTCATTCGATCAGGGATTGCCAAAGTTACAAGATAATCAAACGGGGTTTACGGCACATTGCAGTAGAAACCGAGCAGATTAAAGCACAATCGTTATTTTTTTTTAGTGAATATCCATGTCCATGCTGGCGCAAAAACGTTTTTTCGCTGTAATTTCCACATTTTGTAAAATAATCGAATGGGATTTACGGCACATCGCAGCACAAACCGAGCACATTCCAGCGCAATCGTTTTTTTTTTTTCGAAAAATTAAAATGTCCATGCTGGCGCAAAAATATTTATTTATTGAATAACTTTTACATTTTACAAGATAATCGAACAGGATTTACGACACAACGTAGCACAAATAGAGCACATTCCAGCACAAACGTCTTTTTTTCAAACAATCAAAATCTCCATGCTAATTTCTTCTCCACATCGTGTTTATCAGCTGCGTTTGCTGCGTTTGGAGGAATAGAGTGAGTGACAGTATTCGATATACGAGGCGTGTTCGTAAAATAAGGTCTCCAAGGCGCTGGAGCCTTGAGGAACGCTTTTACGCGATATCCAGCAATACTGGCGTGTAGCTTATCACCCCCTCCCCCTCTCCCTCCCCCCTTCAAATCCCCCCAAACCGAGCACGCTACGAAGCTTGGCCTTGACTGGGCAGCAGTTCGCGATGGAGCTCCCGCTCGCTTCTACCGCCAGGAGCGAGTTACGTGCAGTGATCCGTTTTTTGAGTGCCAAGAACATTAACCCCATTGACATTCATCGTCAGTTATACGCAGTCTATGAGCCACAGTGTATGGACGTCAAAAACGTGCGAAAGTGGGTCAGAGAGTTCAAGGACGGACGTAAAGACGTCCACGACGAACAGCGTTCTAATCGAAGGCCGACCCGAACGCTGTTCGTCGTGGACATCTTTACGTCCGTCCTTGAACTCTCTGACCCACTTTCGTACGTTATTGACGTCCATACACTGTGGCACATAGACTGCGTATAACTGACGATGAATGTCAATGGGGGTAGTGTTCTTGGCACTCAAAAAACGGATTACTGCACGTAACTCGCACCTGGCGGGAGAAGTGAGCGGGAGCTCCATCGCGAACTGCTGCCCAGCCAAGGCCGAGCTTCGTAGCGGGCTCGGTTTGGGGGGGATTTGAAGGGGGGAAGCCAAGTTACGCTACACAAGTACAAGACTACACGCTAGTATTGCCGGATATCGCGTAAAAGCGTTCCTGACGGCTCCAGCGCCTTGGAGACCTTATTTTACGGACACGCCTAGTAGATGATCGATAGTTATTTTTAGGTTACAAAATTCGCGCAGTGTGTCATTAAAGAGCAGTGAAATAAAATAATCGTACCGTGATACGGCTATGAAGAGCATTTTTGGACAAGAAACCTTACGAAGAATCGGCATTATGGATTATGTAAGTGAAGGTATAAAGTTAATAAAAGTATCATTCATTTAATAAATCTCAGTTAACCCATCCTTTAACAAATATGGTTACGATTGCAGAACTGGCAATGAATATCGGGAAGCATTCTTGGAAGACAATCTTCAAAACATGGCAATATTGCAATTAAAGTAGTTACCTCTTCTTCATTTACTCTCATTATCGAAAAATTGAAAATAGGGTTCTGAGGTTCATTAAATTAATGGCATTTTTATTAACTTTATTCCTTTACTTACACAGTTAGTGTTGATTCTTCGCAAGGTTTCATGTCTGAAGATGCTTCTCACATGCCGTATCATGGTACATTATTTTACTTGACTGCACTTCATTGACACTATGCGAATTTCGTAACCTGAAAATAACTATTGATCGTCTACAGGGTATTTAGTATACACGCCGGTGGACCGGGTTCCATAGCGGTTGGCGCACCCTATCCGTTGCGATTTCCTGCAATTCGGTGGTAATTCCAACACCCAAGACTCGAACCAAATAGAAGTATCAGTTCGAAAAACATTGTTCATCTCATTAGTGGTTGAAGTGACAGATACCCCGATAATAGTCTCAGTATTTGTTTGTATCTTTTCCAAATAGTTAAGAAAATAAACATAGGCAGTGCTATTTTTTGTTGATTCATTCTGTCGCTGTGATGGAATCCGTGATGCTGGTAATACGTTATCGTGTGAAATTTAAATAAAAAGACGACAAGACTTTAGTAGAATTATTATCAGATACGTTGCCTTTTAATTCACCGTTTTTGTTAATAACTATTTTGATTACGCATGAAGGACAAATTGTTTGTGATCGTTTTATTTTTAATTTTCAGCATCCTCGATAAGAATGGGACGAACCAATGAATCGAATCAATTTCAATTCCCTACTACCAGGAATCAAAGAGGTGATAGTTCTATTATCACGAATTAAAGTGGTGGCAGGAAAATTGTATAAGAACGATATATCCAGATCGCGTTTCCACTTCTGGACCAAAGGTTATGGCAAATCGGCAGTCTCACAGCCAATAAAAATTATGAAAGTAGGATAATGTTAAATTAGCTCAGAAAATGTTTAATCGAGAAATTAGAAAAATCACTATTTATATCCCACAAAAAGCACGTCTTTGTAACTAACTTTTCTGAAACAATCCTACGATGTTTTGTAATATTCGTGAACATTACTATGTCTCAGAAGTATATATTTTTCAATAAATTCACGAATGTTGCAAAACACCATTGAAAAGTTTCGGAATCATTACGTCAAAAGATGTCCTCGATGAAACACAGCTCGATAAGATTGTAGCCATTAAAGTGTTGAATTGTATATAGAGCTCTTATAATTATTTTAGGAAACCCTGAAGAGTACACGTCTATCGACGAGTGGGATAAGGGGAACTTGGCTGCCAGTCAATACTTATTGGCATAAGCCGTCAATCCATCATTGATCGGCAGGATAAGTATTGACAAATTAGGTCACACGGGCCATGACTATCCTGAGCGGAACATCTTATATGTATTCAAGCTCTTACAGTTCTTTAGTTAAGAGAAAAATTCCTTGATATATGAATTTGTACTTGATTTGAAAATACATATGTTGATAACAAAATTCTTGGTTGAAAAATAATTAATTTAACAAGAAATTATTTATCTCGGTGTATCTACAGAGTTAAATTGGACTGAAAATGTCAACATTATGAACGGTTTTAATAGAATAAAATAACTAAAATCAATAAGAGCCGCTGATAGCTGAAGTGAAAAAGAGTAGCCTTTAAGCTGACGGGTCGCGGGTTCAGGTCTCGTCGAACCAGTTTCTTTTTTTTCTTTTTTCCTTATTATTGTAGCAATATGTTAAGGCCAGGTTCTGCTGGATTACGCTTATTTTTTAAATACTTATTATTTATTGTACAAAAAATATTAAAAATCAAACCTTTTTACAGGTGAAAGTACACATATTTAACTACTAAAAAAAATTTTTTGAATTTTTTTTTCAAAATGGCGGCTCTAAAAATGGCGGCTGAAGATTGTCCAATTATTTGGTGGTTAGAAAGATTTCTCGAGAACCAATCATCTGAAAGCAGAAAACAAAAGAGATTCTTAATCTAGATGGAATTGGTTATCGTATTGACCACCCCGAGATATTTTCACCGAAAAAAAACAAAATGGCGGACTTATGAATTTTTCGACCTATTTAATGCACTTACAATTGTTTATAACTTTTTTAAAAAACAATAAATACCTATGTCTGATTCAGGTCAATACGATAGAGAGACATCTAAAAAGCAAAATGCCGTTTGGTTCAAGTCGATAAGTGCAATAGTTTTTGAAAAAACTTTCTGACCGGTTGAAAAAACGTGGTTTCGAGAAAAAGCAGTTTAAAGTTTTTTTTGTGAAAAATCGTAAAAAAAGTGGTTTTCACTTACATATCCATTCCAGCTTCGTACACAACTCCTTCTCGATCTTCGTAGGCATCATTTTCAAGGATTCTTGCATTTCTAGCCGCAGTTCGATACTCCTTGGACGCTTCAGAGGCTTCAAACTCGGCCCGATCAACACGCTTCTCGTTGACCTTATCAGCGTACTGCCTAGCTTGCGGACCAATTTTGATACCCATTACTTCCATAACTTTCAATATTGCTAAGAATCCTTCATTAAATATGCAAGCAGCACTAAGAGCCGCAATTTCAAGTATTTGTTTTCCAACAAACTTGTGTTTAGAGGCTATGTTCCATACACACGAATTATAACTTTCGTTATTATTTTGAGTATTAGCCCCTAAACACCTCTCGAGCAGCTTTTCGTCAGTAAAATCTTGATAAATTCGCTGTAAAAGTTCTTGTATTTCTTGATCAAAAGCCGGAGGATGTTTGAAATTCTGTGATTGACCTGTAGCTACTGCTTTTTGATAATCGCACCAGGAATCCGCTCCGGCTGGACAATACTCGTGCTGCGGCTTAGCGTCGGTGGAGCACTTGTGGAAAAGTGAAGGTAGAATTGCTTTTTTCATGTCTGTCACAGAGTCGGGATGAGCAAGCACAGCTTTTTTGAAATAGGTAGATAATTTTGACAGTTGAGCTTCAGTGAATTGTAAAGATTTTACTGGAGGTTCGTCAGATTTTTTAGTCCTCTTTTTTTGGGTACTTTTTCACCTCTTTCTAATGCCTCTTTTTTTTCTTGTGCTTTCAGAGCTCTCTTTATTTTTGCAAGGCCTTTTTTTGCTTCCTTGCCGCGTTTGTAAATACTCTTGCCTACGTGTAAAACACACGCTTTTTTCTTTACTTTGAGAACATCACCGTACGGTTCACATTCTTCGAGATGCTTGAAAGTCTTACTATCACCGTCGCCGATGTAATACTCATACATAACATTATATTGCTTCACAGACCTCAAGAACATTTCTTTCACTCCTTCGACTTCTATAAGACCGGCACTTCCATCATGATCTCGCGTACAATCCCCTGCTTCACAATGCTCAGTAAACCAAGCATCGAACTCTGGTGTATTTTCGGGAAACTGTTTAGAATAATTACGGCAGACTTGGCAAATTTTTGACTTTACGACAACATCTACGACTTTATTTGAATATTTGCCAATCAAACTTACAATACCAAGGGAGGGGGGGGGGGGAGAGCTGTATAACCTCTTTTCGGTCAAGACCCATCACCCGAGACAGTAAGCCGATCTTCAGGAAATTCTTTTTCTTTATTTCTTTCTTACCCTTCTTTGACGGCTTTTCTAAAAACTACTTCACTGATGGCTTTTATTGCAATGTAATCATGCTGTAAGCACTTATAATAACCATCTAAACTCAAAGCACTCACTGAAATGTCCATCAATCCACAAAAATTTAATAATCCATAAAAACCAATTCCTAGTAAGCGAAATACATAAACTATCCTTCGGTTTATTTCATAACCACTACTTATTTTTGAACAGGAAGGGATTGCTTCACTTTTCTCACAATCACAATTCATTTGTAATTCCAAACCAAGTCCTTTCGAATTACTCTTTCCAAAATCGGGTTTTTTATGACAGTTTGCACAAATAACTCTCTGCTGCAATGATAAAAATAAACACCACTGAACGATTACGTAATCTACAGATGGATAGACAGTCGGTTCAAATTGTGCATCTGTTTCTTTGAGTTTTTTAGCAGCAGCACTGGTACTTTGAGTATTACTATCTGAGGTATGTTGATTGCCATGAAATGACTTTTTTTTCGGTTTATATTCAAAGTTTCTTCCTTTTTTCCGGTCTGACATAATGATTTCAAGTGTGCACGAAAATAAATTTACCAACGTAAAATCTGATGCCTACAAGGACTCCAGGGAGACTAAACTGCGCAGGACGCTCTAGAAATGAATGAGAGAGAAGCATTTAGAATGATGGAGGGGCAGAGAACAACATGAGTCAGCTCGGCGGCTCGCAGTAGCTGCCTCTCCGCGAAGCACTCGAGCGGTGAGGATTTGCCTCGGCGCGCATGACTCACACCGCTTGCCCACTACTTTCCTCGCCTCGCAGGCCTTCAGGTCCAATTTTAAAGCATTTCTAGGAGTATTTTTGAGCAAAATATGCAATAAAAAAATTTTGATTTTTTGAAAAAAATCCAACAGAACCTGGCCTTAACGCCGAATATTATGTAGTGCTCTAAAACAATTTTTTAACCACACTGCAAATCAATGAAAATTGGTGGACATATATAACTATATGTATCCAGATATAAACGTACCATCCAGGCCATAACTTACAGGCCAACGACGCTGGTTGTATATAGGTTGGGGCAACTCGTTCGCTGCAACTTCCTATGCTTTCGTGATAATGCCGATAGCTCGGATCAGAACCAATCGGATCGAGCCAAGCGAAAAACATCGACTAGTTCACTCCTGATCTAGAGTTGAGTTGGCTCAAAAAAGGACCCCGCACAAACCTTATGGGAACTGGTTCCCGGTGGATTTGGGTGGGCTTTACATATGTTGTAGATCTTGATGTTCTGATCAAAAGTTATTATTGCCGCAACAACGAAAAATGGACAGTTTTTGAGTTTTGAGACCTTAAAGTTAATACTTTTTGCTTTCCGTCATACGATCTATAGACCAGTCATTAAATACATTTTTGCTTGCAAAAGGTCGTGGAGTTTTGAAACTTGGTAGGAATGTAAACTTGGAGGTCCTTAACATGCACTTAAGTTTGCGACCTCGTGCAACCGCCGCTCGCGCCGCCATCTTGAAAAAATGGCGGCCAAAATCAGTTTTTGGTTTACATCTCGGTTCTTGTACGTTTTAGAAAAAATATGTTTAGAAACAAATTGAAGAGAATAAATTTTTCTATAAAATCGCTATCTTGAGTTTTTTTGTCAGGCTAATAGGTTCCGAGCTACAGGACCGAAGAGTGCGGTGAATTTTTAAAAATCCCGTATAAGCTGCATTTACATGTTATTTTTTTACACAATATGTATAAATTAACCTACCTAAAGTTATTTAGTGCAGTAAAATAATAATAAAGTAAGTTATCAACTCATTTCGACACCAACCAGGAGGTAGAGTTGAGCGGCGCGTTTTTTTTAACGTGGTGTCCCCAAAAGGCCTATTCCACACTTCAACCTTACATGCATATTTTTTATCGCTTTGTACCATGGGATGTTCCTGGCTTATTTTGTTCACTATCTGTCAAATCTTGTATATTTTCTGTCTCCTCCAATATCCACTCCAACGAATTAAGGTCATCATCATCCTCATTTGGGTCTTCAGGATCGGAATCAACTACCAAATTAGGAGTGTTTTCACATGCTGTACCGTTACAATTTAAACACAGTACTGAGCATTTTAAACCTGTTTTCCGACATCCGCATGCTCCTCCACAACCTTTTTTACATTTGCAGAGAGAGAGAGGATATTGATTTTAAAATGGTGTCTGCGGCTGCTTCTGACGTAGCCCGAACAGCATAGAGCCCGTTCTCATTTTTCTGCCAGCCGTATTGTGTTCAGGATCTTTTTCTCTACCACACCACATAGCAACTTGGTGATAAACTTGCAGACAATGCTGTCTTGCAGCATCTCTTGTGGGTGGTAGGGACGCAAGATTAAATTTGTTCTTGGACACAGACTTCGTAAAATGCTGGTATCGTAGCGAATCCAGTGTGTCCTTTTCAAACGATCCGCTATATAGTGCTAATAA
The DNA here is from genome assembly GCA_963678675.1 of Xiphydria camelus. Lineage (NCBI taxonomy): Eukaryota > Metazoa > Arthropoda > Insecta > Hymenoptera > Xiphydriidae > Xiphydria > Xiphydria camelus. The sequence continues at coordinate 6,993,545 of OY783194.1, forward strand.
AAACATTTCTCCGGCTGTAGCGAGAGCATTCACATCTGTTTCGAGTTCTTGGAAAATTGCTATAGTCTCAAGCAATGAGTCGTTTCTATCCAGGAGATTGAAGAACTTTAATTTTCCTTGGTTAAAAAGGGTAGATGTGGTACACAACCACTAATGGCATGTAAACATAAAATATTCTTTGCGACAGCTTCCTTATAATTTAAGCTCCGCGTCGAATAAAGCGCTTCTACAACTTTCCTTCTCGCTGGTTTTAGCAAAAAATGTTTTCCTGGTCTCTCGCCTTTACAGTTAATAGAACTAATAAATCGATATCATGTCCGACAACAAAAACACGCGCAAAAGACAATGACATGTCGATGGCTGTCTGAATAATGAGCACATCCGCATCTTCTACTGCCTGCTTTGCTGTGTAATTATGTTCTTTAAACTTTGAAATTAATATGGAAATTAAATTTCTTTTGTTATTATCGCTCGATAAGAATTTTTCTTGCGAAACAGGTAGAATCATTGCGTCATCGAAAATTATATCGGTGGATACATGTGCTCTAAAGCGTCGATATCTTTCTGCACTTTTCCTATTGCGGCTATCTGCATCCGCTGGATAACCGTCAAAGATTACAACTGCGTTATGACCATAGTGCCTTTGGACATATTGAATGTAGATTATACAAATTTGTTGATACGAATCTTTGCCTTGCGACTCCGATTTTCGAACCTGTTGCATTTTTGAGTTTGCATTTATGGTGACATTTGAACAGCTGATCGTGCCCTGCAATATTCGTGCAGGTGAGACATATTCACCAGGATTTAAGAGCCATAAGACTAGTTTAATACAGCAGAGCGTACGGTCGCAAGTAAAAGTGGTACTACTTAAAAGTCTCCTATTTCTTGAGTCTATGGCAATGGTAACTTTTGATCAGGAGGTCATAAACTACGATATATGTAAAGTACGCGAGGATTTCAGTACTGAACCAGTTTCCATAAGATTTGTGCGCTAAAACAATGCAGATACACGACAAAAATGAGAAAGAAAATCAGACATTAAAAAAATCTATGCACATGCACGCACGCACACACTCGCGCATAAGTATATGGAGGCAAACACGTGCTCACAAGATCGCACATGTTCTTGAATGCGTGCTTGAATTGGCTGAAAAAGAGCGTATAGTTTCGAGTAAAAAGCGGCAACTTTAAAGTCCCCCCCCCCTTTCAACTGCTTATTTTTTGTCTGACCTGAATCGTTAGCTCACCAACTACAAAAGACGTGATTTTTACCAAGATTCACAGAAAACCTTATTTTACATGATTATTTCGATCCAATAGATCGTATGACGGAAAGCAAAAAGTATGAAATTTAAGGTCTCAAAATGCAAAAACTGTTCATTGTTCATTGTTGCGGCAATGATAACTTTTGATCAGAACATCAAGATCTACAACATAGGTATGTAAAGCACAGCCAAATCCACCGGGAATCAGTTCCCATAAGGTTTGTGCGGGGTCCTTTTTGTTCGCGTTCTTTTACGAAGATGTGCGAGTGTGTACAGATATAAATAAAGTTAAAACGCAGTGGAATTTCATTTTGTCGACGCGTACGTTGCCGCCTGAAGGCGAGATTGGAAGACGCCGAGATATTGGAAGATTTTCACAATCAGATAAGCAATTTTTCGATAGCCCTTTTTTTTGGTTATGAATCGCATTTCGCTTACGTATAAAGAACAAATTCTTTGTAGTCGTTTCTTATTTTATTTTTAGCGTTCCTGATGAAAATAGGGATGAAGTAAACAGACCGTGGAAGAAGGATCAGTTAAAGCGACAGAGCTTTCCTGAACAAATTAGGTAGAACAATTTATTCGACTAACACCTGTCGATTCTCTATCTGTTTATAATGACGTCTCTGGTTTCCCCTGAAGAAGGATCTATATAATCGGTGAAAAATTTAATTAAAAAATCCGTACTACCTGTAACGAAATAAAAATAACATAGTTACGTGTCCGAAACTTTGCAAGTGAAATGTTGGGTCCTTGAGTGTGGGCAACGGGGTAAAGGGAAAGATTAGATGACGAGGAAACTTTTCGCTCTACTTTCTCTTGAACAAAAGATCAAATAAATAAGATAGGCTCGCCAGATAAAACTTTTGCTCGCTAATTAGAGAGTGACACGAACTGAGTGTAGTAGGAGGTTACGGCAGCAACGTACGCGTTGAGAAAACGAAATAGCACTGCATTAACTTTATTTATACCACCGCACACTCGCACATCTCCGCGACTAAAAGAATTGTAAAGTTACTGCTGCCTTTATTTTTTTAGGCTGAAATGTAATGTTTTGTAGTACACTGCACGGTACAATGTGTTTCATAATGTACATTTTTAAGATAAAATCAGAATTGAAGAAAATAACGCTTTTGGTCATATTTTATCCGCCGGCTATTTCGAGTCGTCGTACTCGCCAGATCTGGCTCCGTCAGACTTTTTTTATTTCCTAAATTAAAAATGGCGATGAAGGGACAACGTTTTGAAGACGTTGAAGCGATTCAAATGAATGTGACCAGGGCTCTGAAAGCCATTCCAGAGTTCTCCAGGTCGTTTCAGCAGCTGTACGAGTGCAGCAAAATTTGTATAGAACGAGACGGGGATTATTTTTGAAAACTAAATAAACCTTTTTCTAAACTCTTTTTTTCTTTCATAAAAAATGTGTCCCAGAACTTTTTGAATGAACCGTGTAGAGAATTTTTAAAATAATTTATTTGATTGATTTATTTATTTATTTTTCATATCTTTGATGTATGTCTAGTAAGTAATAAAATGTTGAAAACAGTTTTGGCCTGTCTGCAATCCTATAAATTCAAGTATCTCAAAAACGAAGCTATAAATAAAAAATTTGCAAGTATAATTTTTTTTTCTTAATTAAATAGGGAATCCAAAAATTCAATTCACTTTGTAAAATATCCAGTGGCGCCGAAAATTGGGAGGGGGAAAATGGGGTGCCGGCCCCCAGTATCTACGCCACTGGAGAATTTTTAAAATGATTTTAATCATTACTTAGAGGTGTACTACATTAGTCTGTGTGCGAAATTTCATGGAAATCGGTCCAGTGGTTTAGAAGTTGTTCCGTCAGGAAGGAGAAAGTAAGGATCGGTCCAGTTTGGAGACCTGAGAGAATCGAATACCCCTTGAGCGCACGAAATCACAGAAAATCTTATGAAATTAAACTTAGAAATACGCGTGGTTTAAACTAATCGATGCGCACAGAATTAAGAACTACACCGAAATGAAGAGAGCACACGTGGGTGCGCAAGTACGCGATACACGATGACTACTCCGGAGCACGTGTCGGTCACCGTGATGTGTGAAACGGGCCCAGAGCTATCGAGTGCTTTCACATGCACCCGAACCGTGTATACGGCAAATCTTTACCGTGTTGTCGCCGTGGCTTCCCACTGGATTTCACGGCCGCCATTAACGATTAAACGGCACGGTTCTGTTCAGTCGACTAGTCCATTACTTGGAAGCCTTCACACTTGCCGTATTTACGGCAAGTTTTATTTTGTGAGTGGCTATAGACGTAGCGTTATTTTAGTGCTGGATGACGATATATCGTCGTTCGCTACACTTGCGAAAAGTGTCAGCGACGATATATCGTTGCGTATACGATGGTGCCATGTTCTTTGCATTGCAAGTGATTCTTTTAGTCGTTCATGTAGTTCATCAAAACTGGATATTGACATCCTGAAGTAGTTGAAAAACTTTTTTTCGTCTTCTCTAAGCTGCCCAAAAAGTGTATAAAACACTCCAAACTTTTTTCTTCCCGTATTTATAGGATGAACCCACTGATATCTGTTTCTTTTATAACTTTTCATGCATCCATATAGTACCATCATTGCTATAATACGTCTACGGTCACGATCCATACTCACTCCGAACTCACTGTAAACTGGCAAAACCGTCTGCGTGGGAGAAGTCAACCCAATGGAACGGCACCGTTTAAACGGCGCCGTTTGAAAACCGTCTGTGTGTGAAAAGTCAACCCAATGGAACGGCACCGTTTAAACGGCGCCGTTTGGACACGAAGTCGCGAGTACGCGGGAAGAAATATTATTTATAATGTATGTGAGATTCTGAGAAACAGCGATTAATTTTTTATCACGGTCAAATATTTGGAAGTAAAATTCCTTGATTCCGTTAATGATTTTCTAGAAATTTTTCAGTTTAGCGAATACTTCGTTCGCTCGATCAAAGTTACTTTGTATACTGAGAAAAGAGTTTATTTGCAGTTAATAAATGTATACTTGATTACAGCGGAAAAAATATTTTATTGGGCCAAGTAACCCATTCTTTGCATCAACAATTTCACGTGACGCCATTTTGTAGGACAATATTCTGGTACGTGCATAGCATATCGTGTAAACCTTTTTGCTTTCAACACAGGTCGAACTATGGTCGAACGACCCGAATCGTTCAACTCAGATCGACCTGTGAAAACGCCCCATTTTCTCTTTTATCTTTGAGCGCGATAACAAATATTCGCCAGTTGCAGTTTTTCACGAATTACAGCCTGCCTGATATAGACAGCCTATTAGTAAATAGCGTGTGTATTCGAGTGCTTGCTTTAAGCATGCTTATTTAGGAGCATGCTTAAAAGAAGCATGCAAATATCAAGCAAGTGTAGCAGTTAAAAGAGCATGCTTCTTCTAAGTATGCTCATAAGCATGCTTTTTTAGTAGCATGTGTATCTGTAGTTTTATGGCCTCTCGTTGTTCCGCGTTCTTTAGCGGAAAATATGGCAATCGTCGTTTTGTTCCTGTACGACGAGATGTTTACACATTCCATTCCAGTCGTTCGACATCCATTCGGCGACAATCGCTGACCAAAAGTAGACAGTCTTTCTACTTTCGTCGAATCGACTCACTCTGCCGAACGGCCAAGCCGAAAGGTAGTTTACATACTCGATTTGCTTTCGATTCAATAATCGACCCAAACCGTTCAAATCAGATCGACCCGTGAAAACACCCCAAAAGCGAGCACGCGTTAAGGTGCGTATACATCTGCGAGCTGAGCGTGAGCTGAGCGTGAGCCGAGCGGCTCACGAGTCACTCATGAGCTGCTCGTGAGCCGTCCATTTAAATGAATGCTTCCAAGGAACTTCCAACGACCAGCTAGATACATCTGCGAGCCGAGCGGCTCGCGCTCGCTTGATTGGGACGTGGTTTTAAGGTGCGTATACACCTGCGAGCTGAGCGTGAGCTGAGCGGCGCCGAGCGACTCACGAGTCGCTCACGAGTCGCTCATGAGCCACTTGTTGAAATTAATGCTTCCCACTTGAGACTAACGCTTATTCGAAGGATCTCTGTTAAAAAACAGATACTGTGACTTGACCCCTCGCAATCCAGACCTGTAGACTAGGGCGACGTGTGAAAGAATACTTAAACCTAACATCTTCAGATAATATTAAATAAGTTTATTGAAGAGGTGACAAGGATTGATTTTTGTAATAACTTTCCTCAAATACACCAACATTAAAAAAGTACGTTATCTTTACGTCGTTCACCTGCGTTCTCACAATAGAAGTCAATGAATTTAATACTTGCATGCATTATAAAAGAGGAAAATGTATTTCATCAAAATTTTTAAGAGAAAAAACCCCTTCAATAAATAATATAAGGTGAATTGAAGTATCATAGTTTTTTGTACATTACAATTTTCAACAAAATAATAGAATAAAAATGAAAACTACATAGAACAGTAGAAAACAATATTTATATATTACATTATTTATTCTAATTCCTTAATGTTAATATGAAAACCACATATAATTCATTATTGAGATTAATGTATATACAAGGTGTAATAAGACTGCTAATTGGGATGGCCTTTACATTATTTATTTGATGACATTTGTGGAAAAAGCCGGAGCTGTTGTATCTAAAATTATTAACTTCTGCTATGTATATACTGTCATTAACTAGCTTTCGAATCATAGCAAAGTATTCAAATCTACAGTGACGATTAAGTTGTTCACATCGACAATTACAATATTTGACGAAGCACCAAGTCGAACCCATTTTGGTAACTCCATCATCATAATAGTTACAAAAAGTATAGGACTAGTTCATAGATCTGTTAAATAATGTTTAAAAAATTCGGTAATTATTTTCATTCGTCTCATAAGGAAGAAAATTATTAAAGCACTGCAACAATTTGAAGTAGCAAAATTAGCATTGTCTTCAGTGTCAAATGAATATAAAAATTTCGGCCTTTGCGTTCACCAGAAAAACCGACAGGAGACGGATCACCATGAGTGACTCGTGAGCCGCTCACAGTGAGCCACGGGAGGCGGATCGCAGTGAGCGACTCACGAGTGGCTCAAAGTCGTTAGTTCAGCGCTCTAAACCACGTCCCAATCAAGCGAGCGCGAGCCGCTCGGCTCGCAGATGTATCTGGCTGGTCGTTGAAAATTCCTTGGAAGCATTCATTTAAATGGACGGCTCACGCGCAGCTCACGAGTGATTCGTGAGCCGCTCGGCTCACGCTCAGCTCACGCTCAGCTCGCAGATGTATACGCGCCTTTAGAGCGCTGAATTAACGGCTTTGAGCCACTCGTGAGCCGCTCACTGCGATCCGCCTCCCGTGGCTCACTGTGAGCGGCTCACGAGTCACTCATGGTGATTCGTCTGCTGTCGATTTTTCTGGTGAACGCAAAGGCCGAAATTTGTATATTCATTTGACACTAAAGACAATGCTTATTTTTCTACTTCAAATTGTTGCAGTGCCTTAATAATTTTCTTCCTTATGAGACGAATGAAAATAATTACCGAATTTTTTTAACATTATTTAACAAATCTATGAAGTAGTCCTATACTTTTTGCAACTATTATGATGATGGAGTTACCAAAATGGGTTCGATTTGGTGCTTCGTCAAATATTGTAATTGTCGATGTGAACAACCTAATTGTCACTGTAGATTTGAATACTTTGCTATCATTCGAAAGCTAGTTAATGACAGTATATACATAGCAGAAGTTAATAATTTTAGATACAACAGCTCCGGCTTTTTCCACAAATGTCATCAAATAAATAATGTAAAGGCCATCCCAATTAGCAGTCTTATTACACCTTGTATATACATTAATCTCAATACTGAATTATATGTGGTTTATCCTATTAACATTAAGGAATTAGAATAAATAATGTAATATATAAATATTGGTTTCTACTGTTCAATGTAGTTTTCATTTTTATTCTATTATTTTCTTGAAAATTGTAATGTACAAAAAACTATGATACTTAAATTCACCTTATATTATTTATTGAAGGGGTTTTTTCTCTTAAAAAATTTGATGAAATACATTTTCCTCTTTTATAATGCATGCGAGTATTAAATTCATTGACTTCTATTGTGAGAACGCAGGTGAACGACGTAAAGATAACGTACTTTTTTAATGTTGATATATTTGAGGAAAGTTATTACAAAAATCAATCCTTGTCACCTCTTCAATAAACTTATTTAATATTATCTGAAGATGTTAGGTTTAAGTATTCTTTCACACGTCGCCCTAGTCTACAGGTCTGGATTGCGAGGGGTCAAGTCACAGTATCTGTTTTTTAACAGAGATCCTTCGAATAAGCGTTAGTCTCAAGTGGGAAGCGTTAATTTCAACAAGTGGCTCATGAGTGACTCGCGAGCGACTCGCGAGTCGCTCGGCTCCGCTCAGCTCACGCTCAGCTCGCAGATGTATACGCACCTTTACGCGACGATTGTTCCGGTGCACGGATTGGACGCAAGAGAGCGGGACTAGTCCTTCCGCTGACTTTTCTCCGCCGGAGAGGGAAACTGAGTCATGCACGCGTGCAAAAGAACACGTAGGCCGCCGGCCCGTGATACTAGCCGATGAGTACACTATCGGTCGCGCAGCTTTGGCGCGAACAGAAGTTATGATGACAAAATCATTTTTTTTCCACAACTTTGACACACTGTATCTTTGTTAGTAAACATTAAAAAAAATGTTTTCCTCATGAAAGTGTGGTGACTCGTCACGCTACGATGGCTTGCCGCCAGATGGCGCCGACCCTCCCGGCTATCGACTCCGCTACTCTCAGCCCATGGCTCTCGGTTTCTCGTTAGTGGTCCAACAACGGGCAAGTTACTATATGTATAAGACCGTAACTGCCCGTCTCTCACGAAGGACCACAGAGCGTCTAAGATAGGAGTCCACGGGCCGACTCCAGGACGAAACGCTCCGCCACGAGATGGCGAACTCACTTTTCGTTCGCCACAAAAGTCTACTTTTTTTGTTTTGTTATTCTATCACATATCAAAATTAATGTACTTAAACCTGGACCACCATGTATATTGGACCCTAACGATCATTATCGTCGCAATCTAGGGAACGCTAATCTAGAGCTAATCTCGCCATCGGTGAACGGTATTTTCACTCAATTGTCAAAGTTTAAAATTACACGTACCAGATTTACAAGATGGAGTTGCAAGAAATTCAACGTTATTAGTTCTGAGTGAAACTTGGTTGAAACAAGGCGAAAAGGTGGATATACCAAATTTCGATTGTGTTGACACATTTAAAAGAGAAAAAGAGAGAGCCGCTGGTGTAACTATTTATCGAAATACAGCTGATTGTGACTGTGTAATTCAATCATTCTCACTCCACATTTAATTATATCTCTTCGACAAATGAATGCAATAGATGTGAGTACATTAAAGAACTTGACTTTTCCTTTTTCTTCACAAAGTTTGCAAGGTGGACAAGAAGTGGTAGATAACGTACTGTTTTTGCACGCATTCAGTGGCTGCGATACTACTTCTGCGATCGTTTACTCTACCTCATGGTGGTGTGAAAATGAGTATAATTGATTACTAGTAGATAATCCGTAAATAATAAGTGCAGTTTCCTGTGAAAAGGGCGTGTTTTTGCGATTTTAAGAAATATGCCCCACTTTGATATAATATAGCTCAGAAACCATTTGTTTAATAGAAAAATGTTTCAGAAAAAACTTGTAGAGAATTTGGTCCTCTACAATTTTTGTAATAAGTACTTTTTAGATGGAAGTAACCAAAAAAGAGATAAACCAAAAAACTGATTTTAACAAAATGGCGGCATTTCCCAAAACAGTACGATGTCGCAAACTTAATATGTTATTCAGGACGTAAAACTGAACTAACATGCCAAATTTCAAAACTCCCCGATTTAATGCAAGGTAAAACTCCCCATTGACTGGACTAGGTACAGGTGGTGTGGAAAAGAGTGATTTTATGTCAATACACTACTCAATTATAATACTAATCGTAGGTACTTTGCCACAGCTGTTTACATTGAAAAGCTGTTATACTTGTAATAAGTTAACAGCTTGTGCACCTGGAATGCTGACAAATATTTATAACATGTAGAAACTTTGATATGGCATATGATTTCCATTAACTTTTCCGCAAGAATCAAAAAGGGCTCCACTTTGAATGGTCGTAGCATTGTAACGGTTCACATTAGAGACAAACGGTGCAGAACTTTTTTGTAGAAAATTTATTCTAGATTATTTTTTACAATAAGTATTTTGTTGATAAAGTTGATGGTTTGGGAGATATTTGCAAAAAAACGAAAAATGGTACCTTATTAGGGCCAGAAGGGCCAACGCTGACCTCGCTCGAGGGGGGAAACTTGGGAGAGTAATATCTGGGTCCAAATAAAGCGATTAAAGCAATTTCCAGCTTTCCACTAATTATTTCCTTATTGAACTGCTATTCGCCTGGCCTATTTTTAATTTTCCGGATTTTACCGCGTCGAGTGGCCGGCCATACGGAGCTCGTGTAGTCTGCGATCGGAGTTGCGACTTTTCTCGAGTAACCACCGTGCATTACTATACATCCTTTTGCGCGCGCGCGCGTGTGTGTGTATTACTTTATAATTATTATTGCAAAAAAGGCCACAGAACGATCGAAATAGTACAGTGACAGACAACGTGTTAAATAAACTTTCCATTTCGTAAACGTCAATGAACACTGAACATTCTTTCGCGTGTGTGTTATATTAAAATTATTATGGCAAAAATAGGAAAACAACGGGCAAAAGAGTTTCGTGAGAGGCAACGTGTAAAGAAAGCGATGATGAAGGTACTAGCTAAAACTAGTACAGAACGAAATCGAAAATGGAGAGAAAGAATTAAATTCACACAATCAAATATTGATGGATCTGCTTATGTAGATCAACACCAGTCCACAACACTAAAAAAACAAAATGTGTGGCCGCCACACGCGGAAAAAGTGAAACTTCGATACCACTTTCTCTGAATTTGATTCCGGTGGTATTAGTTTCAATTGGCTCTACGAAGAAGCATTGTAAAAGACTTGTATAGAGTCAATTGAAACTAATACCACCGGACTCAAATTCAGAGAAACTGATATCGAAGTTTCACTTCTTCCGCATGTGGCGGTTACACGTTTTGTTTTTTTTTTTCATTAGACAATAATAGAAATAAAATCCAATCATTTCGCATATTGTTCGAAATGACCACCTTGATGATCAATACATAATTGGGTCATTTTCACGAAAAGCAGACTATTTCAGTTCTAATTTAAAAAAAAAATTTCATGGAAAAATTTTAGATTTTCCTTTTGCAAATCCATAAAATTAATCTTTCATCATACAACTACATTTCCGAGATGGTAGATAATATTTAAGCACAAGTTAACAAAAAAGTTAAAATTGGATTTCACGGAGATGAGACACTGACCAAATTATTCACTTTTGTTCGTGGAATTATCTTTTTGTTTGCTTTATTTAGTCGTTGAGTTCGTGCTTTATATTTTCTTGCTCGTCTTTCTGCTTTACGTAATTTATTTTCAAGATACTTAATTTGTAAATTTAGTTTGGCTTTATTCTTTCTTCTAATCTTTTTGCCGCATGCTACTCTACTTCTAGAGCTCGAGGAGGATCCAGCACTATTAGGAGTATTATTAAGATTAAGTGCTTCGATCTGCACTGGAGAGAGTTTGGTCAGTTAAACATTTTTGAACAGAAGTAATCACGGAGGTGAGAAATTTTGATAATTTCCGTTACACAGTAAAGCATTTTGAGGTTATCAAAAGTACGCATGGTGTTAAAGAAACTTGTAGATGTGTTCTACTTATCTCCAGGTCAACAAGCAAATTAAATAAATAATGTCTTCTTATAATGTACCAACGGAGGTGAGAAATGATCTTGAAATGATTATGAAATTATCACAAACCATTTCAAGATTTACCAATGATTTTGACATTACTGAATCGTCAATATATATAAATTGATACCTTCGCACATCCTGAATAGATGGAGCAGTATTTACAAGATTTATAGTATTTTAAGAAGAAAGTAACGGAGGTGAGATTGTTTTGGCGGACAAGACAAGTTAGTAAAATTCTTTAATTTTCATGAAGATTGAAGAAAAATTTTTGAGTGATTGCAATTAAACATTATTCTACTTACTTTACAAATATCCTAAAATTGATAATTGGTTTTTAGTTTACTATAATACATATAACAGTGTTGAATTCTGTATGGACGAACAAAAAAGGTCTGCTTTTCGTGAGAATGACCCAACTGTGCTCTTTGAGAAATCGTTGTTGTGGAGCGTAAAAGGATTTCATGGTCGTTATATACGGAACACACGCATGGTGGCTTTTGGGACCCTTGTATATTAAGAATTTTCAGTATGGACATTACATGACCGGACACCCTGTATAATAGGTTATGAAATATCCAACTAATCACGACTTTCGAATCGAAATGGCAAAAACTAAAAAAAAAAGAAAGGGAAGTTTTGAAAGAGAAGAGAGACAAAAGAAGAAGCAGGAAATGTTCACTGTAAGCCAATGAAAAAGAAAGTTCTTGAAGAGATATCAAATGTGGCAGAATCTCTCATTAAGTTTTAAAATAAAATATATCTATTCGTATATCTTAAATATATGTCTATTTGCATGTTTGTCGACTGATATATTTTTTTCTGTTCTTTAGAGTTTGCTTGCAACTCAAATGATATTATTATATTAAAAATATAAGCATTTGCCATTATTTACCACCTTTTATTATTCTACCATGTAATGAACGAAAATAGGGACATATAACAATGATCGGGAATAGGGACAGCGTGCGGAAAAAGAAGCAGGTTAAAGGTCGATTCACATTATACGTAACGTCAACGTAACGTCACGGCACGGCAGCGTCACGTCAAAACATTTTATAGTATGTTTTAAATGTCTATATTCTCACTATACGGCAACGTCATGGAACATAAAACATATTATAAAATGTTTGACGTGACTCTTCTGTGCCGTGACGATACGTTGACGTTACGTATAATGTGAATCGACCTTAATTTTTCATATTTTACTAATTACACAGTCACACAAAAAAAGTGGATTATACATTTGATGCGATATGTTATCCGTAGTAATTTTGCCTCCTGACCGCGAATCCGGTGTCAAAATTTGGCCATCACATCACATTTTTTTAAACTCAAAAAGCCAGCCAGTGATCATGATTTTCAAAAAGTTAAAGAACTTAAACCAGATTCGGTATAGGGGGTTTTTGGAGCCGCGGATACAATATGGCGTACGAGATTTTTGAAAATCGACGGATTCATGCCAAATTTGGTATAGGAACGGTTTTTGGGTCGCTGATTACGAATCTGAAGTCAGATTTCAAAAATTCAAGATGGCGGATCCAATATGGCGGACAAGATTTTCGAAAATTTTGAATTTTTGCAAATATAACTTCACAATCATAATCAGCGACCCAAAAAAAACCCTGTACCAAATTTGGCATGAATCCGTCGATTTTCGAAATTCTCGTCCGCCATATTGGATCCGCCATCTTGAATTTTTTTAATCTGACTTCAGATTCGAGATCTGCGGCAGAAAGAACCCCCTTATGCCAAATTTGGTATAAATCCGTCGATTTTCGAAAATCTCGTCCGTCATATTGGATCCGGCATATTGAATTTTTGAAATCCGACTTCAGATTCGTGAACAGCGACCCAAAAAACCCCCTATACCAAATTTGGTTTAAGTCCATTAACTTTTTTAAAATCATGATCTCTAGTTTTTTGAGATTAAAAAAAATGTGATGTGATGGCCAAATTTTGACACCGGATTCGTGATCACGAAGCAAAATTACTACAGATAACATATCGCATCAAATGTATACCCCACTTTTTTTTGTGTGACTGTGTCATTAATACGAATTTACGCTAAATTGAATAAACAACGACAAATCTGGAAAAAACTTTGATCATACTTAATGTCGTTAAACACGTCAACGGCAGTAGGGAAAGTGGGGAGGCTTCGTACAAGGGGCACATCCAAACAGTAGCGATATCTTACCTATCCGATACACAAATAAGAATATGTTTAGATATGTGCGTAACTCTTATACTATGTTATTCGCCCGCGGAGATTGACAGCAGTAAGTTCGAAGCACGCGGCAGAGCAGGACGGAAGGCTTCTTGGCAACACGTGAGTAATTTTTGCACTTAACCTAAAATTCGATTATTTGTAAAAGATTAGTACAAAAGTAAATAAATGTTTTATTTTAGATTAACGAGAGGTTATAATCTTGTGTTTTTATTATCAGTTTTGGATTGAATTCAGTAGTTTTTAATAATTATAATTGACAAGTATTTCATGAGGTTTGGGGTACATTCGTACATAGGTAGTAGGGGCAGATTCGTATTGTACGAATGTACTAAGGGGTACCCTTAGCTGGAATATGTAGTAGGTATAAGATATGTTTTTTGTCACTCAGTGCCAAATACTCGGTTTTACGAGCTTCCTCGACGCATGTAAAATGACGTTTTACGCACAAATGTGGGAAAGGTTGCACAGTGCATAAAGTAACCTATGCAGTGCGTAAAGTAAAAGTGACTTGAAGTCGGCAGTCAGTGTGTCCAACTCCACGCATTCGCGCATGCGCAGCACAACTACACAGCTGACGCAAAGCCACAACCTAACCTAACTTAACCCATTCACTGCCGCTGTCGCTTAGGTCGCTTAGAAGCGTCAGCGGATGAGTTGCGCGGGTGCCGCTGTCGCTTATAAGCGTTCTATTCCAGTCAGGCTTGAACTGGGCACTGCGGTTACATGTGCATATGTAGGCTGGCACTTGAGTAAAGGTACTTTGACGTAAACGTGCACGCGGTTTGGAATTTTGACGATTTTTATATATTTTGTTATTGTTAGAATTATTGACTTGAAGTTGGCATGGGACAAAATGTATCTAAATTAGAGCGGCAGTGAATGTGTTAAAATTCTTTGTTTGTTTATTTATTTCCTTTTACTTTAAAAAATACTTTTTTTTTCATTTGGGGGGGCTCCGCCCCCCCCCAAAACCCCCCCCTTCAATCGCCCCTCCAACACCCCGCCTCGAACAACACTCTGCCCCGAACCGTCAACCTAGTATTTGACACTTAGTGACAAAAAATAGAATTCGTCATTCGGGCGTTCGCGCCGTTTTTAACTCGTGCGGCAAACTTCACACTCGTTAAAAAACGGCGCTCCACGCCCTCATAACGAAAATAACTATTTTGTTTAGAACGACAATGGTGAGAAATTATAAGAAGAAGGGGACGAGGAGTAGAGCAGTAAATGAAGAGGCGATGTCTTGTGCTATTAAAGACGTCTTAGACAACAAATTGTCCTACAGAAAATCTGCAGAAAAGTATGGTATTAAGCCTTCAACTCTCGAAAGTCGCATTAAGACAATACGAAAAAAGGCTGCGGATGATGAGCATGGGACTTCTAAACGTACTTTCTTCTCTAAATATGCATCATGTCAAGTATTTTGAAACGAAGAAGAGTGTCTTTTAAATAAGTACATTTTATAGATTGTTCTAAAATGCATTATGGATTGACATGTATACAGGTACGAAAACTTGCATATGAATTTGCAAAAACAAATGACCTTACATATCCTCCTACATGGGATGAAAATGAGATAGCGGGAAAAGATTGGTTAGCAAGTTTTCGTAAACGTAATACGAACTTGAGTTTACGCAAACCCGAGAATACAAGTGCTGCCAGATCATTTGGATTTAACAAAACAGCCGTAAAGGAATTTTTTCAAAACCTCGAAAATATTTATCAAAGATATAAGTTTACCGCAGATCGTATTTTTAATTTTGACGAATCTGGAATATCGACAGTATTGAGCACGCCTAAAGTATTGGCAGACAAAACTCAAAAACAGATTGGACAGCTTGTTTCTGCAGAAAGAGGAGAGCTGGTAACCTTCGGTGGTATTATATCAGCAAGTGGAAATACAATACCGCTGCTATTTGTGTTTCCTCGAGTTCATTACAAAGAATACTTCATAGAAGGGGCCCCGGAAGGCAGTCTTGGAGTTGCCACTAAGAGTGGTTGGATAAATTCTCAATTTTTATTGATGTCTTGAAACATATTCAAAAGTTTACCTTGTGTACAAAAGATCAACCAATTTTACTTATGTGCGACAACCATGAAAGTCATGTAACCATCGAAGCCATCAACTTTGCTCGCGATAATGGGATTGTTTATCTTTCTTTTCCACCATACACACAACTCACCGCCTCCAACCACTAGACGTTGGAGTATTGGGTCCTTTTAACTCAAAGCTCAAAACAGCATTTAACGACTGGCATGTATCCAATCCAGGAAAAACTCAATATCTACAATATTCCCACACTAGCAAAAATAGCTTATTTTAAATCGTTCACCGCTAAAAATATTACCAGTACTTTTCAACGGCCAGGAATATGGCCCTTCAACCAATTGGCTTTCCGCGACGATTATTTTGCACCTATCCAAGTTTATCAATCAGAGCCTGAAACGGTCACAGACGAGAATGCTATTGAAATAACTGCTGAGAAAGTAATTTCTCCAAGTCAACCAATGATATCTAATGATGTTTCTACGTCGACGTTGCTACAACCATTAGATCCTAATATTTGTATGGCATCGACGTCCAAAGGCGTAATAACACCGGAGATGATTCGACCATATCCAAAAACTATTTTTAAAAATCAACCAAAAAGAGGTAGACAACCAGGAAAATCTAGAATCTATACGAATACCCCTGAAAAGAAAAGACTCGAAGAGATAGAAAAGACTAAGCAAATGAAAAGAAAAGACCAAGAAAGAAGAGTCAAAGCTCGAGAAACGAAGCGTGCTTTAAAGTTTTTAGCTGATACAGATTCCAAGAAAGTAAAAAGAAGGAAAAAAACTGTACAGATAGTAGTGCTAATGAAACAGATGGTGATATTAATTTAAGAGAAAGCTCGGCGTCAGATAGATATTGACTTGTCTAAAGAAGGCGGTGAAGAAGAAGATGATGCTCCAGTTTCCAGCAATCCAGAAAACAAACAAGAGTCTTATGTTAGTTAAATTAAAAAAAAAAAGAACTGTTTTTTATTATGTTGGGCAAGTAATCGAACATTACAGCGCCATAGAATTCAAGGTTTCATTTTTGAGGAAAAAAGCAGGACCATGGAATTTTGTATTTCCGAATATATTAAGGATGAGGGAACTGTTTATATATTTCTGATATAGTTTTGACATTACTAAGTTCTAAATCAGCTGCTACAGCGAGGATAGCCAATGTTTTTAGTTTCCCCAAAGATCTTACTTCTTATAATGTTCATTAATTACATTTTTTGTTTGTTGACCTTTATGTTGATTAGATATCAGAAAAATTAAGTTAAAACTTAAGTTTTATTTATGTTGTTTGAAAAGAAGACAATTTATAATTTTCGTTTATTTAAAATAAATATTTAGAATAGTTATTTAATGTATTTTTTCTTTAGGTCCGAATCTACCCCATTATGTACGAATGTGCCCCGTGCCATGTACGAAGGTACCCCTGCCATGGGGCGGCTTTGTACATTTCTCGACCTCAACAAGATATGTTATAACTATATTGTGTTAAGTTTTACTGCATTATTTATATAATAATTCTAAAGTCAAATATTTTGACTGCCTAATATAAGTTCAAATTTAATGTCGTAAAGCTATTTATAAAAACTTCAGAAGGCAAAAATTAAAAACTGCACGAAGCCGCCCCACTTTCCCCTATATGGCACTATTTATAAAATATACTATTTCTTTTCATGGCTATCGCACTGTAAGCGCAGTAATGGGGACATTTAACTTACTATATATAAGTTTCGATATTGAATTTGTAAACACCTACGAATGACACTTTCATCGAAACTAAGCTGTTGCAAATTATATCTTTGGAATGTTAACAAGAAGCTTACTTACACCAGAATTTTATTTTAAAGAATTAGGGAGGGGGTGGACGAGAGTTAACTCAGCATACATTATTCGATTAAATGTTCATTTATATCCTTATTTCATAGTTTTACTCTCTTATTATATTAAATTTCATACACATCTCTTTTTCTATCTCTTTTTGATTTTTAATTTCCTACAAATCCCTAATACTCCTGTTACAAATTCATCACTACTAGTATACAATAAAATATATCACAGAATACATATGCCATGAAATATTTGATGCATGATTTTTAATACGTACATGAGAGGCCCATGGTTGTTTAAGTGGCATGATAATCTGTTGCACCCCAGCTACAGTTTGCGTGATACCTTGTGCAAGAACTGGAGCTTGGTCAAACGACGAAATAGCATGTTTGGCTTTCGAAGCACCGGGATATTGAGGAATCGACTTAGCTGATGATGATTTCATCTCGTCAAATTGATCCGGGTAAATGAACTGTCCATAGCACCAACAAATAATTCCGAGAAGTATCACTATCGTCTTCATATCTATAAACTGAAATCAATATCAAAAGTATTAGTTGGCTAAATCTTAAGACGGAGATAATTATTTTTTCTCGTGTAAAAATCACAGATAGGTACTATTACTGGCTTTTCATAGAATATGCTGCAATATTTGAAAGTTGTTCATTAGAATGCGGTAATAATAATGCTAAGCTATGTCAGATCTGAACAAAATTTTTATTTTGTATCTGATTATATTAAATTTTGGATAGAGTTTAATAAAAAGGAACCAAGTATTAAATTAAAGAAAGTGAGATTATGGCATAACTAGTTTTATAATTTTCTTTTCATGTTATGATTCGTGATCAGGAGGCAAAATTACTACGGATAACATCCCAGTAAACACGTGATTGAACAGCAATGTAACTTGGAAGTTACATGTAATGTTACAATGTAACGCTTGTGATATGTTGCAGATATGTAACATAAGAGTAACATGCAATATTTCATTTGTTATATGCAGGTAATGTAATAGTTATATGAAGGATTTTCGTTGCAGTTGCATAACAAAAAGTATGTAACGGCAACGTAATATGCTCGTAACAATTACAGTATAACTGTCATGATAGGTAGGTAATTTGGCACGAACGTAACTTGTAAATGTTACAAGAATGTTGCAAGACTACTTAACATTTAAGTTACATGCGTATCACAGTGGTGATGTAACATCACTAACATACACGTTATGTAACTATTATATGGCGTGGTTACGTTCTATTTATTTAACAGAAGTGCGTAACCGTAACGCTACATGCTTGTAACAATAGTAATATAACTGCGAGGATAGTTCGTTGAAGTTACTGTGATGTTACTTACTACACATTACAAGAATGATTCAAGACTACGTAACATTTACGTTATATGCGTAATGGACACACCGAACATTCCGGCGCCGATGCGTTGGGGACCGAGCACCGAGAAGCTAACGGTAACCCGAGGCGAAATTTCTATATTCATTTTGACACTGAACACCCTGCTATGACCCTTACTTCACCCTGAACACACTGTTTCGACGCTGCTTTCACCCTGCTACTACCGAAAATGGAATTACGTAGGGTCAGCAGTGTCCAAGTCAGTGTCATTTTCACATGGGCATGAATACTACTTTGACACTGAAGACACTGCTATGCCCCTCTATGACCCTTACTTCACCCTGAACACACTGTTTCGGCGCTGCTTTCACCCTGACTACGCTACATTCTTTCATTCTAACCAATAGAAGGGTCGTCAGTGTCGAATAAGGTTCAACCGGAAATTTTATTTTCATACTCATTTAGACCCTGAACACACTGTTCTTACCCAAGTCGAAGATTTTATATTCATTTTGACACTGAACACACTGCTATGCCTCTCTATGATTTTTACTTCACGCTGAACACACGCCAGAGCCCCTTTACTGCATAGAAGCAAAAGGTATTGAAATTCAAAATTATGAATAAAAAACTTATATTTCAAGAACTTAGAAAAATTGTCAGTTTTTCGGACTTAGAAAATTTATTATTTTCAAGTCCCTGCATGCACAGGAGACCGAAATTTTTCTGTCTCGTTCGTCATGTTGAAAATATTCTGAGTCCGAAACTCTGACAATTTCTCTAAGTTCTTGAAATATAAGTTTTTTACTCGTAATTTTGAATTTCAATACCTTTTACTTCTATGCAGCATATATTAAAAAGCACATATTATAGTAAATCAAAGACAATCAATTAATGTAGGATGATTTGCGTCTATGCAAGAATATTTATCAAAAGTTATAATAACAAATTTAGAAAAATGTTGACAAAAGAATTCTTATTTTAAGACTTGGTTAACGGTAGTGGAAGCATGCGGTTGAAGTGTGAGAGGGAGTGAGTGAAAAACGAAGAAATAAGTGAATATAGGTATAGGGAAGCCGAAAAATGAGGCAAGCATGAAGGAAAGATAGATAGGCAGCTGATAAGATAATAGATATGTGCGGGAAGAGGAAGAAAGGCAGAAATTACGGAAAAGGAAAGCGGGGGAAAGATAGAGGTTAGGGCAAGTTTAGGAGGTTAGATCAGATGGTCAAGCGGGGAGGAGGTAAGGTAGGAAGTATTCAGCGAAAAGAAACGATGGTCGATAAGGAGGATCGCGGGCGAGTGAAACCGGGAAGAAAAGAGGAAGCGGGAAAATCAAAAGTAGGACGGCCATCGAACGCGGAGAGGCAATTAATAAAAAGAACGTCCCAACCTGGAGTAAATCCGAAATTATTCAAAGGATTGCTTGTGGTAAGTAAATCAATTTTAAAGCTTTAATCACTTACATGCAGTAATATGATTGTGAATTAAAATGATGTATTCTAGAAACGTTGCTGCAGCAGTTTCAGTAGTTGCTACATCAACAACAGCCGGAAATAGTTCTAAAAATGTTAGTCAAGTGAAAATCAATTTT
This sequence comes from Xiphydria camelus, assembly GCA_963678675.1. Taxonomy (NCBI): domain Eukaryota; kingdom Metazoa; phylum Arthropoda; class Insecta; order Hymenoptera; family Xiphydriidae; genus Xiphydria; species Xiphydria camelus. The sequence goes on from OY783194.1 coordinate 7,013,759, forward strand.
GTATATTGCAGATTTTTTTATTTTATGATATTGAATTATATTTTATTACTATATAACTATAAAAATATTATAAATATATATTACAAATACTATAAATATTACGTTACTACTATATAATTATAAATAATATGAATATATATTATAAATACTATAAATATCATATATTACAATTATATAACTATACATATTATGAATTTATATTTATAATTAACTTTTAAATGATATTCATCATGTTGTAAACTTCTGTATTAAAAATGTATGCAGTCGATAGACTCTGCAAAAAGTATAGAACTACTTCATAGATCTGTTAAATAATGTTTTAAAAATTCGGTAACAAAATTATTTTTATTTGTATCATAAGGAAGAAATTATCAAGGCACTGCAACAATTTGAAGTAGCAAAATTCTAGTCCTATACTTTCTGTGGAGTTTTCATAGATCGCATACATATTTAAGAAAGCCCTATTTCCAACCTGAATACCCTGAATTTCAGCTACCTGCTAACCACGCTGAAGACCCTGAATAGCAGGGTCACCAGTGTCAAAATGAGTATAGAAAGTTTGCGTTCAAAGACACTGACTTGACCCTGCTACTACCGAAAATGGAATTATGTAGGGTCAGCAGTGTCAAAGTCAGTGTCATTTTCAAATGGACATGAACACTACTTTGACACTGAAGACACTGCTAGCGCAAGGGAAACTAGCAGGGTGTTCAGTGTCAAAGTGAATATAGAAATTTCGCCTCGGGAACGGACAGGACGAGTAGCACGTAGCGACGAGCCGGGGAGACGCGGGGTGACTCGATGCTTCTAGAATGCTCGAATACTTTATGTTTATTCCGAGCATTCCCGGAAAATCGTTTACCCTTGCTACCTGATGGTGCGCACGATCCGAAGGACACGGTGAACCACGTAATTAGGAATGTTCAAGCGCTGGGCCCGTTCCGGGGAGTTTTGCAAAGTCCCGTTGCACCCCCACTACGAGAGGGTACGCTCTACGCGAGGAGACGTATGACAGGGCAGTCCGTGATCAGACCACGAAAGGTGTAGACGAGTAAACGAGACACAAGGTCCGATTCTGTGGTTTTGAGCTCAGGATTTCAAGGTAATTGTACTGTTTAATAACACAGGCACACAAAAAAAAGCTCCTGTTCCCGGAACCAGACCAGTGTATCTTTATGTTTTTGAGGTTGCTGAATCCGAATCCGGTGTCCGTTTGTCTCCATCACGTCACGTTCAAGGTCATTTCAAGGTCAAATCCTGGAAAAATAGTCAAATCGATTCAAATTATTATTCCTATATATTTTTGAGGTCGCTGAATCCAAATCCGATGTCCGTTTGATCCGACAAGGTCAAATTCAAGGTCATTTCAAGGTCAAATGTATTTATTCTGCCAAAAATGAATATTTGACTGCAGATTCTGAAAGAACGGGAAATCTTACGTCTAGATATGTATTCAATTTTGTTGATGACATAACCCCCAAGGTCATTTCAAGGTCAAATCTAGCAAAAATGTTCTAATCTAAAGTCCAAGCAGAACCCCTCCATGGGAGTGCTGGTCGACGTGTTTCCACCCATAGGGCGCCAGTCGCGCGTGGAGTGGATAGCGGAGCTTCGATCGCGCCGGCTCGAGTCTAGCAATTAACCCTTTTAGGAAATGTGCGCGGGACAGCGAGCTCTTTTGCAGCCTGGATTCGCTGAAATATACCGCTTCGCCGATGGCGAGATTAACTTTAGGTTCACGAGGTATTTATGATTGCGATGTGATTAGAACGGTACGAACTGATATTCAGAATTGCGTCTATCGCGTAACGGAACAGTCCCGTATCTTTCTCGGAAAGTAATAGCCATACGATAATCCTACATACCGATTCCTACCGCTCAGTATCATCGTGATTTAAGCACCTTTCTAATCTAGAGCCAAGTTCGTCATCAGACACAATAGCGAGTCGGTACGTTTTGGCGAACAAGGTGTGCACTGTATTTATATAATTATACAACTGTACTTATTACAATCTCACATCCTTCCCGGAAGGCTAATTGCCGCACGGATCGGAATAAGCCACTCTCCGCAGTGGCCACTTTAATGAATGCCGTTATAGCGTCGGTGAAGTGCTAATACCTCTCGTAACCGACAATTCATCATTTTTGGGTTACGAGGTATTAGGACTTCACCGACGATAGGTGGACAAATCACTCTTATACGTGTGAATTTAGCTTGTTATGAGATATTGTACAACTACTATGTAATATAATTCAGTTTGCAAAATTATTCATAAAATTAACTCTTTTCACTATCAATACTTTCAAAATTTGGTATAACCTCTTTTTTACATAAATAATATTCTCCATGTCCGACACTCAAGCTCTTTATTACAATAGTCTCAGGGCCGGTTTTACCAACAAGGTATAAACGCGGTATAGCACTATACTGAGAATAACCAGCAATAACCAGCTATACCGCGTTTATACCGTGTTGGTAAAACCGGCCCTTAGAATCATTTCTTTTAAGCATATCGCACTCATGTTTCAATAGTGTCATATCCCTATCCCAAGGTGTCGTATACGTTCCCAACAAACACAGAAGGTCGGCAAATAGTCGGACCAGTGCTGGCAACGTCGGCATATTGGCGGCATTGGATATATATTGCTGGGCCAATGCTAGTTCTATGTAACAAAACCATCGCATTTATAGCATACGTTGCCCAGCAATAGGGTTACGTTGGTATATCATCATCTGCCCATCATGTAAACTTTACCGTCTTGCCAGTAACGAAAACACCCCATTCAGCCGACGCACAGAGGAATATTTGTACCAGAAACGTGGCCAAAATTATTTTATGTAATTTATCATATGGGAATGCATTCTTAGGCAATTTCATGTACTTTTCGAACGTTTATTTCAGTAAAGTAAGGAAAAGAACGCAGTTTTTTAAATAAAAAGCCAAAATTGTTAAGCCATTGTTCGTTGTTTTTCAGAAAACGCTCTTGCTTGTAAGTCGCAGCCACCTACTTTTACTTAAAATCAAACTTGAAATGACTTAAAATATTCAAACTAAAATAAATATCAATATTCAAACTAAAATAATTATCATTGGCTTTAAACCCGTTGTTAATAATATGGCGGAGAAACGCGAAACTTTTTCTGTTATTATCATTTTAGGGAAACTCTAACCATTAATTTAGTGAACGACTAATAAGTCGCAATTCCCCGGAACACATACAAAAATACTTATGTTTACAAATTTTACCGGCAATTTGTAAACATAAGTATTTTTGTATGTGTTCCGGAGACTTCCGACTTATTAGTCCTTCACTAAATTAATGGTTAGAGTTTCCTTAAAATGATAATAACAGAAAAAGTTCCGCCTTTCTCCGCCATATTACAAACAACGGGTTTAAAGCTAATGATATTTATTTTAGTTTTAATAATATTTATTTTAGTTTTAATATTTTCTCTCTTCTTTTAAGGATCTTCCGAAAGGTTCATGAAAATGACCAAAAAGTAATTATATGATATAATGCAAGAATGTCCAAGTAAGAATTTGGATGAAAAGATTTTCTGTTGAGAAAAATGGAGGCGACCAAATGTCCAGACTGCGAATTTGGCAGGTTAAAACATGCTTTAAGTCATTTCAAGTCTGACTTTAAGCAAAAGTGGGTAGCTGCGAGTTACAAGCAAGAGCGTTTTTTGAAAAACAACGAACAATGGCTTAACAATTTTGACTTATTATTTAAAAAACTGTGTTCTTTTCCTTACTTTACTCAAAGAAACGTTCGAAAAGTACATGAAATTGCCTAAGAATGGATTCCGATATGATAAATTACATAAAATAATTTTGGCCACATTTCTGGAACAAATACTCCTCTTTGCGAGACGCAAGTATTTGAGCATGCGCGGCTCGCTGAGCACGTCATCAGCCGTACAGCGTCAGGGGCCCCTTTCTCGAAGTCACTCGCAAAGTTACGTATACGCATCTGAGCGAATAGACCAATCAGGATCAAGTATTCCGTTGTGGTGGAGTTACGAATTGGTCTATTCGCTAAGATGCGTATATAAAAAATGTTTAAATTAAGAAAAATAAAATTTATATAATAATGATGTTTTAAACAGTGCAAATTGTACCTAATTATTCCATAAATAATGAATGATTAATTATCATAATCGCTACTGTTTTGAAAAAGAAAGTATCAAATTATTTTATAAAATTTAATGAGAAGAACCTTCGATAGCAGTTACTGTCATGTCCGGTTTCTATATATGACTGGAGTTGACCGACATCACTTGAAGAGTCGATGGCTCAATTGGTAGAGTGCGAAAGCATTCCCAGTTTCGAAGCATCTCGTCCTAAAGATTGCAGGTTCGAGTCCCGGTAGGGTACGAAAAAACAAAACGTGTAGCCGCCACACGCGGAAGAAGTGAAACTTCGATACCAGTTTCTCTGAATTTGATTCCGATATGGTATTAATTTCAATTGGCTCTATACAAGTCTTCTACAATGCTTCTTCGTAGAGCCAATTGAAACTAATACCACCGGAATCAAATTCAGATAAACTGGTATCGAAGTTTCACTTCTTCCGCGTGTGGCGGCCACACGTTTTGTTTGTTTTTTTTCTTGTTTTCATCCAAGGAACCCATCCTTGAAATTTGTCGCAATATTAAAGAATCATCCAGTATATTTACTTACTTGGTCTAACAAAATATTTTTTCCGCCATAATCAAGTATACACTTATTTTAATTGGAAATAAACTCTTTTCTCAGTATACGAAGTAACTTTGATCGAACGAACGAAGTATTCACTAAACTGACAAATATCTAGAAAATCATAAACGGAATCAAGGAATTTTATTTCCAAATTTGACAGTGATAAAACATTAACCGCTGTTTCTCAGAATTTCACATACATTATAAATTCTATTATAGTGCACATTATAGTGCACGCAGTTCGGGTGGTACGTTTCGGCAAACGAGGACTGCTTATGTATTCGCAGTCCTGCACCTTTTCCGGAAGGCTAATTACCGAACGAATTGTAATGAACCACTTCTCGCAGATACCGCTATATTTCGAATGCATTCAGCTTTGCAAAGGAGAGAAATGACGATTTCAATAGATAACCGAATATTTCGGCAAAGGTTTATTCCGATTCGTCCAGTAATTAACCCTTTCAGGAAAGGTGCGGACTGCGAACTCATTAGCAGCCTGGATTCGCCGAAATGTACTGCTTCGCTGATGGCGAGATGAACCCTAGTTTGACGAAGTATTTATGATCGCGATGCTATTGGGTTGGAAAATAAGTTCGTAGCGTTTTCTTTTATTTTCTTTCATTTTACAACGATTTGTTTGCTGTCCCGCAAAGTGTTTATATTCATTCGAAAGAGCTCTTTCTGATCTACAAAACTGTTATAATTGTTTATTCGAATAACAATTTTTTATTATTTTTCAGGCTTAGAAATGGAATATCCAGGAGGAAAAAATCAGAATTTTCGACATCTTTTTTTTATCAAAGACTCGCCTATAACACCTTCTCCGTATACGGCAGTTTTTTGACCTCGATGAAAAGCAAAGAAAAGCAGATGTCGAAACTGCTGATTTTTGCCCCCTGGATATTCCATTTCTAAGCCAGAAAAATAATAAAAAATTTAATTATTCGAAATAACAATTATAACAGTTTTGTAGCGCAGAAAGAGCTCTTTCGGGTACATATAAACATACTGCCAAACAACAAAATAGATCGATGTAAAATAGAAGAAAACATAATTGTGCCACGGAACAGTCTCGACGACGCGAGTATCGGTCACTTGAGCATGCCGGTCGCGGGAGTATTGGGATCTGACATGGGGGAGGAGCTTACTTCGAAAAGTTCAATATGGCCGAAATCAGTATACTGCCAACATAGAGTGTATGGGAGTGTAGTTATTATTTAATTATTATTTATTGTTTCGGCACGCGCAGGGCTTCGCGAACCCTTCCCAACTTTTACCAGACTCGCGGGAGGACATGGGCACCCTTTGCCCTCCGCTCCATGGTTGACCTCCCATAAATTCAGCCTTCGAGACGCGCATACGCCTGTCCCTTGACCGCATCACGGGACGTCGACGTATCTGCGCATCTCCCCTGAGTTTTTCTCATGTTTTTACTCTTCCACTTTTTCAAAACTTTCTTCTCGCATCGTGAATTGGACAAAAAAAAAACCCGCCCTTGTACCGAATCGTACCCCTTCCTTTCGAGCCGCTTGTGAGCTTAATATTAATATTAATAATAATGGCTTGTGTACATTAATCCAATGCCAGTCACTCGCTAAACCCACTAAAAGGTATACTAGGAACAGTTTTACTTCTCGCCACCAGACGGCGTATCGAGACATGTCAGATCCCAATAATATATAGCATCACCGACGAAAGTCGCGTCGCGTGGTGTGTGTACACTCTCGAGTATCGTATACCTGCGTAGCGTTGTGTGCGAAGGGCCTAAGTGGAATGGGGCAGGGTCGAGATCGGTGTATAAGTGAGGCACGTACGGTAGCGCTGGAGTGTGTGGGTTTCGTTACGGTTTTTGAGGAATTTTCGTTGCATACCACGCTTTTAGTCCCCTCAGCAAAGAAGTTTCACTTCAAAAAACCGACACCACTAGCTGGGTTGGCAGGCGGCAGCGTCGCACGCACACAGGCAGCAGCACCACACGCACGCGGCACACTCGACCTACCACCTCACAGTGAAAAACCATTGTAAAGTCACTGCGTGCGTTCCCTTTTTGCAAAATCCACCCACAATAATTTTGAAAGCGCACCGTGTTGCCCCAGTGTTTTTCATTGCACAGACATCCGGGTCTTGAAAACTAAATTTCAACCAGAGGTTCAAATTAGAATTTAAATTTCGACTCGAGTAGAGCTTGGTTGTTTGCTGGGCCGCAATTGGCACATATTACTCGTGCCACTGTCGTACCAATGCCGCGCAGATTAGGATCTGTGCCGGGCGACGAACGTCGGCCCGCTCATCGGCCAGGCGGATATAACCATACTATGCGCCATTGCCGTATGCCGGCATCGCCAATTGCCGAGATCGTCGGCAATCAGCCACTTGTCGACGTTGGCCCATAACCTCTGTGTTTTGCCAAAGCAATAGCCCGTGAAGAATTAGATCGCGTTTATCCTAATAGGTGGATTGGTAGACGGGGTCCGGTAAGTTGGCCTGCCAGATCACCAGACCTGACGTCGCCTGATTTTTGAAGTGAAACTTCTTTGCTGAGAGGACTAAAGGTCAAAGCACATCTAGGCGAAGCGAAGCGACGCGCCGCGATGCGCCGCGAAGCGCGGCTGTGCAACGCACACTTGGGCGAAGCGAAGCGCGGCGAAGAGAAGCGCGGCGAATTCTATCCCCTTCTCTACCAGGTATAAACAGCTATACCTGAAAATATCCATATATGGATACCCGGGTAGAGAAGGGAGAGAAGGGAAGCGCCGTGAAATGTCAGTCATTTTCGCCTTTTTCACCTTTTTCGCCTTTTTCATTCATTTTCGCCTTTTTCAAACTGATGAACGCAACGTGAAATGAGCCGTGTACATGTTTTGTTTTGAGAAATGGGCATTCGTGAGGAAAAATAGTATATGTCATTCGGCGGAAATCCTCGGATTTTTAAGATTGTGTTTATATAGATCGTAGCCTCCTCCCCAAACCATGCCTCGTGTTACTATCTAATTAAACACAGTCTGAAAAAATCTCGAATTTCCGCCTTATGATATAAGATACTATTTCGTGTGAGAAAATTCATTTCGTTGACGAGATCTATCTTGGAAAGGATTTTCGAATCGTTAACGGAAGTGATCGACGAAACTTTACATCCGTTAACGAATTACATTCCGTCCACGATAAACATTTCTCTCGGCGCTTCGCTTCGCCGCGCTTCGCTTCGCTCAAGTGTGCGTTACCTCGTAAGAATCAATGGAAATATAAAAGGTAGCTTCGCTTCGCGGCGCGTCGCTTCGCTGCGCTTCCAGTCGCACAAGTGTGCTTATCCTAACCGGCCCATACACGGTGAGGCAAAACTGAAGCGTGCTTGCACGCGAGCAAATGTGAAATGAAAGTTTTGGCACACTGGAATGCCCATACACGGTGAGGCAAAACTGTCACATTTGCACGAAGAGCCAATGCGTGCGTGCAAATGCGACCGTTTGTGGCACAAAACTGATGGCTCTGTCAGGTCTAGGCATGGCGCGACGAGATCTGGCTGAGTTTGATTTTGCGTGTCGCGCCGCGCGCAACGTTACCAGTTTCTACAGTGAGTGTAGGGTTATGAGTGTAATTCGACAAAGTGATTTATATTTAATCGCCACTGCTATCGCAGTAGTAATGAAAAGAAGAAAAGAACAGAGGAAAAGATCGAAATGGACAAAAACTTGGTTGAAGAAACGAGAACAATATTCTCACACAAATTTATTAAATGAATTGCGGTTAGAAGTCGATGACTACAGAAATTATTTGCGCATGGACGAGGACACATATATTGAATTACTAGATTTAGTAACTCCGTTAATAGAAAAACAAGACACTATAATGAGGAAAGCCATTAGTCCCCATGAAAGGTTGTCAACGACATTATGGTTTCTAGCGACTGGTCGAAGTTTCGAAGACTTAAAATTTTCCGCAATCATATCACCTCAATCATTAGGTAAAATTATACCTGATGTCTGTGTGGCAATATGCCAAGTACTTGCGAAGGATTATATGAAGGTAATAAATACAGTCTCATTAATAAATACATCTCATTAAAGTAGCAATTTTACAGTTTCCAACGACAGAATTACAATGGATAGAGATAGCGAATCAATTTCAAGAAAAGTGGCAATTTCCTCATTGCCTGGGTGCAGTAGATGGCAAGCACATCAGAATTACACGGCCAGCAAAGAGCGGATCGTTTTTCTATAACTATAAAGGATTTTACAGTATAGTTTTGTTAGGCATTGTAAATAGTAATTGTGAATTCATATTGGTAGACGTCGGTACCAATGGTAGAATTTTGGATGGCGGCGTTATCGAAAACACACAATTTTACAAAATGCTAACAGATAATCGTCTAAATGTCCCACGTGAAAGATGCGTACCTGGAACTGAAACAAGTTTACCTTTCGTTTTTATCGGGGACGAAGCTTTTGCTTTGCGTTCTACTTTTCTCAAACCTTTCAATCACAAGGAGTTGAACTACGAAAAGAAAATATTCAATTACCGACTGTCTCGTGCCAGAAATACTGTGGAATGTACATTTGGAATTTTAGCTTCTCGATTTCGCGTTCTGTATACCGAAATTAATGTGAAACTTGACAAAATTGAAAAAATAGTATTAACATGTTGCATACTGCATAATTTTCTAAGATCAAAATCTGATTCATATTTGGGTCTATCGTTATCTCGAGATAGTGATAACAGTGTGAATTACGTACACGTTGGTCCTGAACCAGAAAATATAAGAATTGTCCCGTTGCAACGTGGTCATAATCGTCACGCAAGCCAGCAGGCGAAACACGTTCGAGAACAATTTTTAAGGTACTTTAATCATGTTGGGCGTGTACCTTGGCAACATGATTGCATTACATATCAAGGACAGTAAGAGATATATTAGTTACGTCACAATTCTTGATAGTTTTAGTGTCGCATCATTATGTTATATATGTATGTACCTAAGGACTATGTAACCTAACCTACTATACACGTAAATAAAGGAGAAGAAGATATTTTGCGTGTTTCTTTATTTACGTAAGATACAAATTGTGCGTACATAGTGCGAAGAATGGAATGGGTGTCATTCATTGGTAAATTGAGCTAAATATTGTCCTGCTGTATCTGCTGTATTCGACTGACGATTGATAATGTGGACATTGGGGTGAGACTGGCCAGGAGGTGGAGCTGTGGAATAGTGAGATGGTTGTGGAATGGTAATGTGAGCATATCTATTTAAAGTTCCCAATTGTGCTTCGAAAAAAGTGTCGTTCAAAAGTTTCTCCGCAAATATTCTCATCTTCGGATCTAATTTCCGCAATTTTTCTGCAACATTTTTCCCCACTATATCGAATTCATCCTCCACTCGTGAAGTTTGGAGTTTGTCTCCCACGACTTGCAGAATATCGTCACCGTCCCGTTTACGTTTTGTTTGCCTTCGAGACGTTACTGAAGATGGCCTCGGTAATACAGCGGCAGGGGATGAAGATGTTGGTGGCATATGTGGAGTAGAAGGGCCCTGGATATCTGCTTCTGCATCATCACTATCACTATCATCATTGTCACTCTAGAAACATAATAATGTACTTATATTCCTCATTATTTCAATTTGTTATATATATCCTTCTCCTGCTGTTATGTGGACCTCATGATGCATAACTTGACTAAGCGCCATTTCAATGAATTGAGGAAAATGACTTAGTTTTCTGCCTTCCGGAAAAAAAACTATTCATCAGTTTCAGCTCTTTTTTCATATGGACATCAAAAGTACTAAAAAGAAATTAGTTTACATTCAAGCAATCTTATGTATTTTTTTGTTGGCAATTCAATCGTGAGAGTGTATTATTCGATTATTTTTTATTGCATAAAGATAATGCGGTGAGGTTTACAGATAAGTATTTTTAAAAATAAAGTTAAATTGAGAAGAAAAACTGCAAATTCTACTTTTTGGTAATAGGTCATATTTTGCTGAACTCTCATACTGACATTTTCGAGTGTTTTCTTGGAACTTGGTCATGTAATGCGTAATGACAAAAGTAAAAGGAGAATTTGGCGTTTAGCGTTTTTGATTTTTTTTTCAATAAAGGTTTTTCTAAGCCCATTAGTTTTTTTATAATTACTTTACATCTGTAGACACAAGACGGTGATATTATCTCCAAATTGGCGATTTGGCGCTTAGTCAAGTTATGCATAACGAGGTCCATATAAAATAGTCTTTCAATAAATGCGTGGACAAAACCGTGTCGCCAAAAACTCCGGCTACCTGACCGACCGACCGACTGTCCGACCTGAACCCCGTTCCCCCCAGCAATCACCTACCGGCGCGACAGCGGTGCGAGAGGCTTGCCCCCCGGGGGGTGGGGATATAAGAATGGTTTACATTATGGCAACAGATTATTGAAAGTTATTTATGATTTCAGAATCTAGGTACTGAAGATAAAGTTACAAACTTTACTCGCATGTCGTTACTTGGCCGAATTAATAAATGCAATTGTTAAAAAAAAGCGACACATTTTTGAGAGAAGCGATTACCGTAAAAAAAAGATAGCCATCACATTACGATTTGTAGCTACATGGATACGCGGCTTTAAACGTGATCATCTTGTACATACATGTGCAATTGCATTCACGAAGTCGGGGTTCTGAGTTCCTAGGCTATTTCTTGGTGCCTCCTGGTCTTTCAGAAATATTAGTAAATCAAAATACCACAAAGTGGGAGCATAAATGTCCTCTCCACCCGCACCCGATCTTTTAGAGTCTAGGACCTTTCTATATTCCTTCCGGAAACAGCTCCTCATAGAATTGATTTTCTTCTTCACCACCTCCGTGTTTGCATCTGGGTTGATTTCTTTCAAAATGTCCACCAGTAGCTGATAGGCATCTTCCCTCTTATTCCTATCCATGTACTCCTTACTTTTAACCTTCCAAAGGCATGGATTTCTTTGGTAGGTACTTATGAAATCACGCATAACGTCTTCTTGACGCCGAACAGCCATTTTTTTACACAAATTGCTGTACTGTGTTGATTTGTTTTACGGCACTACGCACTTACTTCAATTTGCGTACTTGGTAACGACTGGAACACGAAGCTCGTTCTTTTCGAAAAAACAACTAACTGGCTACAGAAATTTCTTCGACTAACTTGCTTAGGTTCGAGAGTTTGTTAGTGGGAAATATCGGAAGTGTATTGGCTGAAATATTATTAGTGGGAGAAATGTTAAAACACGTGCACGTGTTATAGTGCAGAGACGGCAATGCAATTAGGGACCGAGTCCCTCCAGGGCGCGAGCTGGGTAGGAAAAAATTCGAAATTGCGGATATAAACGACCCGAGAACATCCCAGCCCCGGGTGAGGATGAGGACGCAGGGGAGGAAGAACGGGACACTGTCCTTGGTAATTCCTCGCCTGCTCAGCTACCCCCGCCGTCGCCGCCGCTACGCAAATTTCTTGACAGGGTCATCCCCGTGGCGACGGTAAATTTTCAGAACCACGCACGAAAGTGGTTAATCGCGTCATCGCCCGTCAAAATACTGACTGGATCAAATCCTTTCCTTCTCCTTTTTTATTTTATTATTATATAAAATAGTTTTTTAATAAATGCGTGGACAAAACCGTGTCGCCAAAAACCCCGGCGACCTTGGGACCCGATGCGCGGAGCCAGGTACTTACCCCCCGGGGGTTGGGGAGAAAAGCTAGTACATACAAATAAATGTACTACCGCCCACTTGCTTATCCGGCAAAACACGGCCCGGCAGGGACAACATGTGGCAGGGACCGTCGCAGACGGCGTTCATCATTTCCGATCCTTTCCGTCAAAACGACGGGACGGTCATAAAGACTAGAGTCGCACACCTTCTCCGGTAAAAAGGTTAATTAACGGACGGATCGAAATAAGCCGTTTCCCGCAATACCTATTCTAATAAAAGTCCCGTCTTTGCGCGACGGACTACGCGCCAAATTAATCTTGCGTGATGGATTTAGGACGAATAAAATTACACCAATTTGTAAGGGAAAACAAACAATGCATTAACTTTACTTGCGAGCTGTTCCGGTCGATTTCATTGTACGAGTCATGAAAATTAATATCTTGAAACTGTAAATTAAATATACTTCTTTCAAAGCTCGTTGTAATACAGTTTTTTTCTCTTAAAAGTATATCATTTTGAGAGTTAAACGCAGGAAGTTTTTTGCTCTATCTCAAAAATTGAAATTTTGATGAATATGTTTGTGAAAAATGATATGAGTTGATGTGTCCAACATATATGTTGCCAACACTTTGTTGGCCGGATTGTACCTACCTTACATGACTCCAGCGGCACCTGAGCGGTTTGCCGTCGTAGGACATACGGTATACATACTTCGAAAACAAATTAAAAACTGACAGGCTTAGCATGAATCATCTACACACGGGCAAGTTTGCGCGCGGCGCGACACGCAAAATCAAGCTCAGGCGCGCCATGCCTAGACCTGACGGAGCCATCAGTTTTGTGCCATAAACGGTCGCATTTGCACGCGCGCATTGGCTCTTCGTGCAAAAGTGACAGTTTTGCCTCACCGTGTATGGGCCGGTCTAGGTCGCGGCGCTTCGCTTCGCTTCGCGTCGCGTCGCGTCGCTTCGCTTCGCTCAAGTGTGCGTTACCTCATAAGAATCAATGGAAATATAAAAGGTAGCTTCGCTTCGCGTCGCTTCGCTTCGCCTAGATGTGCTTTGGCCTTAAAAGCGCGGTATTCAACGAAAATTCCTCAAAAACCGTAACGAAACCCACACACTCCAGCGCTACCGTACGTGCCTCACTCATACACCGATCTCGACCCTGCCCCATTCCACTTAGGCCTTTCGCACACAACGCTACGCAGGTATCTGATACTCGACGAGTGTACACACGCCACGCGACGCGACTTTCGTCGGTGATGCTATATATTATACTCCCGCGACCGGCATGCTCAAGTGGGCGATACTCGCGTCGTCGAGACCGTTCCGTGGCACAATTATGTTTTCTTCTATTTTACATCGATCTATTTTGTTGTTTGGCAGTATGTTTATATGTACCCGAAAGAGCTCTTTCTGCGCTACAAAACTGTTATAATTGTTATTTCGAATAATTAAATTTTTTATTATTTTTCTGGCTTAGAAATGGAATATCCAGGGGGCAAAAATCAGCAGTTTCGACATCTGCTTTTCTTTGCTTTTCATCGAGGTCAAAAAACTGCCGTATACGGAGAAGGTGTTATAGGCGAGTCTTTGATAAAAAAAAGATGTCGAAAATTCTGCTTTTTCCTCCTGGATATTCCATTTCTAAGCCTGAAAAATAATAAAAAATTGTTATTCGAATAAACAATTATAACAGTTTTGTAGAGCAGAAAGAGCGCTTTCGAATGAATATAAACACTTTGCGGGACAGCAAACAAATCGTTGTAAAATGAAAGAAAATAAAAGAAAACGCTACAAACTTATTTTCCAACCCAATAGCATCGCGATCATAAATACTACGTCAAACAAGGGTTCATCTCGCCATCAGCGAAGCAGTACATTTCAGCGAATCCAGACTGCTAATGAGTTCGCAGTCCCGCACCTTTCCTGAAAGGGTTCATTACTGGACGAATCGGAATGAACCTTTGCCGAAATATTCGGTTATCTATTGAAATCGTCATTTCTCTCCTTTACAAAGCTAAATGCATTTCGAATGCATTCAAAACATAGCGGTATCTGTGAGAAGTGGTTCATTACAATTCGTTCGGTAATTAGCCTTCCGGGAAAGGTGCAGGACTGCGAATACATAAGCAGTCCTCATTTGCCGAAACGTACCACCCGAACTGCGTTCACTATAATGTGCACTATAATAGAATTTGTAATGTATGTGAAATTCTGAGAAACAGCGATTAATGTTTTATCACTGTCAAATTTGGAAGTAAAATTCCTTGATTCCGTTTATGATTTTCTAGAAATTTGTCAGTTTAGTGAATACTTCGTTCGTTAGATCAAAGTTACTTCGTATACTGAGACAAGAGTTTATTTCCAATTAATAAGTGTATACTTGATTATGGCGGAAAAAATATTTTGTTAGACCAAGTAAGTAAATATACTGGGTGATTCTTCAATATTGCGATAAACTTCAAGGATGGGTTCCTTGGATGAAAATAAGAAAAAAAAAACAAAACGTGTGGCCGCCACACGTTTTGTTTGTTTTTTATGGGGATACCTAAAATCCAGAGTGTACGAACAAGTCCCAACTGATCGCGACGATATGATGGAACGCATAAGAAATGCTTGTGCAGCTGTAACACCAAACATGCTTTTGAGCTGTGTAGCCGAGTTCCATCGACGACTTAAGGTGTTTCTATGGTTTTGCGTTTTTCTTACGAATCTCATGAAACTTTGCGAATCAAAAGACTGAAATATTACCCATCGATTCCCAAAATTTCAAAAGGCCGAGCCATGTAGTTTAAAAGAAAATGTTAATTCAAAGTAGCATTTTCTACACTGACTTTCAATGGCTAACATGTAGAAAGACGGTACCTCAGTGAGGTTTTGAGCTATAACTACAGAACCAATCTTACAATGTTAAAGAAAAACTAACGGCAAATAAAATGATATTGTAGGATTATGTTCACAAAAACTGGAAGTGCTGAGCCATATAGTTTCAGAGAAATTATAACTTAAAAACTGAGATTTTTCTTGAAACTGCAAAGTGGTGGGGAGGAGTAACGATGATGTGGCAACAGTGCGCACAGCTGATTTAGCCCTCTCCTGTGACTATGGGACTCAGTAGTACTTTTGCTACCGGAGAGGGGATAGCCAGTGGCATGGCGCGGCAGCCCCCACTACGGCACGTAGTGGCAGGCACATAGCGATATTCTAAGGAGAGAGAAGCACTGTTGCCACGATTAACGGGCCAGGTAGTGTATATGTGTGAGGTACATTTGTACACAGGAGGTCTCTGTGTAGCAAGGAGCTCAGAGTACAGTGTTACTCAAAAGTTTCATTCGTGCGTAATACAGTCTGTGATCAGTTGTACTAACAAGGAGAGTATTCGAGGTGTACCTCACCGATTTTCTTCATTCTGCGATATATTGTAGTACATCAAAAACACTACACATATTTTTTATACGTGCTAATTCGGTCACTTAAGGGGTGAAAATCACCCTTAAACTTGACCCCCTAAAACCAATTTTCCACGATTTCTCAAAAACTACGTTGAATTTCTTAACGAAACAAATTGAATATTATTCCTTATCGAAAGATGATGACATGTGAAGTACTTTTACACTCGGTGGTAGCATCCCTCATTTTTCGCAGGGGTAAAACTAAGTTTTTCCACAATTTTTTCGCCACAGATGTTACCAAATTTATTAAATCTGGATAACAATTATTCTATTATAAAGAAAAAAAGAAATTAAAGTTGACATATTTCGGGGTTTTTCGAAAAACTTCCCCTCGAAAGGGTAAACCACCCCTGAATTAAATGTATTTTATTTTTAATAAAAAAGTTCTTATTTTCTTCATTCTGCGATATATCATAGTGCAGCGAAAAACATTAGACACGCATTTTTTTTGTTACGTGCTAATTCTGTCATTTAAGTGGTAAAAACCACCCCTAAACTTGACCCCCTAAAACCAATGTTCTACGATTTCTCAAAAACTACGTTGAATTTCTTAACGAAACAAATTGAATATTATTCCTTATCGAAAGACGATGACATGTGAAGTACTTTTACTCTCGATGGTTGCATCCCTCATTTTTCGCAGGGGTAAAACTAAGTTTTTCCACAATTTTTTCGCCACAGATGTTACCAAATTTATTAAATCTGGATAACACAATTTTTCTATTACTAGCAGCCCGTCCCGGCTTCGCACGGGTAGATTGTGGATTGATTTTGGTCGTCATTTAATGAATTTTTAGCAGATATCTGTACTCATAGGTAGGGAGCCATGCTCCGCTAAAAAAACACATGTATTTAATTTAAATTGGAAAGTATATTTCTTTTATTAATTTATTTTAAGGCCAGCGGATAGACAATGTTTTTTATTTTTTTATTTGGAGTAAAAACGTGTAAATTTTTCGGTGTGCCAACTCTGGAGCAAGTCACATACAATTGGCCGTGTGAAAAACATGAATTTTTCAAATTTAAGCCAGCAATAGTCAACGATTGACCTTGTGATTTGTTGATGGTAATAGCAAAAGCAAGACGCAAAGGGAACTGGAGCCGCTTGAATTCGAATGTTAAATCGTTGGAAATCATAGGTATGCGTGAATGAGGACGTCTTCGCTTTTGAATTTGCCAGTGATGATTGTTACCTCGATTAAATTTGGTTGGCACTAAGGGGTTTTTCGTGTAACTGATTTGGAATATTATGTCAGATGTAGGAGATTCTAAATGAAGGTCATGGTCAAGGTCAAATACAATATCACCATTGTACAGCCACTAAAAAATCCTAAATCCTACTATCAAAAAGAATTTGTATAGGGCCCATAGCTTTCATGGTACGAAGCCGAACTGTATTTGACCTCAATTTGACCTCCGCTGACCATAAAGGTCACATGGAAATAATGGTCAAGGACATATTTGAACGTGAAATGTCCCGCTCTTTCCATTTCCGGTATATAAAATAGAGGTTCGGATTTTAAAAAATCAATTTTACCTAGAAGGTCATTGTCAATGTCAAATCCAATATGACCATTGGGTAGCCAGGGAAAAATCCTAAAAGTTTTATATTAACGTTTTTCTCTAAAATGATTTCCCGCTGAGATAATCAGCTGTGCCTGGACTTTTTGAACACCCTGTATAAGATTTACTAACTCAGAAACCTTCGCGGGGATGCGTCCAAAAATTCCCCAAAGTTTTATAGCAATCGGATGAACGGTTTAGGAAGGCATAATAATCATCCGTACCGGTACTTTTCGAACACCCTGTAAACGATTTACTAACTTAGAAACCTTCGCGGGCATGCGTTCAACCATTCCCCAAAGTTTCATCGCAATCGGATGAACGGTTTAGGAAGGCATAATAATCATCAGTACCGGTACTTTTTGAACACCCTGTATAAGATTTACTAACTCAGAAACCTTCGCGGGCATGCGTCCAACCATTCCCCAACTTTTCATCGCAATCGGACGAACGGTTTAGGAAGGCATAATAATCATCAGTACCGGTACTTTTTGAACACCTTTTATAAGATTTACTAACTCAGAAACCTTCGCGGGCATGCGTCCAAAAATTCCCCAAAGTTTTATCGCAATCGGATGAACGATTTAGGAAGGCATAATAATCATCCGTACCGGTACTTTTTGAACACCCTGTATAAGATTTACTAACTCAGAAACCTTCGCGGGCATGCGTCCAACCATTCCCCAACGTTTCATCGCAATCGGATGAACGGTTTAGAAAGGCATTTGATATTACCTTAAAGGTCACGGTCAAGGTCAAATCCAATACGACCACTGGGTAGCCAAGGGAAAATCCTTAAAGTTTTGTATTAAACATTTTTCTCTAAAATGTTTTCCCGCTGAGATAATCGGCCGTGCCGGGACTTTTTGAACACCCTGTATAACATTTACTAACTCAGAAACCATTGCGGGCATGCGTCCAACCATTTCCCAAAATTTCATCGCAATCGGATGAACGGTTTAGGAAGGCATAAGAGACATACAGACAGACAGACAGACAAACATTCATTTTTGTATATTACTAGCAGCTCGTCCCGGCTCCGCACGGGTAGATTGTGGATTGATTTTGGTCGTCATTTAATGAATTTTTAGCAGATATCTGTACTCATAGGTAGGGAGCCATGCTACGCTAAAAAAAAACATGTATTTAATTTAAATTGGAAAGTATATTTCTTTTATTAATTTATCTTAAGGCCAGCGGATAGACAATGTTTTTTATTTTTTTATTTGGAGTAAAAACGTGTAAATTTTTCGGTGTGCCAACTCTGAAGCAAGCCACATACAATTGGCCGTGTGAAAAACATGAATTTTCCAAATTTAAGCCAGCAATAGTCAACGATTGACCTTGTGCTTTGTTGATGGTAATAGCAAAAGCAAAACGCAAAGGGAACTGGAGCCGCTTCAATTCGAATGTTAAATCGTTGGAAATCATAGGTATGCGTGAATGAGGACGTCTTCGCCTTTGAATTTGCCAGTGATGATTGTTACCTCGATTAAATTTGGTTGGCACTAAGGGATTTTTCGTGTAACTGATTTGGAATATTATGTCAGATGTAAGAGATTCCAAATGAAGGTCATGGTCAAGGTCAAATACAATATCACCATTGTACAGCCACTAAAAAATCCTAAATCCTACTATCAAAAAGAATTTGTATAGGGCCCATAGGTTTCATGGTACGAAGCCGAACTGTACTTGACCTCAATTTGACCTCCGCTGACCATAAAGGTCACATGGAAATAATGGTCAAGGACATATTTGAACGTGAAATTTCCCGCTCTTTTCATTTCCGGTATATAAAATAGAGGTTCGGATTAAAAAAAATCAATTTTACCTAGAAGGTCATTGTCAATGTCAAATCCAATATGACCATTGGGTAGCCAGGGAAAAATCCTAAAAGTTTTATATTAAACGTTTTTCTCTAAAATGATTTCCCGCTGAGATAATCAGCTGTGCCTGGACTTTTTGAACACCCTGTATAAGATTTACTAACTCAGAATCCTTTGCGGGCATGCGTCCAACCATTCCCCAAAGTTTCATCGCAATCGGATGAACGGTTTAGGAAGGCATAATAATCATCCGTATCGGTACTTTTCGAACACCCTGTATACGATTTACTAACTCAGAAACCTTCGCGGGTATGCGTCCAACCATTCCCCAAAGTTTCATCGCAATCGGATGAACGGTTTAGGAAGGTATAATAATCATCCGTACCGCTACTTTTTGAACACCCTGTATATGATTTACTAACTCAGAAACCTTCGCGGACATGCGTCCAACCATTCCTCAAAGTTTCATCGCAATCGGATGAACGGTTTAGGAAGGCATTTGATATTACCTTAAAGGTCACGGTCAAGGTCAAATCCAATACGACCACTGGGTAGCCAAGGGAAAATCCTTAAAGTTTTGTATTAAACATTTTTCTCTAAAATGTTTTCCCGCTGAGATAATCGGCTGTACCGGGACTTTTTGAACACCCTGTATAAGATTTACTAACTCAGAAACCATCGCGGGCATGCGTCTAACCATTTCCCAAAATTTCATCGCAATCGGATGAACGGTTTAGGAAGGCATAAGAGACAGACAGACAGACAAACATTCATTTTTATATATATAGATTACTAGCAGCCCGTCCCGGCTTCGCACGGGTAGATTGTGGATTGATTTTGTCCGTCCACCATTGTTTAAATACATTTTTAATACAAAACTTTTAGTATTTTCCCGGGCTACGCAATGGTCATATTGGATTTGACCTTGACCATGACCTTCAAGGTTATATCAAGGTCAAATTAATTTTTTTTCGCATTCAAATGTGTCCTTGACCATTTTTTTCATGTTACCTTTATTGTCAGCGGAGGTCAAATTTAGGTCAAGTATAGTTCGACTTTTTGAACACCCTGTATAAGATTTACTAACTCAGAAACCTTCGCGGGCATGCGTCCAACCATTCCCCAACTTTTCATCGCAATCGGATGAACGGTTTAGGAAGGCATAATAATCATCAGTACCGGTACTTTTTGAACACCTTTTATAAGATTTACTAACTCAGAAACCTTCGCGGGCATGCGTCCAACCATTCCCCAAAGTTTCATCGCAATCGGATGAACGGTTTAGGAAGGCATAATAATCATCAGTACCGGTACTTTTTGAACACCCTGTATAAGATTTACTAACTCAGAAACCTTCGCAGGCATGCGTCCAACCATTCCCCAAAGTTTCATCGCAATCGGATGAACGGTTTAGGAAGGCATTTGATATTACCTTAAAGGTCACGGTCAAGGTCAAATCCAATACGACCACTGGGTAGCCAAGGGAAAATCCTTAAAGTTTTGTATTAAACATTTTTCTCTAAAATGTTTTCCCGTTGAGATAATCAGCCGTACCGGGACTTTTTGAACACCCTGTATAAGATTTACTAACTCAGAAACCATCGCGGGCATGCGTCCAACCATTTCCCAAAATTTCATCGCAATCGGATGAACGGTTTAGGAAGGCATAAGAGACATACAGACAGACAGACAGACAGACAGACAAACATTCATTTTTATATATATAGATTATATATATAGAAGATAAAGAAAAAAAGAAATTAAAGTTGACATATTTCGGGGTTTTTCGAAAAACCCCCTCGAAAGGGTAAACCACCCCTAAATTAAATGTATTTTATTTTTAATAAAAAAAAGTTCTTATTTTCTTCATTCTGCGATATATCATAGTGCACCGAAAAACATTAGACGCGTATTTTTTTTTGTTACGTGCTAATTCTGAAAAAAAGATCGGAAACGAAGATTTACGTTTTAAAGCTTCACATCAGTGGGTACATAATTTTAAAAAAGTTCATAGAATTTTGAGCAGAAAGATAAATAAATTTGTTACTAAAGAAACGCTTGAAGGTGCTGACTATTTACAGAGAAAAGCTGATGCTTTTGTAGCTGAAACTAAACAAGTAATTCAAGAGAAAGGTATAGAGAACGTTTTTAATTTAGATCAGAGTGGATTTCAATTAGAAACACATTCTGGACGGACTTTAGCAGTTGAAGGAGAACAACAAATTCAGTGTTTAGTACAGTCTGTTAGTTCAACGACCCACAGTTACACCATTCAGCCAATGGTATCAGGTAACGGAAAGCGCATGTCACCACTTTTTATTGTACTGATGGAAAAAAGTGGTGAATTTGGACCATTAGTAGAAGAGAGTTTATTTAGACCTCCTAACGTTTATATTATGGCTTCTAAATCAGGAAAACTGACTTCAGGTATTAACAGCTGAATTTTATATTCGACACTATTTTGCATACATAATTAAGATTACTTAAAATTCAACATATGTTCAGATCATTTTAAAACTTGGCTGAAAGATGTATATTTTCCAAATGTTGGAGCGTCAAGCGTTTTGCTGGTTGATTCGTGGAGTGGACATTGCTCTGCTGTAGTACAGGAAGCAACTCCTCCAAATAAAGGAATCGCTTTAAAAATCATTCCGAAAGGTACAACTGGTAAAATACAGCCATTTTAGATGTATTTGGCTTTAGAATATGGAAGAATTATGTTAGACATTTTTCTGATAATGTAATACTCATGAATGAAAATTTAAATCTCCACTTAAGAAACAACATCATCAAACTCCAATCTTTGGTTCACAATCAGTTATCTTCTCCACGATACATAAATTTATTCAAATATTCGTGGTTTAAAAGTGGCTATACTAATGAAAAACCAAATGATTGTGAGAACCCGGTTGACTATGGTTTTGTAGATGACACTAATGTATACTGTGAAATAGAGGGCTGCTCTAATATTACAATTGTTAGATGTTCATGGTATAAAAAATCACTATGTCTTCAACATTTTTTCCATAATTATCATTACCGTTCAAATTATAAAAATTGATAATTGTCAAATTATTGTACCTACGATCATACATTGAAAACAAAGAATATTAAATGTATTGATAACAACGTTAATAAATGATCATTTAATTCACCACTTAAATGACAGAATTAGCAGGTAACAAAAAAAATACGCGTCTAATGTTTTTCGGTGCACTATGATATATCGCAGAATGAAGAAAATAAGAACTTTTTTATTAAAATTAAAATACATTTAATTTAGGGGTGGTTTACCCTTTCGAGGGGGTTTTTCGAAAAACCCCGAAATATGTCAACTTTAATTTCTTTTTTTTCTTTATAATAGAATAATTGTTATCCAGATTTAATAAATTTGGTAACATCTGTGGTGAAACAATTGTGGAAAAACTTAGTTTTACCCCTGCGAAAAATGAGGGATGCAACCACCGAGTGTAAAAGTACTTCACATGTCATCATCTTTCGATAAGGAATAATATTCAATTTGTTTCGTTAAGAAATTCAACGTAGTTTTCGAGAAATCGTAGAACATTGGTTTTAGGGGGTCAAGTTTAGGGGTGGTTTTCACCACTTAAATGACAGAATTAGCACGTAACAAAAAAAATACGTGTCTAATGTTTTTCGGTGCACTATGATATATCGCAGAATGAAGAAAATAAGAACTTTTTTATTAAAAATAAAATACATTTAATTTAGGGGTGGTTTACCCTTTCGAGGGGAATTTTTTCGAAAAACCCCGAAATATGTGAACTTTAATTTCTTTTTTTTTTATAATAGAATAATTGTTATCCAGATTTAATAAATTTGGTAACATCTGTGGCGAAAAAATTGTGGAAAAACTTAGTTTTACCCCTGCGAAAAATGAGGGATGCAACCACCGAGTGTAAAAGTACTTCACATGTCATCGTCTTTCGATAAGGAATAATATTCAATTTGTTTCGTTAAGAAATTCAACGTAGTTTTTGAGAAACGTAGAAAATTGGTTTCAGGGGGTCAAGTTTAAGGGTGATTTTCACCCCTTAAATGACCGAATTAGCACGTATGAAAAATATGTGTTTAATGTTTTTTGATGTACTACAACATATCGCAGAATGAAGAAAATCTGTGAGGTACACCTCGAATACTCTCCTTGTAAGTCCTGAAGCAAAAAATTTGAATACGACTGTCACCATTGAAATACCTTAATTAATGCATTGAAGTGGAAGGGCATCACTTTGAACACTTGCTGTAAAACCAATGGATTTGTAATCTTTATTTAAGTATTCAGCTACCAAATAAAAGCCACCAAGAATAAATGTGGAACTTCTAGAACCATCAACTGATTGTCAGGCTCCAGCAGAAAGAACCAATTGTTTAATTTTGTGTCGACCTGTGTCAACTCGTGTCAGTTAAATGGAAAGTACCTATTTAAAAAAAGAAGGCAATGACATGACTCTATATTAGTAGGTAAGCTAGGACAGTTCTGGGCCACCCACGTGACCAAATGTGGCGGGAAATTTGAATTTTGCGGAAGTGCGCAAGCGCCGTGGCGAGAAATTTGAATTCGCGCATCACGGAGCTCTGCAATTGGTCGAACCCCCACTCCTCGACCCCCACCATCAACGCTAGGTGGCGCCACCGTCGGTGGAGGTCAACGCCAGGTGTCGCCACCGTCGGCGGCGAGCTCCGCCTTTGGCCGAACCCCCACTCTCCGACCTCTACCATTGGCCGAACCCCCACTCGCAGCGCCATCTCGCGGGCCCCGCAGCGCCATCTCGAGCGCGATGCAGGTTCGGCGCGCTGCAGCGCGAACCTCCGCGCCCCGACCCTCGCTCCACGACCACCGTTCCCGACCGCCGCTCCCCGACCCCCCGCTCCCCGACCGTGCAGGTTTCGACTTGTTTTGCCGCTGCTGTGCATTGAGCCGAGCGCGTCACATTCCTGAGCGATGACGTCATAGCTTCTCGACAGGCACGAACACGTCAACCCCCTCCCCCTCCCCCACCCACGTATGCAGGTTCGGCCTTGCTCCGCGCTACTGCGCAGCTCTAACCGAGTCGAGCGCGTAACATTTCCGAGCGATGACGTCATAGCTTCTCGACAGGCACGAAGACGTTTGGTGCCGCGCTTCCGAAGTATCGACGAGCAATCGTTGAGAGAGAGAGAGAGAGAAATGCGTTCTTTCGACAGCGGTGTTAAATTTACAAATGAGCGAAACATAATATACAGGGTGTTATGCAGGTCGATGCAAACCTTATATAAGCTGATAGAATACCTCATTTAGAACCTATTTAGCCACAGTTACGTTAGTGCAAAGTCTGATAATTTTCGAGCTATTCGCAAAAAAGTGATAATGTTATCACCCGTTTTCAATGTGTTAAAATGATGTTATTAATCTCTACTTCGTTTTTAGACAATCCTTACCATATTAAATAGAAAAATACAGATTAGAGCAAGAATTCAAACTGAAAAAATGAATGTAAGATGTTATTATCTTCATTCTTTCATTGGCGAATAGCTCGAAAACTATCAGAGTTTGTACTAAGGTAACTGTGGCTAAATAGATTTTAAATGAGGTATTCTATCAGCTCATATAAGGTTTGCATCGACCTGCATAACACCCTGTATATTGCATATACATATATATATGTGTGTATGTGTGTATATATATATACACAATGTATATATATATATATTACCATTCTTTATTCAAACTTAAATTCAGACCACGACTTCCATGGTGAAAGTGGACTCCTCGGAGTTATGTCAGTCTATTTACCACACCGCTGATCGGTTGGTATTCCACTATGCGGTCATGCAGGATAAGGCAGTACGCTGCAGTATCGACGGGGATATTTGCTCTCACTTCGAACTCCAGACGCACGTCCACCGGTCCCGATTTCACCGACTCGTTTTGTTTTGAACAATCGATGACGATGAGGGGCGCGTAATCAATTAAATCGACTTTGCTCAGCAACGGCTGGGGCTCCTTGTAGTACGTGACCTGGAAATTGGCGTACATCTCATACAGCAGGGCGTACTGATAGTATCCAAAGTCGAGATTGAGGTTTCCGTAGGGATAGCACTGCAAGTTCAAGAACAGCTTCACGTCTCTGATGCCGCAGTGATCGAGTCGACTCGCGTTCTTGTTCTTCTTGTTTTTTCGGCCGGTTTGGAGGCCCAGTACGACGTAGCGCGGTTTCTCCAACTGCGTCGAGGTCTTCACGGTTCACACCTACTTGGAGGTGCGTGGAAGCAGGGGATACTCGTACAGTTCCCACGTGCGAAAGTTCTTGGCGATGGGCACGTCGTTGGCGATAAATTTTGGCAGCTGAATCTTTCGCAGATCCGAGACCCTGATGTACGGCATCATACACTCCAGCTTTAGTATCGTTATCTTGAAGGCTTCCTCGGTCGACTGTACCACGGCATTCGCATCGCTGTTTGCCCTCGTGAGAATCAGCTCGTGCTTGGTGTTGACGACGATCCGTCGGTAGTCTTCGGCGAAACCGAGCATCAAACTCAGCGGTATGGCGACATCAAAGTAGCCTTCATCGTTGGTCAGACTCTGGCTTTCCTCGACATCGAGCCAACCGGCGTTCTCCAGCAGTGAACGTTGACCGGGGCTCAGGGACACGAAGCCCTTCATGGTGCTCGTCAGTCCGACATTCTTGCTTCGATCGATCTCGACGGCGTTGATCTCGTAGCGTATCTCCTCGAATGGATGGCAGATGCCGCTGTTAATGAGAGAGGTGTTTGCTGCTGCCGCGGATCCGTCAGCCTTCAAGAGCCGACCGAACACGTGCAGCGAGCTTCTGCTCGGCAGCAGATACACATCCTGGTGTTGAATAGCGATGTGGTTGACGGCGGCGTATGGTTGATGAGCGATGGACTCGTCGAAGACGATCGGTGTGTGAACGGTTATGATCTCCTCCTCCATGGTACTGGGTAGATGATAAGCATTCAGCAGCAAAATCGTACTTTCACTTCACCAGTCTTCCTCCTCCGCCGGTTGCTTTCACTCGTAGACCCAGACTCGTCAGTAGCTCCACGTTCGGACGTGTTAACACTCTGAGAGGTACTCGACGACTGATGGTGTTTCGGCATGCTGGCTCGCTCTTGTATACTCTCCCGTGGTAAACGATCCCCATCACGATGACGACTTGACGTGCAGTCTCACGGTTATGACTTCCCCGCGGAAATTCACCAAGTCCCCGTCCTTATCGACCAATCGGAGTTGAAGGTGGTGTATCGCTTGGATGACGATCGGCAGGTAAATGACGTGGCTCGGTACCTCCACGATCTTATATCCCGGTGGAATGGTGGGGAAAAATTCGTGGATGGTGTACACTCTGCGCTCATTGACGAAGGCACCCGTGGTTATGTTGCACTCGACTCTCAGAGCGTTGACCTTGAGAATGGTTACGGGTAAGTCGGACTGATGAGTGACATTCGCCTCCAGAATGCGTGGTGCGAAACCCAACAGCCGACCGATGCTATCTTCCGGTCGAAAGTCCACCTCGTGACTGCACTTGACTTCGCTGCCGAGCGTGTTGTTGTTGGGCTTGATGTGGATGACGATATTCTGGCCGAAAAGTGCCTTTTGCACGTAGCTCTTGATGTCCTCGATCTCATAGCTGCCGGTGGGTATGACGACCACCTTTCCTTCACCGATGTGCAGCTTATTTTTGCCAACATCTATGTTGGGTATCGAGTTGAAGGTCAGCAGTCCCACCAACCCGAGCGTGTAGCTCTTGAAGGGTGAGAGTTCGATGGGCGGAAAGTACTGAGCCTCGAGCACCGAGGACGTTCCCGATAGAGTCAGTATGAACGATTCCGCCATGACTGCGAGATATCGATGGACGTGCGAACGTTTTATAGCAGCTGCTCGCTCAAAAACTTTAGACACAAATGCCCGCACTCTCAAAAGTACCATAGTCCTGATACCGCTCATGATTGTACTTGACACTGCCGACACCGAGGTACGTCATGAGATCCGGCGGTGGACGTAGATTGCCGAAACGGTCAAAGTACACGACGTCGTTGCCGATCTTTCGGTAAGCGACCCAGTGAGTTCCGAGACCGCTCGCGTTGTCGAGGTTAACGATGGCTGATTCGCACCTTCGAGGTTCACTTCTGGGCAGAGCGTTTCGCATGAAGACTCCGCGAAAGTGCGGAATCTTCCAGATTCTCGCGTACTTTCGTAGGTCAGCATCGGTTAGCGCTCGGCGGGGTAGTGTCTCGATTAGTTTGTTGGATGTGGTCGCAAATGAAGACCCTGACCACGTCTGTACGGTTTCAGGTGGTCCTCTGCCCAGAGCGATGGCTTCCATCGTCTGGTTGTGTCTCTGACTTTCCTCCAGCTGTCGCTTGGCGGCACTCGCGTCATTCACAGCCTTGACGATTCCGGCAGCACCACCTGCCAGCGCTCTTGTTGCAATGGCAACCAATCTGGAATGGCAGGAAGCCGCTAATTTTCGGAGGAACGGGTAGAATGCGCAGAGATTGCACTTTGGATATTCTACCGGCTCTCTTGATAGCCTCGCGTGCACATCAATGGGCCGATCTGACGACTGTGAGCGCATTATTGCCAGGGAGCGTGGACTTCTTCGCTGCGTCGACGATCTTCCTCAGTGCGGTTGAAGGCTTCTTCTTCGTCTTGAGACCCATTCCGAGTTTTCTCTTGACATTCATGGTGCTCGATACAGCCAGAGCTGCCGCGTTCTCGGCGATGCTCGCCTCTTTGGCGAACACGCGTCTCAAGGCCTTGTCCGCGAGCACCTTGTCCGCCCGACTCCTTGCTTCGAGATTCTCCCTACTTCTCGAGTAGGCGATGTCGTGCTTCTAACAAGGCGCGTCGAGTTGATTGATCCCCCGGTCGCCTCGCGCGAGCTTCTCAGCCAACCTCGTGCCCGGCCCGCAGTACTGGTATCCCGGGATGTGCAGCTCGACGGGGAGTTTGTCGATGATGCTGTTGGTGATACCCTTACCGCGTCGTTTGCGCGCTGCAGTCATAGATCCGTGCATGATCATGTCCGGGGCGTAACTGAAGGACCCGTCTATATAAACGCGGTACTTATAGCTTTCGCACCAGTCATGACTGAACTACGATTTGACCAACAGTCCACCAGACTGCCTGTGATGAACTTTAACGAGCTCGCGCAACGGAGTACCGAGAAGAAGAAGCGGCACGGTGATATGCTGCCAAATAGCGCGCGGGCAGTGTTTTGCGGACCGTCCAATTGCGGAAAGACGAACGCGCTGCTCACCCTCGTGACGCATCCCGATGGACTGAGATTCGAGAACGTGTACGTCTACTCGAAATCGCTCAATCAGCCCAAGTACAGGCTCCTGAAAAAATTGCTCGATTCGGTGGACGGTGTCGAGTACCATGCTTTCAACGAGCACGGACAGGTGGTGTCTCCGGAAGAGACACGTCCAAACTAGATAATGATCTTCGACGAAGTCTCTTGCGAGAAGCAAGACGGCATCAGAGCCTTTTCTGCACGGGCCGACACAGAGACATCGACTGCTTCTACCTCTGTCAGACGTACGCTCGCATTCCCAAACACCTGGTGTGCGATAATGCCAACCTGCTGGTGCTCTTCCAACAGGATGACATGAATCTCCGACACGTTTACAACTATCACGTGAACACGGACATGACTTACGCAAAGTTTAAGGACATATGCTCCGCCTGTTAGAATGCCGACAAGTACGGTTTCGTTGTTATCGACAAGGACCGGGAGCTCAACGAGGGCAGATACAGGAGGGGTTTCGACTGCT
This sequence comes from Xiphydria camelus, assembly GCA_963678675.1. Lineage (NCBI taxonomy): Eukaryota > Metazoa > Arthropoda > Insecta > Hymenoptera > Xiphydriidae > Xiphydria > Xiphydria camelus. The sequence goes on from OY783194.1 coordinate 7,042,762, forward strand.
TCGTGAACCTGATAAATATGCAGTGACTGATGAAGCGTTGATCAGTCGACTCTCGCATTCGGTTGTGTCAACATGCGCAGCGAGATACGCAAGGAGAAGGAGGTTTTGCGTCAAATCGCAAAAGCCAGTGACGTGATTCGACGAAAGCATCGAGCTATAAAACTGGGCAGAGAGAGTACCGAACGCGTGATGAGTGAACTCTTCAAACCTATGGTGACTCCCCTGGAGAAATTGGCTCAGTCCGTTGCACCCGTCAAGATCGAACCGAAGCGGGAGAAGGAGGAACCCTTGTCGGAGGAAGACGATGCATCCTCCCGGATGATAACGGGTGACGTTGAGGAGGAGGAAGAGGAGGAAAAAGACGATGAAGAGGAAGACTTGGGGAAGGAGTACTTGAGGAAGCTGGAAAAGAAAGATGTGGACACGATTTACGGTGTGCGCGAGCTGCCCGGAGGGCGGTTGATGATTGGCAATTCTCTGATTGTCTTCGAACGTAATCTTATTCGCGTGGATGACATAGTTTATCCGAACACCAGAGGTCTGATCGACCTATTGCTCAAGAAGACGTCCGACGAGACCGCCGTGAGTCAGGATGATCTGAACAATTACGGAAAAATTATCCTCGCGACGAATGCGCGCAGAAAGTATTATACCGAGAGTGGACTGATACGCGATAGCAAGAGCCTGAAGTTCAAGAACATTATCGCGAGAGCTATTGGCTACCACGCTGAGTCGCCGAAACGCGGAGAAGCGAGACTGCCACGATACATGGCTGCCGAGAGTGGCAAACGTGTGGATTACACGTATTGGGACGATCCCAACGAACTCGTGGATCGCCTTCGTCTGCTGCTAACGTCTCAGGCTGCCGGTAATTCTGGTCACTCCAACGAGATCATATCCATCATCGAGGAATTGCGCGAAGCCGACATCATTTATTAGTGAGATTGCACGATGTTTCTTCATCAGTACCATCATGAGCATCGACGTGTTTGGACGACAGTTGAACAGCAGGAGTGGACGCGGTCCTCCGGGACCTATCAGCGTGGGATTCAAATTTACCGCCGATGGACAGGACAACGTGGCGAACAAGAGACTGTGCAATATCGCCCCGCCCATACAGCAGCACGATACCGTTACATTGAGCGTCATGCAGAGTCTGATACGGCAGTAAATTCATACCATATATACCAGATCACAACGGCCATGCGAAACGAAATCGACAGTATCAATGCGATCGTTCAAATTCTCGATTCCAGCTTTGAAGAGAATTTGAAGAAACAACGTGTGGACAACGAGAGCTTTGAAGAGTTGACGCTGCGCAGTTCCGAGCTCATTAACCAGTTGGACGCCTGATTGAAAGCACTGGAGGACCGATGGACGAAGAGAAGTTAGCTGTGGTGACGGAACTTCACAAGCCGGCAAGAAGAAATTTCCTGCGTCGGCGCGTTGATATTCGCGGACTGGACGAGACCTGGCAAGCGGATCTCGTCGACATGTCGGCTTTCGCGAGAGCTAACGGTGGATATCTCTTCCTGCTGACAGTTATCGATGTATTTTCGAAATTCGCCTGGGCCGTGCCATCCAAGAGCAAGAACGCCAATGACGTTACGGCCGCCATGAAGACCGTTCTCGAGCAGGGCTGTACACCGAAGAACCTGCAGGTCGACTCTGGCAAGGAATTCTACAACACCAAGTTCGAGACTCTGATGCAGCGACACGATATTAATCTGTACTCGACCTTCAGCAACCTGAAAGCGTCCATCTGCGAGCGTTTCAATCGCACCCTGAAGAGCAAGATATGGATGCACAATTCAGTCTACGCAGAAATTACAAGTGGACGGATATTTTGCCCGACTTGGTATCCGCCTACAACGACAGCAAATATCGAACTTTCGGGATGAAACCGCGCGAGGTCCACCGCTCGAAACGCCCAAGAGCTGTTGCGACGCGTGTACAAGAATCTTAACGCAGGGATGCTGAAGAAGAAGAAGCCAAAGTTTCTATTCGGTGATAAAGTACGTGTCAGCAAGTTCAAGCACGCCTTCGAAAAGGGTTACACACCCAACTCTTGACAACGGAGATATTTACCGTCGCTGGGATAAAGAACACCGACCCAGTGACGTATCGGCTAAAGGATTACCAGGATCAGCCCATCCAGGGTACTTTCTACGAGGAAGAACTCGCCGCGGTCAAACATCCCGATGTCTACCTCGTGGAGCGGGTGCTCAAGAGACGCGGAAATAGACTATTGGTAAAGTGGTTGGGTTTCAATGATTTGCACAACAGTTGGACAAATAAATAATTCATTTATTCCTCCAAATCCATGTTTATATTCATTTATAGGGATACATCTTGGGTGAGGGGCGACACGCACCGCTCTCCTGACAAAGACGCGGAGAACCTTCGGATGGAGCAGAGCAATCGATCGGAAGCCTTGCTGCGATACTTTAGAGTTCTCTCTCTCTCGTTATGCTTACTATTTTTACATAAGTATATCCACACGCACACGTATACCTATATTTACATTCGTAATCCTATTGCTCATCCACATCCATATTTACATTCGTAATCTTAGTGCTTTATAGTGCCTCCCGGGCAGAGTGTCCGTGGTGTCGGGAAGCAGGTACCTCTTGTCGTCGTTTGGCTGAGCGCGAGTTTGGTCTGCTGCACAGTCTGCACTTCATGTAATTTCGGCCGAAAGAGGTACTGCGAGCGATACTATGTCGTGTTTTGTCTCAAGCAGGTGACGTAGTCCTCGAAATCTATGGTTCTCGCCAACACCGACGTCTTGACTTCTTTAGCCTTCTTCATGCGGTCTTCACCGTTAACCCGCACGCTGTACATTTTACTGCGAAGGCCCACGAATTCCGTCATTATCTGGCCGTTGCACTCGTCCTTCATGAGACCGACCACCTTCTTGTTGAGCTGCGGCATCTCGAAGGCATTCTCGGCGAGGTAGTCGGACGTGTCGAAGCGCTGAACGTGACGTTTCATCACGTCGTAAATGTCCCCATCCCGCACTTCGTAGATGAGGCTGTCGGTGTCGGTATATAGCAACTTGGAGTTATTCGGGAAAGTTTTGGCCATGAAGTCGTAGTGGAATTCATAGACGCACGTCTTTGACAAATCGAGTATGCAGAACCCCACGTAGATCGGCTTATTCAGGAGAAATTCGATCTTGTTGAGTTGCACGGCTACGAGGTTCTCCGCGAAAATGGCTCGGTTCTGGAAGTTGGGCCTGCTGATGAGTGCTTCGGCACCATATCTACCCTTCCACTTACAATTAGTCACGAGTTTGACATCGACGCGTTTCCGCACGTTCTCCATGTTCTTGCCGAAAACCGCGTTGTTCATGAGTTTGAACAAGTTCTTCTCAAACTCGTTACAGGCTCGTTTTCACATATCGCTGTTCAGATCGATGTAGGTCTTGAGCCACGGCGACTGATCGAATTTCAGGGCTCTACGGATGTTGGTGAGCGTGTTTGAGACCGTGCTCGAGAGCTTGCCTGAGGTTGCAGTAGTGGATGACGTAGCGCGATTTCGGGTACAGCGTCGTCAGAAGCTTGGACTCCTTCGATCCCGGTGGCTTCATCTGCTCCGGGCAGAGTGGCAGGTCTCGGTGGGCATCGTGGGTGGCTTCCGGATAATCCAAGTCTACCTCGAGTATGTATCCGATAGGCGAGTCGTCGGGCACGTTCCATTGGCAGTCACCGTCAAGGTTCTCAACCCACTCGAAGCCACCGTACGGGAGATGTTGCGTCATCGCCCAGCCGTAAAAGTTGTTCACGTCGTAGTACATGAGGTACTTCGTCTCCTCTTCGGGATTGTAGTCCCTCATGTACTCGTTGTTGTCTCGGGCGTAACGGTTGGTGCACTAGCTGACACCATCTCGGATGCCCCGCTCGACGAACATGAGCATGTCGATGTCGGTGAGCAGTTGCAACTTGATGCCGGTGTACTTGAGCATTACATCCCACGTGAGGCCGGATGTGGTGTAGTAGTGGGCCGGATCAAGACCGTACGCTTCGAGACAGTTGTCACGAAAGTTCTCGAACGCATCGGCCAGCAGCAGGACGTCAGGTAGAGGTCACCGTACTGGCCCAGAGTTGCGATGTTGAATTCACACCAGATCCTCTGGGCGTATTCGTAGTCCTCATCGGGGATGTCGCAGCTGTTGAGACGGCTGTGAAATTGCTGTTTGGTCGGCAACTTAGTCGCGTCCAGCTTGTCCCAGGCGTCGATGAACTCGTTGGGGAAAACCCCTTTCCGCCTCAGCAATGCAAACTGCTCGGTTCGAGTCTGCGGGAACTGGCTCTTGGTTATCGGCGCCTCCGCGAGGTAAGACGCCAACTTCTCCAACGACGATGCCATGAAGCGGAGGGAGTCGATGAATCGAAGGGCGATGTCACTGCCCTTCAGATGTTTGGTGAGCAAGAAGTATCACTCCATGTTCAAGGGCAAGAGGTCGAAGCAGGTAGAAATTTCCTTGATGATCAGGTGACTGTCGTAGCCGCTGAGATTGTGGAAGATGATGGGAATGGTGCGCGAATCCTGGTAATTCAGGTTACAGTCCTCGTGCGCTGCACCCCTCTACCTGCCGGTGAGGTGGCAGTGGTTACGAACTCTCCTCGCATCCAACAGCGGCTTCTCGCAAATGTGTGCTCGAGGACTCCTTCGACCTGCTCGACTAGCTCCGAAAGTTAGCGCGCAAACCATTCAGCGGGTTTCGGACCCCGAAAGCTGTTGTAGCGGGACAACGCGTCGTCGTAGCTGCACCGCACATAGTATCCCACGCTGAATGGTTCGTGCACTTGGCACACCCTCGTCTTGCTCGTCTTCTGTAGGTCGACGTTCTGCAGGAGACACTCGAAGTCTACGTAAACGACAAACGGTACCCTTTTCTTGAAGTTAAAGTTCTTCAACTTCAAGGTGCTGTGCATCGGTGTAGGCATCTTGATCTTGCACCGATTCACCTGGACGCAGTCGACTTCGTGGTCTTCAAGCTTTTCAGTACTCAGGAAGTAATGCAGGCAGCGATCACATATATACTTCTTTCCATCCCTTCGTGATAGTTGTGTTCTGACCAGCCGAGAAAGGTCCTTTATCCACACTTAGTGGTAGATGGCAGGTGTTTCATCATCCTCGTTCACCGCCTCCTCATTCGATTCCTCGTCGAAATGTAGCGATCTTGAATCATGAGGAGATTCACATGTTTATCCTTCCTGTGCGAGGTAATGTGGGATGGGGACGACCGCAAATTTTTCTTTGCGCTTCAGCAGAATATAGATGTTGATCGAGGGCTCATTCTGCTTCTCAAACTTCGGGTCCTCTCTCGGCGTCACTGGGAAGTCTATACCCGCAAAGTTCAACTCGTTTTCGTACGGCTTGTACACTAACATACGGTTGGGATTCCTGCCCCAATCAACAGGATGAAGTGCAGAAAGGAGCACCCACTTGAAACACTCTTCGTCGGTGTTTTTCACGTTGACACATGCTTTCTTCATCCTGACAAGTTCTGGAAGTTCGAGGTACGAGCTGCCTCTCATAGGGTTGTACCGATTCATGTTGACGGTCAAGTTGATGACGACTCGCAACGTCCAACCCGAGTCCCGCTCCTGGAACTCCTCCATTTGCCGGAGAATGGGGTCCCGCACTTTCTCGACGAACCACTGCTTCAAATCAGTGGTATGCAGGATTGGAACGTTCATCGTGGCGGAGGTCTTCAGCTCGACGATCTCTTCGTCATTCTTGATGATGTTGTATTCGCCTTCCAACACAGCATTCACCTTCAAGGCGTTCTCCATCTTCAGCGCATTCTTGATGCGCGGTGCGAAGAGGGCCAGCGCGTCCTGCAGGAACGCGCCGGGATCCAGGTTTCGCAGGTTTACGATTATCCCGGTGCAGATGCGCCCGTCGAATGCCGACTGGAGAACCTCCCACGAGACGCGTCTCTGTTCACGTTGACCAAGCCATCCGCCTCTTACGAGCAGCTCTTGAGTTTTCGATTATAACTTTTCACCCGTCGAATGGCGGCCAGGTGTCGTTGTTTAGCGGATACCGATGTCCCCTCTCGGCGCACCAATCGTCCGAGTAGGCGCAAACTCTCGGTCCCACGTCGGATCCATAACGTGATCTCGGTAGGATCAACTCTTTTGCAATCGATTGGCTTGAAAGCCTGTCGATGGATTTTCACAATATTCCGGCACTGATCGGAAGACATGTCGTATCGAGAGCGCGATATGATAAACGGCGTGAGTGCGGTATTTAAGCAAAGACGCTGTAGTGGTGGCGAAGGTAAACGTGTTCGTGCCAGTCGAGAAGCTATGACGTCATCGCTCAGGAATGTGACGCGCTCGGCTCGATGCGCAGTAGCGGCAAGACAAGTCGGAACCTGCACGGTCGTGGAGCGGGAGTTTGGGAGCGGGGGTCGGGGAGCTGTGGTCGGGGAGCGGGGATCGGGGCGCGGGGGTTCGCGCAGCAGCGCACCGAACCTGCGTCGCGCTCGAGATGGCGCTGCGGGTCCCGCGAGATGGCGCTGCGAATGGTGGTTCGGCCAATGGCAGAGGTTGGGGAGTGGGGGTTCGACCAATGGCGGAGCTCGCCGCCGACGCATAGTGGGCCGTTTGCCCATTCTAGCTGGACAAAACCTATATCGACTGTTAATCTTAATGTATGTTATTTTACTTACATCGGATAGTATTTTTATTATCATAGTGGTCGTTTTTGTTTAATTTAGTGTCATAGATATACGTAAGAGAAAATTATTAACAAAAAAAATTTTTTTTGCAAAAATATACGTACAAATGTGTACATGTGGTAAAACAATCTTTATTATTATTTAATTTGAATGAAAATAATGGAAAAACATCATAGAAATATATGATCACTGAAATGAGAGAAGAAGTCAGGGTCAGTTTCAGCGGAGTCTGCTATTGTTTAATCGTCTTCTATATCTACTGGGGTTTGAACATTCGTAGGGAGGGGTTGCAATGGAATATCTGGACATTATAAAAGGTCTAATACATTTGCTGAAATACTGCTCGTAGATTTTTTAGGAATTTTTCGGAAATTTAGGAAACACTCTTCTGGAAATAATGAAATAACAACCTTAGCGTAAAAAATCGCAAAAAAAACTCAGATATTAAAAAACTAAGAACTACAAAATAAGCCGAACAGTAGTCTGGCATTTTTTGGCCATCATATAAATTCAGTCCACAGAAGTAACGAACATTTGTGAAACGGTGGGCCGTTTACTCCTTTTAGGTGGACGAAATATATATCGACTGTTAATATTAATGTATGTTATTTTACATACATAGAGAGGATAGTATTTTTATTATCATAGTAGTTGTTTTTGTTTAATTTTGAGTTTCATAGGTGTAAATAAAAAAAAGGAGTAAACGGCCCACCGTTTCACAAATGTTCGTTACTTCTGTGGACTGAATTTATATGATGGCCAAAAAATGCCAGACTACTGTTCGGCTTATTTTGTAGTTCTTAGTTTTTGAATATCTGCGTTTTTTTGCGATTTTTTACGCTAAGGTTGTTATTTCATTATTTCCAGAAGTGTTTCCTAAATTTCCGAAAAATTCCTAAAAAATCTACGAGCAGTATTTCAGCAAATGTATTAGACCTTTTATAATGTCCAGATATTCCATTGCAACCCCTCCCTACGAATGTTTAAAACCCAGTAAATATAGAAGACGATTAAACAATAGCAGACTCCGCTGAAACTGACCCTGACTTCTCCTCTGATTTCAGTGATTAATTTATATATTTCTATGATGTTTTTCCATTATTTTCATTCAAATTAAATAATAATAAAGATTGTTTTACCACATGTACACATTTGTACGTATATTTTTGCAAAAAAATTTTTTTTTGTTAATAATTTTCTTTTATTTATACCTATGACACTCTAAATTAAACAAAAACGACCACTATGATAATAAAAATACTATCTGATGTAAGTAAAATAACATACATTAAGATTAACAGTCGATATAGGTTTTGTCCAGCTAGAATGGGCAAACGGCCCACTATGCGCCCACTGTGCGATGGTGGTGACACCTGGCGTTGACCTCCACCGATGGTGGCGCCACCTGGCGTTGATGGTGGGGGTCGAGGAATGGCAGAGTTCCGTAATGCGCAAATACAAATTTCCCGCCACGGCGCATGCGCACTTCCGCAAAATTCAAATTTCCCGCCATTTTTGGTCACGTGGGTAGCCCAGAACTGCCCTAGCTTACCTACTAATATAGAGTCATGTTATTTCCTTCTTTTTTTTAACACGTTCCCTGCCAGACCGTTTTTATGAAGACTTTCCGCACACGCCGCATGGGGCGTATACACCCCACACCCCACACTTTACAATTGTATTGTTTTGTTTCTAGCGTATGCCTTACAATGAACACTTTCGTTGTGAATGACGCCTAATGGCGTCAACGTACTCCCCCACTATGTGCGGATGACGCCATAAGGTGTCATCCCCAATATTTAAATCCTTTAACAAAATATCCCTTCCGCACAGAAGAAAGGTCATCTGTAGCGAACGGATTAACACGTTGACTGCCGACAGTGCGCAGACAGACGTTTATAAGTGTAGTAATGACTCACGTAAGAATTTTTTCAAAATTCCTATTCTTTACTAAATTATGTGCAAAAATACTTTACCAAATTATGTGCAAGTGTAAAATTCTCGGTCTAATAGACCGAGACGGCGCTACAGTGGGGCCAGAGACCGGTTTTCTTGGCCAAAATTCGAAAAGTGTATTAATCGAAGTGAAATTTAGTACTCGGGGGTTGTTGGGGTCGCTGATTACGAATTCAAAGTCAAAAGTTCGAAAAACAATATGGCGGAACCAATATGGCGGAAAGGTTTCTCAAAAATTGATCGAATCTGGGTGAAATTAAGTACTCGAGGGTTTTTGGGGTCGCTTTAATAAGTTATTAAGTAATTATGTTTATTAAGTTATTAAGTTATTATTATTAAGTAATTATGAATCCAAAGTCAAAATTTCGAAAAACAATATGGCGGATCCAATATGGTGGAAAGGCTTCTCAAAAATTGATCGAGTCTGGGTGAAATTGAGTACTTTGGGATTTTTGGGGTCGCTGATTACGAGTCCAAAGTCGAAAGTTTGAAAAACAATATGGCGAATCCAATATGGCGGAAAGGTTTCTCAAAAATTGATCGAATGTGGGTGAAGTAGAGTTTATTTTAATGATTTTTTGTGTTCTTTTAGATAAATAAAACACTTATAAGGAATGCTATACAGATATTTATAATAGATATGTAATATTTTTACACTGTGATTACAATGTCAACGTTAACTATTACAACATGTATTGCCTTGATGCAACTTTATGAGCCTTTCTGTGAAAGGTACGGGACTATAAGCGCATTACAGCTTATATTCGCCGAAATATATCACCAACCTAATGGCTAGATTAACCCTTACATTGGTGAGGTATTTAAGTCGCAATGATATTTATGGTAATAACCATTATTTTCAGAATTCCGACTATCGTTTGTCGGAACAAATATCATTAACACTACATTTACGGACAGTTTCGACGTTCTGAAATATTCATTTTGGCGGATAACACAGTCACACAAAAAAGAAGTGCGGTATACATTTGATGCGATATATGTTATCTGTAGTAATTTTGAATTTTGTAAATATAATTTCATATTCGTAATCAGCGACCGAAAAAAAACCCCTATACCAAATTTGGCATAAATCCATCGATTTTCGAAAATCTTGTCCGCCATATTGGATTCACCATCTTGAATTTTTGAAATCCGACATCACATTCGTGATCAGCGACCCAAAAACACCCTATACCGAATTTGGTTCAAGTCCATTAACTTTTTTAAAATCGTGGTCTCTGGCTGGTTTTTTGAGATTAAAAAAACAATTTGACGTGATAACCAAATTTTGACACCGGATTCGTAATCAGGAGGCAAAATTACTACGGATAACATATATCGCATCGAATGTATACCCCACTTTCTTTTTGTGTGTCTGTGCAATTATCCCGATATCTACGAAATTGTAGTCCATGCTACTATATTTTCATCGTACAGCGAAATATAATTTATGAAAAAATATTCCACAAATTTAATGTAAAACTCATAGGTTACTGGATAATCGAACTTGAACGGCACTCTGAATAAGTCACCCGTCACATTGACGGGATTCCGTAAACCTAGTGTTAAAAATGCTGCTATTCTCATGTTTGAATTAGCTTTTCTTTAAAAGGCGCAAATATGCGCAACATTTTCTTGCAGATTCTGCAAGTACAAGTTACAAAGATTAATTAAAAGTCGAAATTAGAAACATGATCTGCCCTGATAACAACTAAAATCATAACTCTCTATTTGCAAAGAACGACTTAGATATACAACACTATATATATACACACAATATATATATATATATATATTTCGATTATAATTACAATGTAGTGATTACTTCAAAATGAGTTTTGTTATTAAGAAATAAAAGACTAATCTGTGGGTAAGCCCTTCATGGTAAAAGCAGGTTTTCATATATTAACACTGCAGAGCACTATCAACACAAAGTAGAGACACATTTGCAGTCCGTTTCTGTAGCCGCGAAGACAACCAAATTTGAACAGGTCTGTATAAGTCAGCTGCGTTTTTTGTGCTCGGTGCGTGATGGAACCGGATGCCCCCACCATTCAAGTTTATTATCTAAGTATTATTTACTGTCTATTGTTCATTTCAATTTTGGAGTTTCTGCCAACAATTTGTTCATTTGGCCCCACTGTGGGCGTGCGCGGAAAGTTTTTTCTCGGTCATATAGATCGAGACGGCAGTGAACGTGTTAATAGGTGCTTTCCATTTAACTGACACGAGTTGACACAAGTCGACACAAAATTAAACCATTGGTTCTTTCTGCTTGAGCCTGCCAATCAGCTGATAGTTCTAGTAGAAGTGTGTTCACTTCTGTCATAAATGGAAAGCACCCAATCAAGAAAAAAGAAAAAATATATTTAAAGTAATAATTAGGAAAGGAGATACAGGCATTTGAAGTAAATACATATATATTCTCTCACATACATTTGATGGCGTATGCGTGTGGTCGCATTTGTGTACGCATTTCCGATCATCGCCGAACAGTCGACGATAAAGGCCGGAATATATCTCACACATTCAATGGCGCGTATGTGTGTTTAATGGCATCTATGTATACACATTTGCGATCATGGCCGACTATCGCCGAAGATTGCCGGAATTTTTGTGACATTTTGATATATGGATATCGGCCGAGAAATAAAATTCTCAACTCTTAGGCACGTGGGGCGTGGCTTCACGCTGTTAAGGGAGTTCCTCCGCGACAACCTCAACTAAAAGTTACATACCATGTTCACATGTTTAAAATATTGATAATTGGTTTAATTAGTAGTAAATAAAATTAAAAACTACGCAATATTGACTCGGTACTAATAGATAATACGATGGATATCATTTATTGCCGTAAAATATATTCTATATTGTGTTTTTGATCTACCATTGCCAGTAAACTTTTTGCCGGGACTGTCCGGGCTTTGCCCCAATACACGAAATAGCTTGTATATACAGACGACGCACTCTTCTGTGTGCGTGCGAGCGACGATCGTAGCTCGCTGTCCCGTTCCCCCTCCACGCACTCGTTCGCTTGCAGGCCTTACAGATAATGCTATACGACCAAAATTGTGAGGGCTTCTCATGATTCTATCTTGGAAACTAGATGGTGAATCATTCTCATTTTTTTCACATTATTAGTGATATCCTATTCTACCTTATGCTCGTTTTTTATCAACTTCTTAATTTTAGGTTTGACGATAGAATTAACGACGTACTGTTTTGCCCATCATAACGTATCTGTTACGTGTAAATCAAGCCAACTTCAAGTGTAAATATCTCAGGTTTGGGGTGGTCAAACTTATTTAAATTACACAGATGTTTGGATAATGCATTAAATAACATATATGTCAAATTTCAACCATTTCTTAATTCAATGATCTCGTGGCGGTACTACCCCTTAAGGATAAATCTCTGTTAATATGCAACTTATAAAATTTATTCTGGTCTTTATCAATAGAGAATAATCAATTTATACCGCGTAACTAAGCGTAGTTTTGGTTATAACCATATATTTATTGAGAAAATTCGATGTAAAAATTGAGGGGTGAAGGGGGCAGACATTTTTCCTGTAAAGATACACCTGCGGCGACAGCACTATCGTTTCTGACGAAACTAATGAACGAACATGCCGCGAGACACTACCGTGTCTCTTGATAACAAAAACAAAACTGGATTTATTGGGTTTTGCTCAAAACTACTGGATTTATTTGGCTTTCCTAAGAACTTTAATAACAAACATTAATAAAAACATTCTTATAAGTTAATGAAAACATAAAAAATTGTATGTTGTTAACAAAACTTGAAACTTTGTTAATAAACAAAAACTGTTTATTAATATTTGAAAAAATATAAAGTATTAAAAACCTGTTCTTTACAGATTAAAAAATAATAATAAAAGTTTATAAATCCGAATAAAACAAAAAATAGCTATTGCAGATTTGTTAACTTCCGATTGGGTCTCAAAGCGGATTTATTCGGTTTTGCACGAAAACATTAATTTAGACCCTGAAATTCATAAGGATTTATTTAATTTTTCTTAGTAGTAGGTAGTTTATGTTATGTACTTTTACAAAGTGAGTCGATATCAGTTGCTAACTCAATTTTCATAAAAAGTGGATTTATTCGGTTTTGCTCCAAAGCTCCTCAATTAACGCTTCACTTAGATGGCAATGATATCAAGCGGTATGAACGGTTGTGTCAAATTCCGTCCACCGTGCGACGGAACATCGCATATAAAATATCTAATTGTAAGCCTTTTAAGTGAATTCTATGTTTAAACTAGCATAGTTTACGTGTGTCCCACTAAAGACCATTTCATTGCATTGTCCCACTATGAACCATACTAAAATGTCCCACTATGAACCAGGTTCACAAAAATTACATTATTATTAATTTCCTACACTAGGCAACACACAATACGCTAAGTTGTTTGTATAATTATACCTTTATACCATAGCCTCAAACCGGCGTAAGCAAAGTTTTAAAAACATCAACCAAAATAGCTACCTACATAATACTGCATAATAAAAATCAGAAATTGAAACTTTACTTACCATTTTTTCTTAAAAGTACCATTTATGGACAACTGTTTTCCACAAATTAAGAAAAAAATGGCTACACAAAATCAACATAAACAGTAGCACATGATAAGATTACTAACGGCTGACTTTTACAGAGTTGCCACGTCTTTTGTCCCAGTATGAACCATGTCCCACTATAGACCACTCTCCCCTAAACAATTAAATATCAACAAACACATATCTAAAAATAAAATTAATAATCCTGCATGGTATGATACTTTATAAAACATTCCGTTATTGTTCATCGGCTTTTTGCCGCCAATTGTTTATATAATGATACTGATTGTTCTCTACAGAGACTCCATGCAAACTCAGTTCGTACTGTACACAGATTTAATCATGTATGGCTAGCACTGGCTCATAAATGATCAGATATATTGCTACATCTGATTATATATAAGTTCATACTAGCTTGGGATTTTATATCTCACAAAATATATGAATTAATATACAGGGTGTTACTTAATGATAGGCCGTAATTGCAAGGGCACATTACTGAATCAATTTCCAGTAGAAAAGTTCATATTAATATGTGTCCTAAAATGTACACTTTTTTTGTCAATATTATTCGTGAGACTGTCCCCCGGGACGCCACTGGAACTCATAATTATCTTCTAGTTAGTGCTAACTTAGCGTCTTATTACGATAAACAACAGTGCCAAATGTCAACAAAATCGGCACAAGGATCTTTGAGATATTATTTAAAAACTGATTTTGTTTAAAAAACTTTGACGTCCTGTATTTTGAACACCAGACATTTTAGGACACATGTTAATATGAACTTTTCTACTGGAAATTAATTCAGTAATGTGCCCTTGCAATTACGGCCTATCATTAAGTAACACCCTGTATAATCAGAATATCTGCTTACACGTGAATTGACACTAAACATACATGATTATATCTGAACATACATGAATCCATATATAATCAGATATACTACTATATCTGATTAGATATGGGTCAGCAATAGGCATATATAATTATATCTGAACATACATGAATCCATATATGATCAGATATACTACTATATCTTATCATATATGAGTTTATATATGACCAGATATAATTATATCTGATCATATACAGGGTGTTCGGAAAAAACACCGACACAGAAATAGGGGTGATAGGTTACGTCATTACAAGTATTTTGATATAAGGGACCTATATCCGCAAGCGCCCCCTTCTGGAGATATCAACTTTTCAAGTTTATAACGACCGAGGTTGATCAAAGTAGAATAATATTTTTAGAAACGTATCAAGATGGTAACGAATATTTAATTTTACGAGATACAAAAACAATGTACTACAGCAAATGCTCAAAATGACGGCCACCCATGTCCATGCAACATCGGAAACGATTCTGGATAGATGTGCCACTGCGCAAACTGCTTGCGGAAAGGATAACCGCTTGGCTCAAGTCCTTGTACTTTTCGAAGATGATGCGGATACAAGGAGTTTTCATTTGTTTTTCAATTGTACAGGTAGACAAAAAACTCTTAGGGATCGTTCAACCTCGGTCGTTATAAACTTGAAAAGTTGATATCTCCAGAAGGGGGGGGGGGGGGGGGGGGGCGCTTGCGGGTATAGGTCCCTTATATCAAAATACTTGTAATGACGTAACCTATCACCCCTATTTCTGTGTCGGTGTTTTTTCCGAACACCCTGTATAAATCCATATATGATCAAATATCAGCATATCTCGAATCATATATAATTATGTGTAAATATATATGACAGGGGTTATATATGAGTATATATAATTATACAGGGTGTTTCACCTAACTTGACCACCTCAAATATCACAGCAGTCTTTGATGATATGAAAAAGTATTGACTAGACAAATTGTTCGATACAAAGAGGCAAATACTGTTATTAGAAAAGAATTATTTTCTAATTAGTTTTTTTTCAAGATATCAAGGTCATCGGTATTATTTTAAATGGGTCGACATATTTTCATTACCACAGTCTTATAGCTTATAAGAGGACAAATTTAGCAATTGTTAATATGATGACCTTCATTTGACTTTGAACGAGAAGAATCACGAAATGCGTGCCATGATTTCCAATACTTGTTCGAAGTCGATAAATGAATGAATTTCAATGTCATTGGGATTGTGTGAAATATTATTGTTTCTGATGCTTATAAACAAACCTCCGAGATTTCTTGTTCCGTTAGGAAGGAGAAAGTAAGGATCGGTCTTCGAACAACTATTGGAATTCATGGCACGCATTTCGTGATTCTTCTTGTTCAAGGTCAAGTGAAGGTCATCATATTAATAGTTGCTGAATTTGTCCTCCTATAAGCTACAAGACTGTGGTAACAAAAATATGTCGACCCATTTAAAATAATATCGATGACCTTGATATTTTGAAAAAAAAAACTATAATTAGAAAATAATTCTTTTCTAATGACAGTATTTGCCCCTTTGTATTGAACAATTTTTCCTGTCAATATTTTTTCATATCATCAAAGACTGCCGTGATATTTGAGGTGGTCAAGTTAGGTGAAACACCCTGTATATGATTATATTATATATAATCATTTTTTCCCGGGTACGTCTCTGAAGAGGGTTTGAAGAGGAACCGAAACGTCAGACGTGTATTGATTCTTGTTGTTATTTGGCCTGATTATTACCTATTGAAAGTTAAATTAAATCAATTTCAATGAAAATTGAAATGCAAATTCTCTCCATGGAGCTCTACGAAACAAAAATTAAGTAGTTGAGATCCGTTCATTAATTTAAGAGATATAGCCCTTTTAAATACATTTTCATAACGGACGGACGGACGATGGACAGACAGAAATAAGTAGTGTCCAAGGGACACTAAAATTCGGAGTACGTAGAACAAGATAAACAAAAACCATAGTCTAAGATATCTTGATACCCGTTGAGCTTGTTAGCAAACTACGAGCATGAGTAATATCAACTGCATCGTGTCACGGTCGAATAACTGGATAATCAATTATTATCACCATTTATTCCCGACGCTCTCGGCTGAAGGTCGACTGATCATCATCAACGATGCTTTCAAGTGGCACTGCATTACGATTGTACAATTATTTTTAGCTTCTCCATAAGATCTGCAGACCCTAGGGCCACTTAAATTGAACGTCTAAGGTTTAATTTTTCATGAAAAATAGGGCTATGTACTGTATGCCCTCTACTTATGAAAAACCATGTATAGCATTGAGGATTAAAACATTTCGCATTATATAAACTATTTTGTACCAAACCTCTCGAATTAACACCTCCTTCCTCCTTCTCTCCCTTCCCAATACACACAGATAATAATACTTTCATGTTTGCTATTTTTCATATTTGGTTTCGTTTCTGTAATGCTCGCTTACATACAAACAATATAATAATATGCTAACATATGACATAGCAATTTTACTCGTCGCTTCGTTATAAGCATAATATCCAGCTTTTCATCTTCAACTACTAACGTTAACAATTTTGTACCGATCATCCTGTACATTATTCGCAGAAATACATATAGGATTAGAGCGATTTGTCCACACTACGATTATCACATTTTTACGGTATCAGTTTTTGGTATAGCTATCGCCTATTAGGGAAAAACATGTTTTCTACTGGGCCGCCGACCCATAAATAATAAAAAAAAAGAGGCCGGGGTCGTGCGGAAGAGTAAATCTAGCTCGATAACAATGGTTTGTCGTGACGGCCATTGACCGGCATTCATTACTGATTCTGTCCAAGGTCCAATGTCGGATATAAAAAACTACTGTTGACGGTTCCGAACAGAATACATTACGAATGGCGGCTACCGCTGCACATGTCCTCGTACACTTTTCTTCAGATCGCGTAATGCACGATGATGAGATAGAAGAATTTCGATATTTAGGTTCAATCTACATGCATTGCATATAATGGTATGATTATACTAGCCATTTTTCTCCTAGAACGCTGTTACTAGTGATTCCGTCTCATGAAGATTTTCATGAAATTCTGAAAGACAAAAATAAATAAAAGTATATGTGTATTAGCGTTTTTCGGATATACACGTCACATTTTTAATTTTAAAGTTAGTGTCGTCGGTGATTCATTATTTTCATTGAAACTTCAAATTCATGTAAGTAGACATGACGTTTCCTTCCGAGCGGTTTTCATAAAATTCAGTATCCCAAGATGCTTCAAGTCACTGAATCTTATCCATTTTGAATTGTTCCAAATCTGACAGCAGATTCGATCTCAGCGACTTTTAAACCTCCGTAAAAATTAATATTTTACTATCTAAAACAGGAAAAAAAATGATGACGGAGCACAAATTGTATGGATTTCTCATGTCCATTTTCCTCTCTTTAGCAGCCACAGTGAAATGTGATAAAATGCCAAATTTAGCTGAAAGACAGAAGCATGCTAGTGTCCCATCTACAGTATTAGAGTATTGGAGCAGTCTAGATGTACCCGAGAACGAGCAAAGGGTGACAGATAAATGCGAGTATTTTCTATTGTCGGATTAGGCGCAACAATTTACTACTTAATGAAAACAGTTTTTATAGAAAAATTGTTAGATGTGAAACATCGAAATTCTTCTTTGTAGAAAGTATGCGATAGGAAGGAACACGTGCGCCAGTGCGCATTTGTATTTATGACTGTGATACTATTAAACAGTACCGATGGTAGAGTTAAGAGAGGGTAAACTAAATGCGCTTTTTGAATTAGACACAACGGTTCGTACCTTTTAATAGTATCACAGTCATAAATACAAATGCGCTCTGGCGCACGTGTTCTTTCGACGGACGCGTGGTCCATCCTTCCTATCGCATACTTTCTACAAAGAAGAATTTCGATGTTTCACATCTAACAATTTTCCTATAAAAACTGTTTTATATTATATGTTATTATACACATACGTATTTTTATCTACAACAAAGTATCTTACATCGATGTGGGCCTAAACTTCATAGATAATAAGATAATGGCGATTAAATTTCCTTTCCTGGTGAATAAGTTTAGCCTCATATGTTTCTTTGACTTATCAAATATCTATTTATAATCGTGATGTATTATAGATTGTACACACATACGTACCATATGAGGCTAAACTTACTTGCCAGTTTTAAACGAGAGTATTCTCGAATCAAGAATATATATTCTTCGACTAAGAATTTCTATTCTGTTTTTCTCAACCGAGATTCTAGACTAACTCTCGCTAGATTGTTCTCAATGCTGTGTCCACTTGAGTAAATCTAGCTGAAAACGAAAGAACACGTTCGTCAGTGCGCATTTGTATTTATAATTGTGATACTATTAAACGGTACAAACCGTTGTGTCTAATTCAAAAAGCGCATTTAGTTTACTCTCTCTTAACTCTGCCATCAGTCGCTGTTCCGTCTCGCGATAAACGGAATTCGACACAACGGTTCGTACCGTTTAATGGTATCACAGTCATAGTTACAAATGCGCACGGGCGCACGTATTCTTTCAACGGATGCGTGGTCCATCCTTCCTATCGCATACTTTCTACAAAGAAGAATTTCGATGTTTCACATCTAACAATTTTCCTATACAAACGGTATTTAAATGTTATTTTTAAACGTGCTAACCAATGATCAATCAATCCTCACACATGCTTTCATTAATGAGGGTAAATACTGCTTCGTACACCGATACAGTGAGCGTGTAGTAGTAAGTGTCTAAGGTAGGGCTCGGGGTGAGAGGAGACCATCGAGTCATGGCGGAGAGAGCCGATGCCTCCCGAGTTAGGCCAAGCGAACGAGGAGACGCAGGGTGACCGCTGCCTCTATATCTATATATAGAATAGATATAGATATAGAGGCAATGTTCAACGTTCGCCTTGCTTTAGCGTATTTAGCCACTCCAGCGACGTTTCACGAGCAGCCGGTCTCACCCCCGAAGCGCGGCATAAGATGTTTCACATCAAAAGAAAATTTGAAGTTTCGAAAAAAAATAATAAACTGCCAACGATACCAAATACCTCAAAAACCGAAATGTCGATTAAAACGTTGAAAAAAAAATGTTAACATGTAGGTTAATATGACGATACATACATATACCCTTATTTATTTTTAACTTTCAGAATTGTTTGGCACTCTTCATGCAGGACAGAGAAATGTTCTTTCTTTTTCGAATACTGTATAATATATTGGTATACTTTCGTAAATATAATTAGGGCAGAAACGGGTTTTAAAAAGTTAGATTCGATAAAATTTTCGAAAATCAATGACTGTTTGATAATGACGTTACATACCTATAGTTGATTGAGATCAAACGAAGCATTTCATTCCTAAAAATCTATTGAATTACATTTTTTACCCGTGGTAATGTTAGCTCGATTTATTTATAATTTTAAAACAAAGTAATTTAACTTTAACCCTTTCGGGACAGAGCGCGTTTCCCCAAAGCGGAGCACAATAGGGGTCTTGCGCTCAATTATTAAGAGGCTAACATACCTCCTTGAAATGCATGCAAAACTTGTCGCAGTAGGGCTATGCTCATTTCGTAACGGGAAACAATATCCATACGAAACTTATCACACTTTCAGACCAAATATCATTAAAGGTTTCTATAATAACCAAATTAAATATTTTTGTGTAAAAACATCTGCAGGGCACCTACAATATTGTCACTTTCAGCATCTAAATTGAAGACCGTACAAACATAAAAAATGATATCTGTTACAATAGGAACATAAAATGAACCTTTCTGAACAAAATTCATAGAAAACTTTTTTCAGAATACGTAATAGAAACGATAATATCATAGCTCGCGTAAACGATTGCATCGTGAATTTTAACCGCAGTAATGTGCTGCCTCACGTTAGCGAAATATACGTACTGCTTAGAGGCTTGAGCGGCGTTGCCAGTTTGTTTGCTGGTAGAGCGTATTCTCCCGCGTTAATTTTGATGTCTATATATATATAAAAGAAAGTCGGGTTAGTTACACTATTTATAACTAACGAACGGCTGGACAGATTTGTATGACCTTTGATTCTTGGATTTATCTCCGCCACGAATAGTAGAATATCGTCGGTCTTATCACGTAAGGGCGTATCTCACAAGGGGACCCCGGCAGATGTCAAATCGATTTTGTCTTGAGAATTTTTTTGGTGAAAGTATGTCGAAAAATATTAGACACATGTTTCGGCTTTTTCTTTGGCCTTTGTTTCGAAGAAAAACGTTTTTGAAAATCGCGTCGCGCGCGCGTTCCAAGTGTCTCCGGGATTGGCGTACGTCATGTCACCAATGCTTCAATAGCGCAACGGTTAAGTTGCCGGGCTGGGAGTCTCGATGTCGCGGGTTCAATTCTTGTTGGGGTTTTTTTTTATTAACTTTTTTCATTCGATTACAACCCCTTATTGTTATAGAAAGTGGTTTACATTATCGAATAAAATAAGAGTTTCAATTTTTTAAAATAGTTTTACGTTTTTTTCTTCCTCGTTGAGGTGAACCAATATTATTGCCAACCAGGCCGTTTTTCGAAAATGTCAATGAAATTTGCTTTCCCATAACGCTTTTAAAGTGTAAATGTGCATGTGGCAAAGTTCCATTCGTCAAATGTTCATGGTGTCAAAATACGGTGTGCTTCAATTGTTTTTTCGACAATTATTATCCAAAATCATGTACGAAATCTTCGGCAGCCAAAAATTCCCATGACGAAATGTAAGAATAAAAAAATGCAACGATGCTTCCAACTGTCCTTTCAAATAATATTGGTTCACCTCAACGAGGAAGAAAATAACGTAAAACTATGAAGAAAAATTGAAACTTATTTTATTCGATAATGTAAACCACTTTCTATAACAAGAAAAGGTTGTAATCGAATGAAAAAAGTTAATAAAAAAAATCCCAACAAGAATTGAATCCGCGACATCGAGACTCCCAGCCCGGCAACTTAACCGTTGCGCTATCCAAGCATTGGTGACATGACGTACGCCAATCTCGGAGACACTTGGAACGCGCGCGTGACGCGGTATCCCGGTCTAAACGGGAGCGAGCCATGCTCTCGCCACTGAGGCCGGCGTAAGACCGGACCGTGTCCACACTGCCTGCATTCGGCAACATCGCTAACCTCGCGTAGCTCCACCCCCTTCTAGCGTTTTGACATTACCTCGTCTCACCGCTGCCCCGCAGGAGAAACTAGTGGGCCTGGTATGTCGGCCTCTTAAATGGAATGGTTTTGCTCAGAATAGATGCGTATATGTGTAAGGTACACGTCCCCCAAACCATTTTTCAAAATATTAATTCGTTAACGAACTGTTAAGGTTTCTAAAATCGGGTTGTCCCTTTAAATATGACGCGTAGCGCGAACGCCCTGTGATTGGTCTGACGTCACAGCGCTGGAAATATCGCCACTTGCGTTTAGTTAGTACGGCTTCTCGCGGCTGGCAGCTTCCCGAACTTCGTCGTGGTTCGATCCATGCTAGTCCCTGTTTCTTATTTATACTTATTTATACTTATATAACTGGACCTTTAGTTAGAGAGTTCAAGTACAGACTGACGAAAAGTCTAAGTAGGGCGGTGGTTACGGCTTCAATGTAAAGGAGAAGGAAGGAAGGAAGGGGAGACGTCGTTCAATGTGTTTCGTTCTTAGAAGACCTGGCTTTCGGCGATCATACGGTGCGAAGGAGTCTCATATTACAAGACGCAATAAATTAAGCAAGCCGCCGATATGGAGAGAGATGGTAGGGGGCAAAACGTTTGCACGTGTCGTCAGAGTCTGTCTTCGCGTCTTTTATGGTCGTTTCGCTGTGTGTAGATATATCTCGGTTGCGACTGGCCGATGCATAGACAATGCATTGACGAGGATTGCAACCGGCCGATGCATAGGCGATGCATCGACGACGTGGCAGCATACAGACATTCGTTGGTTTAGCTCCGAGGAGTCGAGATCGCTCTCCATACGCATATATATACTCGTCTTGTGTTTGTTCTTGTCGCCTTAGTGTGCTAGTGTAGGCGCCCGAGTCACGGAGGAGCTCGACGGTTCCAGTCCCCGACGCCGGGACTGTTTAACGTTATCGCGCTAGGCGGCTGGCGCCTGCAGGGGCCTAGGGACCATAGAGTTATGGCTGCTGTGTCTCGGTTGCGACTGGCCAATGCATAGAGGATGCATTGACAAGGGTCGCAACCGACCGACGCATGACCGATGCACCGACGACGCTGCTGCGAGCAGACATTCTTTGGTTTGCCCTCGAGCAGTCGAGATCGCTCTCCATATTTACATATGTGTCGCCTGTTTATTTGATTACAATATACTCGTATATACTCGTATTGTGTTTTTGTTCTTGTCGCCTTCACTAGTGTTATTTATAAGTATTGTTATTGTAAAAGAATGGAGGCTGAATTTCTTAAGGGGCAGTCAGAGAATCTACCCAAAATAAACTCGATAATGGTAGCCCAGTTTTTTGCAAATAACTCACATTTCACCTCAGTTGAAATACGGGGCGTTAAAGCTGCAAGGTAAAGTGAATGATTTGCATAAAACAAGCTTTGTTTTTATTTGTGTAGAGTAAGCCACCTAGTTATTATTTTTATCCACACTTTCCGGATTTTTTCGTCCTTGGGAACATTTATGAACACTTTTTCGGGGTTCACAATACTCGTGCTCTTGCACTTTGGCACAATACACCATTTGTAAGTAGATACTAGATGACCCTTCCATAGTGTTAAAATACAAAAACGAGTGTAGAACCAGTCGTTATTGAAGACGATCAACGGCGCGTTACGGTGTGCAGCTGCTTGCAACCAACACTGCCGCCAGCATTTACAGCGCTGTAACGTCACACATCCCCTCCGCTACTATAGCGGCGTTTTAGTGGGCGGTCCCCGCGCTTGAATATCAATGAACAACTACACCTAAGCTCGTATAAAGGAAATATTTTGGAAATCGGTTTACTGCGTATTCACGATGCCGTCTGACATATTACTGAAAATTGCGCAAGACCCCTATTCGGCGCGGCTGTTTTAAGCGCTGCGCGTGTTGCATATCCCTTAGGTTTCTTTCGTCGCTTATAAAATCTACAGTTTTTGACTTATCGGTGTAATTTTTTTTGTAACTGAAGCTTAAAACACGCTCTTTACTGGCATACTATTTTCATTATTCTATATCGCGCACTTTTTGACTTGGCGGTGGTGTTAAAATTAAAAAAAAAGGAAAAATTTGTTTTTCTTCATTTTTTTTTAGTTGAGTGGTGATGTTAGCAAAATCATTGAATTAGACATATTAAAATTAGTTGTATCTTACTCTTTAAAGTTTTAGCTTTAAAACGACGTATAAAATACAATTTTATCTCTTATGGGACGTCCGTGGGAAGAAAAATAAAAAGTAAATTTTGAGGGATGAAAAATTTGATTTATGTTAATAAACTACAAAATTTCATAAAATTTGCTTAAAACAAACTGTACAACTTTGGCATATCGATTTTTCGATAGGCAACCACATTTTACAAGTCCTTTCGGTACTTTGCTACTTTGTGATACCTGTTGAAGCACTCAGGCACATGAAGAGAACGGTTGGACGGGCCAAAAAAAAGGGAGACCGTTTTCGCAGAATGCGCTCCGTCCCGTGTCGATACTCCAAGCCAGTCCCTAGATACAGCGCGCGCGCGCTGGGTGTGTGACGCGACAATCGGGCCACGTAGGTATTAGTCTAAGATCCGAACTAGAGACGTTCTTCACCGATCTGCTTACCGGATGAAAAGTATTTTTTATCAAACCTAATACGTCAATGAACATATCGCGTATGGGTAGGCTAATAAAATATGCTCAAGACTACCCTTAAAACTATATAAACAGGTGAGCTGATATGAGCAATTTGCACCGATCTGCTTACCAATTAAACTATATATGAAAATAAAGATAATTTTATTGCAAACACGATGGTATAACCCTACCTGCAAAAAATCGGTCATGAATCAGGGTTGTAAGGCTTTGAAATTTATCGGAGCTAGCCAAGATGCGCGTACTACAGGGAAATTTGCTACAGGACGCAACGTAGGAAATGGGCGCGACGCGACGGTTAGATGAGAGAGAGTGCGTACATGCTGCTTCCTCGTACGATTGACAAAGATAACACTACTAAAATGCCGAGAAAAAGCGACTACGAGCGACTCGCTGTTTACATCCCTCAGTTTGCGGAAAAATACGTGCTCCATTATGACATAAATGTAATGTAGTATCTTTTTCAATCGTTATTTTTTTCAATCAATTACTGTTGGATCCCTGGTAAAATTATTTTCGTTCAAGATTCAACTAACTTTGCATTTTTATTTTTGCCTGTCTGGAGAAGGGACAATTTATTACTTTATGGCTCTTTCTCGAAAGTACAGAAAAAGGGGAAAAACGTTCTTACCGGGTTTTCGAGTGAAAGTTTTTTCCGAACATGTGATAGACAGACAGTCGAGGCGATGGCTCATGGGGTGGGTTTGTAACGCATTAAAAATATCTGAAGGTAAAGACGAAATTCTAGACTTTTCCTCTAAGCGAGATTTCATAAGTTGAAATGATAAATTGTTAAGAAAAATTCTTCTTGGAGTCTGCGTTGTTTAGGTTACTGTTATATGAAATCTGGGCACTCTCTTATTCCAGCAACATACAAGTTTTTGGAAGGCTATAATATTGTATTTGTTGTAATATTGTTATAATCTTTGTAAAGATTGTTATTGTATTCATTGTTTTATAATAGAGTTTTTTACACCGTCAATTTGTTAATGATTTTTTATCGCTCTCTAAAAAATGTAATTTTTCTGTTTGTTTGCTGTGGTATTTTTATAGAATAGATAAAATTTATTGAATAATTATCACTAACATATTATTATTCTGTGTGATAGAAATATTAATATTTCCCCATCCATATATTTAGTTGAAAATATTTGAAAAATCTTTCACATTTTAATATTTTATATTTAATTTAAAGTAATTAAAAGTTTACTGCCAGTACCTACTCCATTGTAGTCGCTTTTTCTCGGCATTTTAGTAGTGTTATCTTTGTCAATCGTACGAGGAAGCAGCATGTACGCACTCTCTCTCATCTAACCGTCGCGTCGCGCCCACTTCCTACGTTGCGTCCTATAGCAAATTTCCCTGTAGTACGCGCATCTTGGCTAGCTCCGATAAATTTCAAAGCCTTACAACCGTGACTCATGACCGATTTTTTGCAGGTAGGGTTATACCATCGTGTTTGCAATACAATTATCTTTATTTTCATATATAGTTTAATTGGTAAGCAGATCGGTGCAAATTGCTCATATCAGCTCATCTGTTTATATAGTTTTAAGGGTAGTCTTAAGCATATTTTATTAGCCTACCCATACGCGATATGTTCATTGACGTATTATGTTTGATAAAAAATACTTTTCATCCGGTAAGCAGATCGGTGAAGAACGTCTCTAGTTCGGATCTTAGACTATATACGGGCCTCGCGTCCCATAGCGACTGCCGCGTCGGGCCACGTATACGGGCCTCGCGTCCCGAAAGGGTTAATATTCTAAAGTTTTTCTAATTTATTTAATGTTTTCAATGTCAAAGTCTGTAATTAATTACTTTAAAAAATTATGCTAAATATAATTAAATATCATAATTACAATAAGGGAACTAATTAATACATAATAAATTAATAAAAGATTATAGATCCATAATATTGATTCTAATTCTTATACAAAATTTTAATAATTAATGAAAAATAAATAAAACATTTTTAATAAAAAATACATTTAAAATTGATAAAAGTCATATATCAAGTTTCTTTCAATCCAGTCCCTTACGTTAATATTATAATGTCATTCTAGAGATTACATTTTTATACAATCCATAATATGTTTTCGAATGTGATTTGATTAATTTTAACTCTTCGACCACATCTATTGGCTAAAATATGCACGTAATCCTAAGAATTTTTTACGTGGGTATAAAAGAAATTATTCGTCGAGAATTTTAATAGCCTCACAAGCACTCTTCCAATACGCGACAGTCGGTCGTATATTGCAGCTTTTTCAAATTTCATCGGTCAGGCGACCTATTGAAGGATAGAGCGAGAGATTTGGTACGTTTACGAAATAGTCGTGACCAGCAATATAGTTGCATCATGAACGCGACATCGTGAGCCTCGTTATAAGGATGAGAGAAAGCTCGACTCTCACGAACTGGAATTACCTTATGTGCAATCTTTTCAATCTATAAAAATGTGATACCTATCTATTCTTTTACGCGAATATATCAGGTCTTCGAAATCTATCGAACCTCCCGTTATAATTAATGGAATATTCCCTGTGAAAATCTAAGCTGAAAATCGTAATAAAAAAAATTATCAAAATATTATACTAAAAGTTAAGTTACGTAATACATTAATGATTTCTTCGTTATTTACAAATTTTCTGTCAAAATTAACGTAAAGTAATTTTTTAAATATTATCTATATCTATATCGATATTAGTTTGAAAATAAAATTTTATTTCGATGAGAGGGCAATATAAATAGCTTACCATTTAAAACATTTTTATATCTTGAAATTTCTTTTCAGGGTTTTTGTTATAGATTTTAGAAAGATTTGTTTTAGGTTGTGGAGAATATCTCATTAATGAGTGATTTGATGGATTTGAGACATCCTGTATATTATGTTGTTTCCGTAGAAAATTTATAAATCAAGTTCTGTATTTGAAAAATCAAATGAAATGATATACTCGTATATCGTGTTTATGGAACGGCTAATATAGGGGAGTTCTCTTAACGCCAGACGGCACCTATAGGCCGGTCAAAATCGACACAAAAAATCGCTAAATTCGCAAAACATGATGTATCTCTGATTTTTTAGTATGTTGTTTGGATCTATTAGGGCTATGTATATCCAAGTTTGCAACTCTCAAAAAGTTATGGAAAAATTTTTACAGACCAAAAACCGCGAAATTTTTGGACTTGTTTCAGATTCTGCTCTATATCTCCTAATCCATGCATTTTTCTGTCGAAAGTTATTCTATACGTTTCTTAAGACCATTAAATGTGTGATAAATTAAGCCCAACCGGAGCTCTTTAGGTCAATTGGTTACCGAATTTCGGCACTTTGAAAATAGGGCAGTTTTTCCAAAGATTGAAAATTTTAGTTTTAGACCTTCTTTGGACTGAAATTACGTCGAAACCATTGATCCTACGAGTAGAACTGGAGAATATAATTTGTAGGCAATTTAATTAGCTTCAAATTAAGCGCAGAGCGGGGTCTGTAAGCCTCGTAGTTCTCTCAAAATCTTAAAAAAACCCATATAAGGTAAAATCACATTTTTCCAGAAATGTTCCATAACCTTTCCTATCTTTTATTTTTTGGTTTGGTAATGAAAAGGAAGGCATGAAATCATTTTAAAAAATGGTGAAATGTATTTTAATATAAACATAAGTAATCAAAAGTGCGGTAACTTAATCAATCAATCAGTCAATCAAATTAGACACATAGTCAAATTCGTCGCCTTATTTTTGATGGCCCTGGGCCGTTACTTTCGTTGCTCTCTTTAATAGGTAGGTCTTCCACTATTGGTAGGTCGCCGTCTTCGCCCCCTATAGGTAGGTATTCCAGTATTGGTGGATCGTCAGGGTTGTCTTGAAGCTCGTTATTATCGTCCTCTTCAATGGTGATAAGGGCAGCGTTCTGGCACGTTTCCCCAGAGCAGGTAGCACACATCACAGTATATCTGAG
The DNA here is from genome assembly GCA_963678675.1 of Xiphydria camelus. Lineage (NCBI taxonomy): Eukaryota > Metazoa > Arthropoda > Insecta > Hymenoptera > Xiphydriidae > Xiphydria > Xiphydria camelus. The sequence goes on from OY783194.1 coordinate 7,070,668, forward strand.
ACCTGCTTTGAGGCAAGTACAGCCACCTCTGCACCCCTTCTTGCATTTGCAAGAGAGGAGTTTTAGGAGCTCTGCGGGGGCAGAAGCTTGCCGACTAGTAATGGGGATGAGTCCAGCCGAGGTCAATTCCCAACCCCAGTCGGTGGCCTCTTTCTCCACCCCTAACCACTTTTGCACCTGGTGGTATGTGCGGTAGTGGTGATACGATGCAGCCTCTGTGGTTGGGGGCAAACGGGCCAGATTCGCTTTGGCGTTGGCTGCTGTCTTCACAAAAATACGGAAGCGTACATCGTTGAGGGTGTCTTTCGTTTCGTCTCCTCTATATAGGGCAACTAGACACTTGTCACCGGCTGCTGCGACTTGTTAATGTGTGGCATCTGTCTGGAGGAAAAATCCTGCTTGATCCACTAGGGCTTGATTTTTTCTGAGGTGGCTCCACATTTTCATCTTCCCCTGTCAGAAGAGGGCAGAGGTGGTGTCGCACCCAGTAAATGCGTGGATGAAAAATTCAAATCCAGGTGGTAGCTCCACTTCCCCTTAGTTGAATGAGCTGGTGGATACGAGCAGGTCTCGATAACAAAGAATCTCGAAGACGGATCGAATTGCGATAATGTTGCTACAACTGCTCGGAACGGAATGCTAGCTCCGGGCTCCTCATCCAGCGTCCCGCGGTTCCTGCCTTCTTCCGTTCCCAGGCTTTTCGTGGTTAGTTTTGGAATCGGCTAACCCGTCGCTCGGTATCATCCCCATGTTTATGTTCCCAGCTCTCGGCATCGATGTGGAAATGCTCGAGGTGCCGAGATGCGCTTGCCACTCGAACTCGATATTTATGAGGCCGACCCTCGGCGTTGACCATACATCGAGTGTCGTATCTGTCTTTGGAAAGTCTCACATTTTGCATGTTTAAATCTCACTTCATGCAACAAAAAAGTGGTTAGGTACATTTCTGGAAAAATGTGATTTTACCTTATATGTGGTTTTTTTTTAGATTTTGAGAGAACTACGAGGCTTACAGACCCCGCTCTGCGCTTAATTGGCGGTCCGGCGGAGAAAGTGGTATAAGTCTGAAATTATGAAAATGAGATATGTGTATTTTAAGCTTCTCCTGGCTTAGATTAACATTCGGAAAAAGCGATATAAGTTAGTAGACCTTGCCTAGGTAATACCCAGGTAAGGTTTATTAACTTACATCGCTTTTTCCGAATGTTAAATTAAGCCAGGAGAAGCTTAAAAAATACACATATCTCATTTTCACAATTTCAGACTTATACTACTTTCCTCGCCGGACCGCCAATTTAAAGCTAATTAAATTGCCTACAAATTATATTTTCAAGTTCTACTCGTAGGATCAATGGTTTCGACGCAATTTCGGTCCAAAGCAGGTCTAAAACTAAAATTTTCAATCTTTGGAAAAACTGCCCTATTTTTAAAGTGCCGTAATTCGGTAACCAATTGACCTATAGAGCTCTGGTTGGGCTTAATTTATCACAAATTTAATGGTCTTAAAAACGCGTAGAATAACTTTTGACAAAAAATTCATGGATTAGGAGATATAGAGCAGAATCTGAAACAAGTCCAAAAATTTCGCGGTTTTTGATGTGTAAAAATTTTTCCACAACTTTTTGAGAGTTGCAAACTTGGGTATATATAGCCGTAATGGATCCAAACAACATACAAAAAAATCAGAGATACATCATGTTTTGTTAATTTATTGTCGATTTTGACCAGCCTACTAGCACCGGACAGTAGCCTTATCTATGATAATAAGAACGCAACTGAGTAGTTATATACGTGGAACGTGAGAGAGGGACGGAGTAAAGAATGGACAAGATCGAACGCGCTCCAGTCGCATGCGAGGTAATAAGGAGGTCGATCGATTGTCGCGTTAGTTATAATACCGCTGTATCGTGTAAATCGAAGACTGCTTTATCTATCAAATTTTTGTGGACGACAACTTCCGAATAATTTTGTTATGTTCTTTGGCAAGTATTTAACGAATTCCCTTCGCCGGATTTGTCTATATTATGGATCTATTGGTATAAACATCTATTCTTTGTTCGCACGTGCCGTATACCTTGGTACCGGACAAAACTTCATTTATAGCGGAAGAGAAAGAAAATAAAAAAAAAAGTTAAGGAGCAAAAGAAAAACTTGACGACTAAATTTAAGAAGACAAATCAACTACACAAAATCAGGAAAACTGGAGCACTAACACCGAAAAACATGAAGAAAGCGAGTCTCTGTATAGTTTGCTTAGAGGACAATGATGAAGACTGGATTCAATGCTCATATTGCCAAGAATGGGCTCACGAGGCTTGTGCGGATATTCCTGAGTATTCGGATAATTATATTATGCGATCGTTGTAAACTATTTTGAGGTTGTTCGACGTATAGTTAGTTATTCTTTCTATGTCCGGTACTAAGTGCCATTTTTCGTTCCCTTCAAAACATGTACCAAAGGTCAAAGTATATTTTCGTTGATGAATATGATAATTTTTATTCTTTTTGAAGTGAAAGTTCTTTGCTGAGGGTACTAAAAGCGCGCTCGATGCAACGAAAAAACCGTAACGAAACCCACACACTCCAGCGCTACCGTACGTGCCTCACTCATACAGCGATCTCGACCCTATCCATTACACTACTCTCGACTCTGCCCCATCTCACCGCTCTCCATCATTCCCCATTCCACCGCTCACGACCGAGCCACTGCCTACTAACTGTTGACTAGAGCCACATGTGTCGATTTTGCGAGGCTGGATCGCAAGGCCGGGCGCGCGAAAGAATGTACAGTAATGCACGGTGGTTACTCGAGAAAGGTCGCGACTCCGATCGCAGACTACACAAGCTCCGTATGGCCGGCCACTCGACGCGGTAAAATCCGGAAAACTAAAAATGCGACAAACGAAATACAAACAACTTACAACTAACTCTGCGCCCTCAAGTCTGGCTTCTCATATCATCTTACGGATACGCCAAAGAAAGGATCCTAAACGCTAGATTTATGCGCGCGCGCGCCCGCGCGCGTGTGTGTAATAAAATTATTATGGCAAAAACAGGAAAACAACAGGCAAAAGAGTTTCGTGACAGGCGACGTGTAAAGAAAGCGATAACGAAAGCGATGACGAAGGCAATAGCTAAAACTGGTACAGAACGAAGTCGAGAATCGAGAGAGAGTTTTAAATTAAGACAATATCAAATAGTGATGTATCTGATAATAATCAACACCATTCCACAACAATGAAGAATGCAGAAGATTTTCAAGTTCAAGAACATGATATTCCTTACACTGCATCTCATGCATATAAAAAAAAACAAAACGTGTGGCCGCCACACGCGGAATAAGTGAAACTTCGATACCAATTTCTCTGAATTTGATTCCGGTGGTATTAGTTTCAATTGGCTCTATACACGTCTTTTACAATGCTTCTTCGTAGAGCCAATTGAAACTAATACCACCGGAATCAAATTCAGAGAAACTGGTATCGAAGTTTCACTTATTCCGCGTGTGGCGGCCACACGTTTTGTTTTTTTTCCTGTAATTTGATGCTTTAGAATGTTAACTTGTAATTAATGCAGATTAAAATGTTTAAATGCGTGCTGTCTTTTATTTATTTCAAGAAAACCTTATGTGTCCGCCACTAGGAGAACTCCCCCTAATAGAATTCGCTTATCAGGACCCTAATCAGCCGAAACGCTATGCCACGTTATTCGAAATGCTTAAGGGGTTACACCACTTTGAAATTTTCAAGAAATCAAAAAATTTTGTTTTGGCTGAAACTACTCTCTATGGTATACAAAATGATATGCCATTAGTTACAAATCGATATCTAAAGTGAAAGAGCAATTTTTGAAGTGTAGAAAGAGTTCTCGCGATACTTTAAACGCGTTTTTCTCAAAACTACATTTTAAAAACCGGTGGGCACTCTAGCTCCGCCAATTTTCAATCAATCGTCTTGATTCTTTTTTTTATTTTATTCGTTATATGTTTATCTAGCGAAATATACGTACGGTTTTTTCAAAGTATTAATATTTGCGTTCTTTATGCCACATTAATTAATGAAATTTAGGGCAAAATATGTATCTTTCCTTTCAAATCGATGCCATTTTGTGAAAAATGCATATTTTTGAAAACGGCTACGTATTTCGCTAGCTTTTCAGCTACAGAAACTAATTCTTTTTCGTTCATTCTTCTAACTTAAACCTGGACTGAGTTATCGTGCCCACCGCACGACCATCGGTTTTGCAGCGGTCCAGTAAATCGCCTTTAAAGCCGCCATTTTTATAAATAAAAAAAATAAAAATAAAATTTTTTGTAGTTTAATAGTTGGTTAATACCTTACTGTACTTTAATTTGGATAAAAACGTTTCAATTCTTCACAAAAAAATTTACAGAATTCGCCACCAAGCAAAGTTTAGATACATTGAAAATGAACATAGTTATTGTTTTCATATTTTTTCCTGGACTATAATCATCTTTCTCAGTTACAGCGAAGTGTGGCACGGTACATGAGAAAACGAAGGAACTGTATAAATGACTAAAAACAATAAAGTAGGTCATAAGTGTATTAACACGAAAGAATACATATAAGAAACACATATTATAATTTTTAGATTTCTAAAAGAAATGAAACCTGACTTTGTAGATACCCTCATACTAACACTTTGAAACAGAACGAAAACCCTGAAAAGTAATGACATAATAAATACGCACCTTTGCATGAGAAATCCGAATATTTTGAAACAGAAATAAAACTGAAAATTTAACACTACATCATCACCAATCATCTGTACGAATCAAAGTACCGCGAACATATTGCGATGACAAAGGTTGTTCATCATCTGAAGAAGATGAATCTCCTTGGACATGTTAAATAGTTTACATTTTTGTGACATCGCCGTTGCAAAGTCTTGACCGGGGTCGACTCGTGGAAATTCTAATGGCATATAAGCCATCGATTCCACTGTCATATCTAGAGAAATACCACTTCGAGTAATTTTTAAACCACGAATTTGCAAGAGCATCATTGTGTGCATATAAGTTGGTTGGATCAATTGTTGCCACTAACCATTTTCATTTCTCGACTGGTTTTCTCAAAGAGAAATAAGGGAGAATTAATGCAACTAGGTATATCATTGTTATTAAAGACTTTGAATCCAAAAATGCCCGGACTATCTTCACCCGCAGAGGAGCGAGAAGGCGCTCTGGCGGTTAATAATTTCTTGCGCAAATTTGCAAACATTCGTTTCATGTTATCTAGAATACTGAACCGTTTACACGCTTCCACGAACACCGGAACACTTGCCAACACTTTAACATCCGTTACAAAACGTTCGACAAATTCTTGCATTAATTGTCTACTCTTTTCGTGCCACCAGTAACTTACTATAGGCACTAGCAGTTGAACTCTATGCTTCGGTTCTAATTGATTAATATGTCTTATAATCGTGCGATGTAAAAAATCTTCCGAATGAGTAATTATTAGACCGTACGCGTTAGTGACGAGAAACGATATCGGTGTCTTTTTGTACACAAATTGGCAGGAAAGGGTTTTAGCAACGGGTCTCTTTGAAAATTTTAATGTGGCCTCAACACACACCCGGGAGATATTCGTTTCCGCGCCGCGAAGAATCGTTATGCCCGATTCACACAGAACGGGTGCGTGGTGGTGGCGTGGGACTAGCGTGGTACGGGCATGTCCCACCTGCGTGTTAGCCTATAGGGACCGTGCAAAAACTATTGTAGCGTCGATGCTTGCGCTACACCTAGCGATTATAAGAAATTAAGGGATACTTTTTAGCATGGGGAATATACACCCCCCGACTCGGATTCTGTAGCTGGGGAATTTTCAAGAGGAAGTTTAGCAGAGTCGCGTGTAGATGACCGATACGGGAGACGACGCGGGAGATATGGCTGACAGGATTGCGGGGTATGGAATGATGTTGTTTTGTGAATTCAGTAGAGAAAAAGTAATCTAATTTTCTTTCAGTTTAGTTACCACTACTTTACAATAATAACTTTTTATGAAAATTTATTTTTACACAACGAATTCACAAAATTTAACCTCATCATTCCATACCCCGCAATCCTGTCAGCCATATCTCCCGCATCGTCTCCCGTATCGGTCATCTACACGCGACTCTGCTAAACTTCCTCTTGAAAATTCCCCAGCGACAGAATCCGAGTCGGGGGGTGTAGAATAAGAAAAGTTAAAAATGTTAAAAATAATCAGGCACGGATTTTTTGCCAATACAAAATACGCCCACTGAAGGCCAAAATAAAGATAAAGGTGAAAAACTGTTTCACTCAGATCATGTATTCAATATTGAAGAGATAAATAATCCCGAAACACAAAAAGTAACCATAACCTCAAAGGTTGTAGCTCAGACCACAGTCTCAAAGGCTTATGACATTCGTTTATCACGCTTCCATGCCCGATGAACGCTAGCACTGGGGCATTTTCGCTAGCACTAGACGGTTTTTCATGATTCCCGGCACTTCGACAATTTTTAATGCAACATACGTGATACGATGTATGCATACTGATATTAATTATTTTTCCGAATAATTAATATTTCAATAATTAAAAATTTCTCCCATATGAACACTTGTCAAATGTTCTCACAACAATTCTAATTATTGCCATCAGGTGGCGTAGCAATCGTCATGCACGGTCCCTATGAGGCTATTCAGATAGATGTGACATCACAGCGTGACGTGGCACTGGCGTGGTGACTCCCGCCACCGCCACGCCAGTTCGACACCATGAGAAGCCTACAGGAGTGGTACGTGCCATACGAAAGTCTGCTATTCCGTAGCACGATAGACGGAATTCGGAAGGTCGATTCGTACCTCTTAACCCATTTGCATTAAAACGCGGAAAAATTCCATGAGCCCGCGACTGTCTTCTATCACCGAGTGCGGAATAATCCGCGAGCCCGCGACTGTCTTTTGTTACAAGTCGCTGAATATTCTTCAGATGCAATACATTCTAAATGAGTTTTACTTTTGCTGTGAAAATCTTTCTAACTGCAACTATGACCAAGTTCTATCATTGTTTCGACAAACGATAGTCGGAATTCTAAATATCAGTCTTATATATATAACCGCTCAGTATTATCACGATGTATATGCATACTTCATTAATGTAGGGTCAATCTTGCCATCAGATAGGCGGTATATAGGGTGTTTCCCAATTACGGTTCATAACTTCAGGGTGTAATTCCTTGCAATATTTTAATAAAAAAACTTATATAAACATGTATCGGGAAACGCTTATATTCCGAAATATAGGGTGTTGAAGATGTCAAAAAATCAATATTTTTGCACATAAAGCTTGAATGGTCGTTCTCAAAATTTTGGAGTTAACCCTTTGCTCTCGAGGCCTTTTTCGCACGTGCGAATTAGCAACTCAAGATGATTTCGCGAATATCGCGAAAATCTAATGTACACTGTGAAAAGATTGTATAGTAAACTTTGTGTTACTAAGTTTTCATCATACAAATTTATCCATTAAAATTACTATATACGATTCAAACAGTTATATTTACTACAGATTTGATTCCCTTTGCACTCGAGAATATTTCGCGCGCGCGAACCAGCAACTCGAGGCGATTTTACCTTTTCGCGCGGACGAACCTATAGACTGCCTAAGCCTGACGTCATAAATGGGCGGAGCTAACAAACCTTTCCAAATAAATCGGTTTTGTGTGCAAATTGCCCATAAGAGAGTTTTATTTTCAAGTTTATCATTAATTGTGATGTGTAAATAAGAGTGGTCAGGGCAATATTCAGTGAAAACTAAGGACAATTTAACGTTTTCAAGAAGTATTTTAGCAAGAGATAAGTCTTACATAATTTTTTCCCATTTAAAGTTTTTGAGGTTATGTTGCTGGTTTTATTTTGTTTAATATTTTGTAATTTTTACCTAACAGAAATTTATTCAAATTCAGAATTTTGATTGAAAATGGTATCCAAATATGTTTTGACGATCTGCAACATTATAGAGTTTTTTAAAGACGAGAATAACATGATTAAAAGGGGTGACAATTCAGTGGAATCTAGTCATGTGAAAAGGATGCAGTTTGATGCTGATCTACTCATTATTAGAGGAGAAATACATGCCAGCATGAAGGGTAAAATATATGATGTACAGGGAGGTCTTATACTATTCTTTAGGTTCCCATACACGATACGGTTTGCCGGAGGGCAGGCCTTCAGGCTTGCAAGCCGGAAGGCTAATACTCTCAGCGTCCTCATACACGATGCAGTTTACCAGAAGGCAGGCCGTTTGATTCGCCTCTCGGCTTATGTGATCACATGTACACTCAGGTTTGCCTATATATGGGGCATTTCACAAGAAAACGACAAAGCGAAACCCATGGGGGGTCGGGAATTTATTTCATATATTTTTTTTCTTAAAGGCTTTTGGGTTCTAAACATACTCCCAAGAGGATTTTTTTTATTGCCTTTGTTTAAACGGGATATCTCTCGACAATATTGAAAAATGTGATTTTCAGGGCTAATTTTCGAATAGAAGAAATGATAATTTCAAAAAACTTCAAATACAAAAAGGTTTTGTTTTTGAACGTATTTTTTGGAAAAAAATATGCGGTATTATCAGTACCGGCAGAAACGAAAATAACCACTATTTTTTCGCCTCCTGAAAATACGCCATTTTTGATTTCAAGAAAAAAATGTTTAATTAATCTTCAAAGAATTACAAATTTTTTAAGCCGTCAAACGCCACGGAGTATCGATTTGTCAATGTTTTATGCACTATTTTAGGGAAAAAAAATTGAAGAAAAAAATTTTTTTTTCATTAGCAATATGTGCTGAAACTTAATTAGGAAAAAAATTACCTGTTGAGTAAGTTATTTACCAAAAATCACGATAAGGAGAGCGAAATGTAGGACAAAATTGTGAAAAATCGACTCATATACTATTTATAATGAATTATGATGTTATTGATATTTATTAAGTGTTTTATTTATTAAAATTTGACATAACATCTCATTGTTTTTTCAATATATCGAGGACTTGATAGTCTGGCGAAAATGAATATCTTTTTGTTCTCATTTTTCCATTTTCATCAGGAATAATGCAGTGAGAGCGCAAGGTATCACGGAAGGGCTTTGCGCGACAGAAACGATCTGATAATTCCGATTTTACCACATCATAATTCGTAGCGTCCCAGTAACGAAATGTTAGTGACGGTAGGTTATCCGGCTTAAATGCCCATTCATAGAGAGCCATTGGAGTCATTATTTGTTCATGTGCTGGCAATTGCAGACTTGCTCGAGCAGCTAATCGCTTAACAGTTCCCCCAATACCATCGTAAGGGCCCTTACCGTGCACTGTGGCAAAAAAATGCCATTCAGCAGCGACGCCAAAATCTTCAAAATGATAATAAATATTACAGAAATTTTTATAATTTTTAAATTGCTGTGGCACCCCGTCTGAGAAGTAAATCATCTTTGATGGCATTGGTATAAACGATTTAACAAAATCATTGATGATTCTAGAAAAAGTGTAAACCGTGTACGAGTCGTGATGCAAGCAATTTGACATAATGCAAAGACTTTTGTGATTCAAAGCTCCATTTTCTTTAAAATATATTACAACGGGATAAATCGTAGTCTGACTGTTGTTCCAATGGTATCCGGATGCGGCGTTTTGCACGACGAAAGCATAGTTCTCTGTCACGGATTGAAGCAAACAATTGAAGCCAAATACACTGAGAGCGACCACTACATCCACGATTTCTCTGAAACGTTGTCACATCTAAAACATGAATTCCATGCTCCTGGTACATCTTATCAGAGGAAAGTCGCACTGCTGACATATTTTCCACGAGATTGGAGTATTTCGAAGTTGGTCAACGCTATGAAATCGTCGCATCACTTGGCCAGACGTGCAAAGTACTTTGCAGTCTTCGGGGGAAATATACCAGAGTCAATTAAAAAAAGATGTAAATATAGTTATCGTGATATATTAACTTCGCATGAATGTGCATAACAATTCCATATCATAACTGAATCAAGAGTTCAAACTTGTCTTACAATTTTTTTTAGTAGCTTGCATGTGGATTCGAATAAACTAAAATTTTCTTATTGTTAGGAATTGATTTCAAATGAAAACAGCTAGCTAGCATCCATCTAGAGTCATCATTATTTGGCAAGCAATTTTTTGTAATACATTCTAGGAAATACTTTTTCTCCTGAATCCATACATTCTGTACTAAAATTTTACGAAAATATGATAAGTGCAGTTATGCCAGGAAGTAAAGACTATGTGAAGATTGTCGATGAAAAAGGGGAAAAAAGGAACATCAAAAGAGACTTAAGTTACCTCGGTAACTTGAGAGAGATTTATTATAAATTAAAAGAAGAACATCCTCACATACTGATTGGCTTCACAAAATTCATGACCTTAAGCCCCAATATTGTGTTTTGGCGGGATCTACAGGAACGCATACTGTGTGTATGCGTTTGTCCTATTCATCAAAATTTTAAGCTTATGCTTAAAGGTAAATTGAATATTATTCTCGCCATTGCTATTTAATTATTCTATTCGCCATCTGTGCATTTATATAAAAATAATTCAATTATTTCACAGGATGTATGTTCCTATCCCCTACGAATGAAGATCCTTCGTACCAATCATATGAAGACGTTTTGAGACTCCTTGTATGTGATGAGTTTACTCCGGCGTGTTATCTAGGCGAATGTGACGCCTGTCCGAAAATGGAACGTTTACGTTGCAAATTATCATGGTTTCTGAGTAAAAATAGAGTTGAGACAGTGTCTTACTCTACTTGGGATTCAAAACCGTATTGTACCCTTCAGAAAATAAATTGTAGTACCGAAAATTTTCTGATTAATTGTATCGATCAAGCCACAACTCTGCTAGCGCACTCATTTATTGCTAAACAGCAGTCAAATTATTTGAGATTCGTGAAAGAGAAATTGTGTGACTCTGATTGCATAGTTCTTTGCGATTTCGCAGAGAACTATGCTTTCGTCGTGCAAAACGCCGCACCCGGATACCATTGGAACAACAGTCAGACTACGATTTATCCCGTTGTAATATATTTTTTTAAAAATGGAGTTTTGAATCACAAAAGTCTTTGCATTATGTCAAATTGCTTACATCACGACTCGTACACAGTTTACGCTTTTTCTAGAATCATCAATGATTTTGTTAAATCGTTCATACCAATGCCATCAAAGATGATTTAGTTCTCAGACGGGGCGCCACAGCAATTTAAAAATTATAAAAATTTCTGTAATATTTATTATCATTTTGAAGATTTTGGCGTCGCTGCTGAATGGCATTTTTTTTGCCACAGCGCACGGCAAGGGCCCTTCCAATGGTATTGGGGGAACTGTTAAGCGATTAGCTGCTCGAGCAAGTCTGCAATTGCCAGCACATGAACAAATAATGACTCCAATGGCTCTCTATGAATGGGCATCTAAGCCGGATAACCTACCGTCACTAACATTTCGTTACTGGGACGCTACGAATTGTGATGTAGTAAAATCGGAATTATCAGATCGTTTCTGTCGCGCAAAGCCCATCCGTGATACCTTGCGCTCTCACTGCACTATTCCTGATGAAAATGGAAAAATGAGAACAAAAAGATATTCATTTTCGCCAGACTATCAAGTCCTCGATATATTGAAAAAACAGTGAGATGTTATGTCAAATTTTATTAAATAAAACACTTAATAAATATCAATAACATCATAATTCATTATAAATAATATGAGTCGATTTTTCACAATTTTGTCCTACATTTCGCTCTCCTTATCGCGATTTTTGGTAAATAACTTGCTCAACGGTTAATTTTTCTCCTAATTAAGTTTCAGCAGATATTGCTAATGAAAAAAAAATTTTTTCTTGAATTTTTTTTTCCTAAAATAGTGCATAAAACATTGAAAAATCGACACTCTGTGGCGTTTGACGGCTTAAAAAATTTGTAATTCTTTGAAGATAATCTTAATTAAAATTTTTTTTTCTTGAAATCAAAAATGGCGTATTTTCAGGAGGCGAAAAAATAGTGGTTATTTTCGTTTCTGCCGGTACTGATAATACCGCATATTTTTTTCCAGAAAATACGTTCAAGAAAAAAACCTTTTTGTATTTGAAGTTTTTTGTAATTATCATTTCTTCTATTCGAAAATTAGCCCTGAAATCACATTTTTCAATATTGTCGAGAGATATCCCGTTTAAACAAAGGCAATAAAAAAAATCCTCTTGGGAGTATGTTCAGAACCCAAAAGCCTTTGAGAAAAAAAATATATGAAGTAAATTCCCGACCCCATGGGTTTCGCTTTGTCGTTTTCTTGTGAAATGCCCCATATATATACCGCATGTCATATGGCCAACCGCGCAGGTGAGCTTCGACCTGAATTCTTGACTTCGGCTGTATTTATGGTACAGTTAGAGTGGGCTTCAGACGAGTGCGCTGCATAAGAACGAAAAGTGTCGACTGCTCTTCTAATAGCTGTCAATTCGGGAGATCGAAGCGTTTCGTGTAACCTCAAAATCGTAAAGTTTTGAAAATTAGTAGTGAATGATTTGTAGAGAGAGAGAGAGAGAGAAGTGATGAGAAATAATCATAAATAATCTTCCGAATTGACACCTTAGGTATCGCTCACGCCACTTCGTAAAACTACTTCCTAGACATGCGCGGTGCTAGCGCGGAAATAATTTCTGAAACAAATAGGCATGAGGCGTGTAATTCGGTTGGACATCGAAAAAACCCGAATGATTGTTAACTCTCACTTCTGAACATTACTTACCATTTATTCAAAGATTCACGATTTCAAGCTTAGACTTCGATTTCCCGAATTGATAGCCATCGGGAGGTCAGACGTTTCACACTTTTCGTAAGAACGCAGCGTAAGAGCGAAAAGCGTCGTCTGATTTCCCGATGGCTGTCAATTCGGAAGATTATTTATGATTATTTCTCATCACTTCTCTCTCTCTCTCTACAAATTATTCACTACTAATTCAAAACTTTACGATTTTGAGGTTACACGAAACGCTTCGATCTCCCGAATTCACAGCTATTAGAAAAGCAGTCGACACTTTTCGTTTTTATGCAGTGCACTCGTCTGAAGCCCACTCTAACTGTACCATAAATACTGCCGAAGTCAAGAATTCAGGTCGCAGCTCACCTGCGCGGTTGGCCATAGGACATGCGGTATATATATATACCGTATGTCTGACAGCAAGCGCAACAGGAGCTGTGACCTGAAAATTTGACTTCGGCAGTGTTTGGAGGATGCTCGAGTCACTCATAAACGCTGCTCGCACAGCGTAAGGGCGAAAAGTGTCAAAATGTCTGATTTCTCGATAGCTGTCAATTATTTCTTATTTGTGAGTGACTTGAGCACCCTCCAAACACTGCCGAAGTCAAATTTTAGGTTAGAGCTCCTGTTGTGCTTGCCGTCAGACATACGGTATATATATATATATTAGACTGATTCAAAAAAGTTTTTTTAATTAATTCTCTTGGCGGGCACTTAAAACGTCAGTATTTAATGTAACTTTGAATATGCCGCCGCACAGTGGGCCAAAACGCCGAAAACCTGGACAAAAGTTGAAAAATTAACGGATTATCCTGAATTCGGGTACCCGGAGATATTCAGGGTCGCTGATCACAAATCCGAGCCCAGAATTGCAAAATTCCTAGATGGCGCCGCAATACGGCGTATGCGCGAATCAAATCTTAACGTAAAATTGAATAATTGCCCTGAATTTGGGTACCCGGGAGTTTTCGGGGTCGCTGATTATGAATCCGAGGCTAGAATCGTACAACTGAATTTATGAGAATGGTCCTAAAAGAATCCATCACAAATAATTTTTACGGAAAATTATTTATTGTACATATATATTTAGTACACATTTATATAACATTGTCTCTACCTACATAAGTAACATCTTTACAAAAGAAAGGCTCTATCATCATCCGATAAATCCTAGAGTCCTTGAACACTTGAAGCAGATGAATCGCGATCGGTGTCGGTTTCGTGTGTGTGTCTTCGAGGATAATATCTTCACTTGGTTCTATCGATGGCGGTAATAATAAAGGAATTACATCTCGTGACAACGACTTTAGTGGCTTTGCACGTAATTTACGGCAACTAGAAATAAATGGATCTGAAGCCACTAAAAATCTTCGGAAAACATCCTCCATAGTTTTCCTCCATTTGCAGTCAAAATTAATATTAATCGCGTGCAATTTCAAAATTATTCTCATAACTGCAGTCGCCATATTGGATCCGCCATTTTGAAATTCTATAAATTTAATAACGATAATCAGCGATCCCTAAAATCCCCGGGTACCCGAATTCAGGGCAATTACTGAATTTTACGTCAAGATTTGATCCGCGCATGCGCCGTATTGTGGCGCCATCTCGGAATTTTATAATTCTGGCTTCGGATTCATAATCAGCGACCCCAAAAACCTCCGGATACCCGAATTCAGGGCAATTACTCAATTTTACTGCACATATGTATTAGGGTGGGCCAAAAAAAAGCTTTTTGTTTTTTTTAAATTACTATGAAAACATTGTTGAGGATGACGAGAAAGAAATTCTGCTGAAGTTTCAGCTCTTAATATTAATATTAACAACTGCGTCATCGCAATTTTCTTTTTCCCATTTAAATAACATGGGACATTTTTTTTAACTTTCGATTTTTATAACTTGTTAACGGATCAGCGTATTCAAATGATCAAAACGTATTCTTGTAGGAAATCGGACGACCTACAAGAAAGGTATCTTATGATTTTTTGATAAGTCTACTGGTTGGGAAGTTATTCGAGGTCAAATTTGTACTGGTGGTCAATTTCACGGTTTTTTTTTCATTTTTGACACGAATTAATTGTTCAAAAATAAACTAAATCTTTCTGTTCTTGGAACACATGCTATGTCTTTTCATGAAACATTGAAGTTTTCTCGAAATTCCCAGTTAATTGATAAAAATTATGTTTTTAATCTACAACAGTTCATAAAATCTGTATTTTTTTTAATCGATTCGTATCGATCATATCATTATAAGAATGAACAATTTTCACTGCATATAATCATGTACTCATGTAAAATCAATATTTTGTTATTCTGAAAAAAAGTTTTAAATTTCTTTTTCATGAAAAGTAAATCAATGAAAAAAAATTACCTTTTTAAATCGCATAAAAATTAAAATTTAATTAATCTGATTTTTTATTTTTGACTAACAAATGTTGCGTCCATGAAAAATCATAGAGGATTATTATTCATTTCTAAAAATGGCTTGCAGAAAACAGAATTATAATGAATTCTGATAATAATTACCCTGGGGAAATTATTGAACTTTAAATATTTGGAAATAATTAAAGAAAAATCTTAAACAACTGAAATAAAAAGAGGTTAAAAAATTATTTCGTGTCGAAAATGAAAAAAAAACCGTGAAATTGACCACCAGTTCAACTTTGACCTCGAATAACTTCCGAACTGATAAATTTATCAAAAATTCATAAGATACCTTTTTTGTAGGTCGTCCGATTTCCTACAAGAATACGTTTTGGTCATTCGAATGCGCTAATCCGTTAACAAGTTATAAAAATTGAAAGTTCAAAAAAAATTTTCCCGTGTTATTTAAACGGGAAAAAGAAAATTGCGATGAGGCAGTTGTGTTAATACTAATATTAAGAGCTGAAACTTCAGCAGAATTTCTTTTTCGTCATCCTCAACAATGTTTTCATAGTAATTTAAAAAAAGAAAATAGTCTTTTTTTTGGCCCACCCTAATATGTATACATAGCGAAGACTTTTTCCCGCAGTTAAATTCAAAAACAATTCATAAAATATAAAAGGGCAGCTAGATGCAGCTGATTTCTTTTTTAATTGGTAGGAAACACTTTCATCTACGATGTGTGTCCATCAGGTTTTGCGGCGAGGTTCGGTGGGGTTTTTATACTTATCCATCGGAGAAGCCAAATCTTTTCTAATTTTCATCTTTCACAATTGAATGCACTAGTTGCTTTCCAGAATTTTTCCCCTCCATAAAATAAAATCTACATAAAATAAAAACTAATCGCATTATTTTCTACTACCTTCATGAGTAGGTTCCATTTTGTTTCACTCAAATCCGCCGTGTTTTGCTCCTTCACCACCTAAATATTACAATACTCGGATTTGTTTTCGTGCCACGTACACAAGACTCGCGACTCAGACAAAGGTTACATTCCGACTGGAGTTTCCGAGAATATATAAACAATGGTGGTCCAGGTTAAACGTCATTAATTTTGATAGGTGATAGAACAACAAAAAAAAGTACTTTCATATGCAAATTTTGTTTAAAAATGTTTCCTAACAAAGATACAGGGTGTCAAAGCTTCGGAAAAAAACTGGTTTTCTCATCATAACTTCTAAACCACTGGATCGATTTTCATGAAATTTCGCACACAGCCTAATGTAGTACACCTTTAAGTAATTATTAAAACCATTTTTAAAATTCTCCAGTGGCGTAGATACAGGGGGCCGGCACCCCCTTCTTCCCCTCCCAATTTTCGGCGCCACTGGATATTTTACAAAGAAAATCGAATTTTTGGATTTCCTGTTTAATTTAGAAAAAAATTGCCTTTGCCAATTTTTGATTTATGACTTCGTTTTTGAGATATTTGAATTTATATGGTTGGAGATAGGCCAAAACTTATGATTGAACTACCAAGAAAATACGATATGAGAGGCCAAAACTGTTTTCAACATTTTATTACTGACTAGACATGCATCAAAGATACGAAAAAAATATAATAAAATAAACAAGCAAATTATTTCTTTTTTAAATTTTTTTAAATAAATTATTTTTTGTGTTATTATATATATTTTTTCGTGGGCGAAATTTCATGGAAATCGATATAGTGGTTTAAAAGTTATGATGAGAAAACCAGTTTTTTTCCGAAATTTTGACACCCTGTATCTTTGTTAGGAAACATTAAAAAATTTTTTCTTATGAGTAGTTTTTTTTCATTGTTCTATCACCTATCAAAATTAAGGGGGGGTTGGAAGTAGGGTCTAAAAATCAATTTTTTTATTGCATTTTCTTATAGTAAAACATTTAAATAATGTTGTGTCAAAATTTCAAGTCAATCGGAGCAAAACTCTCAGTCATAGACCTTTAAAGTAGTATGGTCACTCTCCAAAGTGATCGTTGAGTGTCCGTAAAAAAAGTCATCAAAAAACTAGGATTTATAATTGAAAATTCTCTTTATGAATTATAAAATTTATGACCATAAGAATTAGTCGATTATTTTGATTATTTTTCACTTATTATTCAAATAATGTGCCTCTTTTGACTAGCGTCTTTTTATGTGTGGCAACGCATATTATCAATGGGCTCGTGGCCCAGTGTATCGTGGGGAAAACGAGATCTGAAATGCACGCTTGAACCCACTCCACTGACGCGCTATTTCCGAACACCGAGAAGCAGAAATTAGTTATAACTAAAGTATCAAACGGTCAATAATTTTCATCAATGGGTGTAAATTTTTGTTTCTTTCCCCGTTTTTTGTATATTTTTTATATTTTAATCTTGGATTTTACATACAAACCCAAAGAGAAATGTGTCTTGCCCATAAGACTCTGGGTTATTTTCTACTCGGTAATTAATTTTTATCAGACATACTAAACGGTCAATCTACCCCAAATTGCACCTGGAGGTTTCTATTGATATTAGCTTGCATACATAATTATTTCATATTTAAATCTTGGAAATCGATTCATGACCATACTACTCTCCGCTCCTCTAATACTACGGAGCGGCAAGAACTCGGCGCTTTAAACGCTTGTTTCTCGAAACCAAGTTTTAAAAGTCCGCGGACATCGTCATTTAAAAACTACTGCACCGATTCTGCTCAAATTTTGTACACACTTTCTACATATAAAATACCAGACCCCTGCATTTTTCTTTTCTTTTTGTTACATTAAGGGGTTACCTGCAGTTACGAGCTTGCTCCGGACCTCATTTTTCACATTTTTTTTCTCTGAAAGTATAAGGTAGATTGAAACAACTATTTGTACGTTCAAATACTTTATTCTTAAACTTTATTCGCGACTTTTTATGAAAATAAATAATAAAAAATGGCGGAGTTCCTATCGCCGGGAGCACGTTTTCGCGGTAGGGATGCGCGGTGGACACGATTTCTCGATAACCGTTTATCTGAAACAAACAAACAAAATTGCACTTTATTTTACATTGAATGGACTAGTGATTGAACGTAGGAAATTAATGTATGGCGATTCGACACAAAATGGCAACCGTGTAAAGAAAAGAGCTCTTATTTGGCCTAAAATTTAGCCCTTTTAACTTGCAAAAAAATAGTAATTTTGATCAGAAATCAAAATCCTACATTCAATCACGAGACAATGTTATCGTCAACAATTACCCAAAATTTAATTAAAATCCGTTGAGAAGTTTGTCTGTAATCGTGTCCACCGATTTGAAAAATGTCGTTTCGAGAAAAACGCATTTAACTCCGTTATATTTGCGTCGCGCGGCTCGCAGAACGTAACTGTAAAAACGGCCGTAACTCGCTCAATTTTGAACGGATCGACTTGAAATTTTCAGAGAATATTTTTGAAAGGTTATACTTTAAGAATTCGTCGAAAACGAAAAATCGATTTTTTTCGAAAATTCTGACTACAGTGGTCCCTCTATAACTCTCGCGTTTCGGGGCTGTAAATTTGCAGAATTATGAGTTAGAGAAGCTTCGCTTCAGCCCCCACTCACCTCAATGGAGGCGTGGCAAAAGAAAGAGACAGCGTGGTTTTTAGACAGAGAACACACGATAAGTTGCGCACGGCTCTGGTGAAATTGAGACTGTGCAGCTGCTTGGAGGGGATACGGCGAACGATCGTGCGCAACTAGTGGTGAAGCTTGAAGTTAGGTAGCACGTCTCTCCATACATACCGGCTTCTTCTCTCTATATTTTCATGCGCACCTCTGTGCGCACTTCATGCTATGGCAGCAGTCATAGCGTCACGGGTGGAGTGGGGGCAATCGCTTCCCCTCTCGCGCGAGTTATGGAGGGCGCGAGTAATAGAAGGACCGCTGTAGATGTAACCCCTTAACGGGGTTTTACAGCAACAAAATGACGGATTTTTTCGTGAAAAATCGCAATTTTTACTTCAAACAACCACCAAAAATATAAAAATCGAAAAAAAAAATTAAAGAAAAA
Source organism: Xiphydria camelus (assembly GCA_963678675.1). Taxonomy (NCBI): domain Eukaryota; kingdom Metazoa; phylum Arthropoda; class Insecta; order Hymenoptera; family Xiphydriidae; genus Xiphydria; species Xiphydria camelus. The sequence goes on from OY783194.1 coordinate 7,089,893, forward strand.
CCTAGGGGGCTAGAAAAACATCTGTTTTAACTAAATTGCCTTGATTTTTTGATTTGAGATAATTCTACGCTGAAATATAGTGTCCACCGCAAATCATCTTTTCTAAAATATGTCCTCGAAAATGCTTTGTCACCGGCTTATTTCTCAATATTTTTCTACAAAAAAATTATAAAATGTTCGAATGATGCTTTATAACATCCGAAACATTAAAATATATCTACTTCAACAATAGCTCTAAAATAAATTCGTAAAAATAGAGGTTTTTTCCACCCGTTATACCCCCCCCCCCCTTAATGACGTTTAACCTGGACCACCCTGTATACAACCCGTTCCAGGGAATACACGCCAGCGTAGCAGGTTGCACATCGGTTATCCGCCTAGCGCCTTACACAGACGCATGGCCCTTGAAGCGGATCAGAGGCGTCAACCGATATGCAACCCGCTACGCTGGCGTGTATTCCCTGGAACGGGTTGTATACAATTTATAGCTTTAAAACTGTTACACCTAGCAGAGTATTATTTTTATAAGAATATGCAGTAAAGACTAAAGTTCAATGAAAAAATTAAATTTTAAATGAAAAATAGGGAAACAGGACGTCCAAAATCATTTCTATTGAAGCATATTAACTGTTGAATGGCGATATGACCTCTGGCGGCGAAAAGACAAACTAGTTTTAGATTGCAGTTTTGGAGCTTAGCAATGCATTAGAATAGGAGAGTGCACATAATAATTAATTTTTTTCGCAAAATGACGTCAGAATTCTTAAAACCACCAGTGAAATCGAAAGGTAGACTTCTTTGCTACGTCCCTGGCTGTCAAAATCGTTTAAATAAAGACGACGTGTCTTTCCATTATTTTACAAAGCCCGGGCAAACGCTTCGTGTATACTCCAGACGCGTTTGGAAATTTAGAAAAAATCGATTTTTAGAAAAGTGGATGATAATATTAAAAATAAAATCAGTTATGCCATATGTCAAAATGTATTCGCGTCATTTTTCGAGTGCTGATTATATTTCCGTTGCCTATGCATGTACATGTGCTTAACCTAAATGTCTGCTGCAAAATAGTTATTCTTCAGATGTTCCAGCTTCCAAGAGATTTTAAAACACGCTCCCTTTCAAGGAAGTTCCTATTACCCGGTTTTGTATTCGCCCACAGGCAAATTTCATTAATGTTAATCATATTTTACGTAAAAACTACTTTTAACCCATTGAAATACATTAAACCTGCACTTTTAAAGCCGCCATATTAATTTTAGCTCCGCCCATAAGACAGTTCCCAATATCCAATGTATCTATAACACAGGGGAACAAAAAAAAATTTTTTTTTGGTGCCTGGGATTTTAGACTTCATTTTAACTATATTTGGGAAGCTAAATCTATAGGTGCAATCCGTTTTTCTCTATCAGCTCTACTTTTTTAGATACATAAATTTATCTACATATCTGGTTTCTATGCAGTTTATTGGTTTCTGAGAGTTCTAAAATTATTTTATAATCATTAATGTGGGTGCAATTGTTTTATTGTCAGTCTGTAAATGAGTAAATTCCAGGTAAATCTATAAATAGTGGAAACATTGCCTCCCAGGTACCGTAAAGTGGGGCGACATTGATTTCTAGAGGCGAGATTGATACAAACTTCATAGACGCGCTGTAAGATGTCTCCAGCTCCCCCCACTCATTTTTCAAGCATTCCGCTAGAAGGAATGACCAGTACGTTGACAACCTCAAACGTGACTACGTCGCCCGTGTCTATATTTCACGAAATATACCACATCTTCAAAATTTTCCCGGCAATTACCTTTCCGAAACTAAAGTTTGTGCTGAATAACTTCAAATACCCGAAGGTAGGGTTTGTTATTGCATTATTTTTATACTTTTTATATGATATAGTAATTATTGCTGCATGTAATATCGTATACATTTTAAGGTTAAACCTAACGGTTTCTTTGAAATATTGTAATGCGTGTCGTGGGGCGAGTTTGATCCGGCCGATAGGGCGAGTTTGATAGGTATCAAAGTCGCCCCGCGCTTTAAGAACCAAATGTAATTTTGCGTTTATATTATTTTCTTCTCGTTCAGCTGACTTTATTAACATTTTTTCTTTGAGATGGTGCGAAAGTACGAGCGCACGCCAGGAACAAGAGCTTATAGAGATTATACGGATGATCATCTGAATGAAGCACTTGGAAAAATAGCAGACGGGGAACTTACCGTAAAAGCAGCTTCACAGCAATATAAAATTCCATATGGCACTTTATACAACAAATATCATAGAAAGCACGATAGAAAAACTGGTGGCCAACCTGTTTTCACAGACTTGGAAGAAAGGGCTATTCTTAACTCAGCCTTAAAATGCGCAGATTGGGGATTCCCCCTTGATCTCTTAGATATCAGAATGCTTGCAAAAAGGTATCTTGATGGAAAGGGCAGGAATGTAGATAAGTTTTCAAATAATCTACCTGGAAAAGATTGGGCTCTAAGCTTATTGAATCGCCATAAGGATGAAGCCTCACAACGTCTCTCTGGCAACATCAAGAATGCTCGAGCAAAAGTTTCTAAGGAAACGCTGACAGTTTATTTTAACAATCTGGAAGAAACTTTAAACAATATTCCCCCCGGTAATTTATTTAATTTTGATGAAACCAATGTTGGTGACGATCCAGGGAGTAGAAGGCTGATTTATAGAAGAGGGGTCAAATATCCTGAGAATATTGTCAATCATTCCAAGAGCTGTACAAGTATAATGATATGCGGATCTGCCGACGGAATCCTTCTACCACCATACGTAATATATAAAAGCGAACATCTTTACAACACATGGAAAGAAGGTGGTATTAGCGGATATCCATGTTGCACTAAACCTTGTTGTTCACAAGGTTGCCGATTCAATAGAACTTCCCATGGTTGGATGGACGCTGTTACGTTTGAAGATTGGTTCTCCTTGTCATTTCTTCCACATGCTAAACGATTGGAAGGCAGAAAAGTATTAATCGGCGATAATCTGGCTTCTCATTTTAATGAACGAGTTCTGGCACAATGTGAAGAAAACGATATATCATTCGTCTGCTTAGTGCCACATTCCACCCACATTTGCCAACCACTCGACGTGGCATTTTTTAAGCCGTTCAAGGTAGCATGGCGAAATATCCTATCAACTTATAAACTAAGAAATCACAATGCTTCTGGAATTCCAAAGGACGTCTTTCCGTCACTATTGAAAGCTGCAATTGAGAAAATGGACACAGTACAGGCTCAAAGTAAGGACAAACCTGGAGATCAGGAATCTGGTGTGAAAAGAAATCTAATGAATGGTTTTTACGCAGCTGGTATATTTCCAATGAACCGTCATAAAGTTTTAAATAAAATTCCGGATTTAAATCCGATTGATCCAGAACAGGAAGTCAATGATTCATTATGTGACCTACTACGAGAAAAAAGATTTGGTAATAACGGCAACACGGAAAGAGTTAAACGCAAAAAGCAAAGACTTAATATTATACCAGGGAAAAGCGTAAGCACGAGAAATACCGAAGCAGAAGACAGCGACAGTGAAGAAGAAGTTGTTGCAGCACAAGTCACAGAGGAAGAAGATATGGTTGATGATAACCTAGAAGAAGTGGAATACATAGCACCTGAAAAGGATTTATTAAAACCCGAAACATTCATTCTTGCTAAATTCACTTCTGGAAGAAGAAAATCCACAAACTTTAAATATGTTTGCAAAATTTTAACAACATTTTCAAAAGACGATTTCAATATCGTTGGTTTCAAGTCTAGTAATCCCGAAAAGAGTAAATTTAAATTAGTGGAGAATGATCTCAGTACTATTTCCGACTCTGACATAATAGCGGTATTGCCAAATCCTACTGAGTTAAATGATAAAGAATATGAATTTCCTGCTGCAGTTGATGTTAAGGAACTCTAAGATATATTGTTTCATATTACCTATTATATATTTATAGTGTTGTATGTTCCGTTTTGATGTATAAATATAAATAAAGGTGACATTTATAAATAAAAATATAACTCAGTATCTAATCTAAAAGTGTTTTCATATTATCAATCCTAGACCGTATATCAATCTCACCCGTCGATCGACAAAATCCGCTATATTGAAAAATCTGTCGGGTCAAATTCAAAATGGGGCGAGATTAACATGTTTTGGTCCTAGACGCTCAGTTTAATGTAATTTCAAAGGGGATATCAAACTCGCCCCATTCGACGGGTAAGATTGAACAAGCCTGTTATATTTTTTCCCATGTTATTTTTTTCTTATTTTCTATCAGCAAGGTTACCAAATGATTGCAATTATACAACCATATAACACGTTATTTTTAAATTGTTTAAAAAGAAATCTGGGTTTGTTTTATTTCAAGAAACATTTTCAATATTATCAATCTCACCCCATTTTACGGTACCTGAACTGACCCTTTTATACCCCTAACTCAGGTAAGTCTCGTCAGTTTGTGCCTTCTTGCTAAAGAGAGTAGATCGAATTCGGCGTGTTATTTTCTGTTAAGAAAAGAGTGTTGTGTTATTGAACAGAATTAAAATGAGTTCAGCGTCCAGTTCAAGAAGAAGTTGTGTCAATCAACCTGATGTGTTTTGTTATATATGCGGAGAATACATGTTCCAACAAAACAGACGAGCTATTACTGACTTTGTGAAGCAAGCATATTTGGCATACTTTGGAGTTAAGCTTGGTGATCAGGACAAAACGTGGGCCCCGCATCTCGTATGTAAAACTTGCACAGAGCAATTACGGCAGTGGACTACCGGCAAAAGAAAATGTTTGAAATTCGGCGTACCAATGGTTTGGAGAGAACCAAAAAACCACTTCGATGATTGCTATTTCTGTTTAGCAAATATTAATGGAATCAATCGAAATAACCGCCATAAATGGACCTATCCCAATTTAGACTCGGCAATACGCCCTATCCCGCACTCAGATGAAATACCGATTCCAACATTTCATGAGCTACCAGATATCTCTGATAACGAACATTGTCCCTCTGATCGCTCTTCCGATGCTAATGAAACTAACAGTGACTATGAGGGGACGTCTTCAGTTCCTCAACGCTTCAATCAAAACGAATTAAATGATCTCACCAGGGATCTCAATTTATCGAAAAAAGCTGCTAAAGTACTGGCTTCTAGGTTAAACGACAAAAATTTACTGGAACAAGGAACCAAAATTACCTTTTACCGTACAAGAGTAAAGATCTGCTACCATTCTTTTCTCAAGAAGACAATCTTGTATTTTGTCACGAAATTAGGGGACTCATGAAAGAAATGGGACTTTCTGAATATATTCCAGATGATTGGCGCCTATTTATTGACAGTTCAAAGCGAAGTTTAAAATGTGTCCTTCTACATAATAGGAATAAATATGGTTCAATACCGATAGCTCACTCAACGAAACTGAAAGAAGAATATAACACAATAGATTTTGTCTTGCAGAAGATAAAGTATCACGAACATCAATGGTTGATATGTGTAGACTTAAAAATGGTGAACTTTCTTCTTGGGCAGCAAAGTGGTTATACAAAATATCCGTGTTTCTTGTGCCTTTGGGATAGTAGGGACAAAACACACCACTGGGTTAGAAAAGATTGGCCTCTGAGAGAAAACATGGACGTTGGGGAAAAGAATGTCATTAACGACGCTTTGGTTGAAAGAGAAAAAATCATTCTTCCTCCGTTACACATAAAGTTGGGCTTAATGAAGCAATTTGTAAAAGCTCTTGATAAGGATGGGCCTTGTTTTGAATATATAGGGGTAAAAATGCCTCAGTTGAGCACAGAAAAACTCAAAGCAGGGATATTTGACGGCCCACAAATAAGACAATTAATTAAAGATCCTGCCTTCATACATTCAATGAATGAAGTTGAACGAGAAGCTTGGACATCATTTGTTGCAGTTGTAGAAAATTTTCTAGGCAAACATAAAGCTGAAAACTATGTTGAAATTGTTAACAAGATGCTGAACAGCTTTAAATCATTAGGGTGCAATATGAGTATAAAAGTACACTATCTAGACAGCCACTTGGACCGGTTTCCAGAAAATTTAGGAGACATGAGTGAGGAACAAGGTGAAAGATTTCACCAAGATATTAAAATTATGGAGGACCGCTACCAAGGAAGATGGGACATCCACATGATGGCAGATTACTGCTGGAGTTTAAAGAGGGACTGTTTGAAAAAACATTCAAGAATGTCGCGGAAAAGAAGTTTTAGAAGTGTCGAGTGACTATATTTGATTTCTTTAATGTTTTTTTTTTTTTGTAAGTTTGACTTAAGATTGTATTTGGTATAAATAAAATAAAAAATTCGAATCTACTTTTGTTTATTACACTTGAGATTTGAGTTAAAATCATAGAACTCATATTTCTCTAAAATTGTATATCTTAAAAACTGGAGCTGATAGGGAAAAATGAATACGATATTTGAATTCAGGACATCAAACTGATATAGAATCAGTTCAAAAACCCTCGGCACCAAAACAGCTGTTCCCCAGTGTAATATGTATATTAATGTAGAAATGGATTTGTTTGAATGCTCAGGTTTGGTACACTGTAAACAATTTTAGTAAGTTTACCACACGTTTGTTACACAAAAGTATTGTAAATTTACAAAATCAATGTAGCAAACTTTAATTAGGTACTATGAATTATTAGTAATTTTACAAAATAATTATGCATTTTACAAACATTTGTTTGACGAACACTTAACCGTGTATTAAATTTATTATACTTGTGTAGTAAAAGTGTTGAATTTATAATTTTACTATACATTGTTTAAAATGTACTACAATTTTTATTAAATTTACTTAAGGTGCTAAATACACCTAGTTTGGTCCAAAAAATCGATTTTTCAAAAGTGTTTTTATTCAATAGTAGAAAACAAACACTACATATTCCACAAAATTTGAATCAAAAAATCGCAAAATTGACCGAGTTACAAGTGTTTATATACCTGAGCTAGCGTTTTCAGGTCCGGTCTACCTGAAACTTCAATCGTTGTTTTCTCACTACTTTTTCAAATGCGGTGTCAAATCTATTTCAAAGATTACTGAACCGATTTTAATGTAAATTGTCTCAATAGCTTTGTAAAGATTTTATCTCGTCCCTGTGACACTCATTAAATTTTTTTTAATTAATACTTTTTTCTTGGCAATCACAAAACCAGGAAGAAATTACTTGAAAAATCACACTCGTAATTTAAACTGTTGTAAAATTGTTAATTATAAATATTTCTCAAAACCACCGGTTACAAGGACGAGATTAAACCTTCTAGTTTAAGAATTTTTATTATTTTTTGCTTTCAGATGAAATCCGAACGAGAATTTTTTGGCACCGTAAAAGTCTTTCATAATACACCTTGCCGGATTCAATGGCCAATAACTTGTAAACAACACAATATTTTTAAGTTTTTCTTTTTGATAAATTGTGTTAAGTGTATATTTGTAATAACATTTTCTAAATGAGTGTCAAATAAATGAAATATATGAAAAGAAATTATATTGAAAATATCTACTTTTTTCAGGCCGTCTAGGTGTATGTAGCACCTTAACACAGAGTAAAAAAAAAACAAAAAAAATCAACCCGGATGGAAAAGAATTCTCTAGAACTCTGCGGTATAATGCCACGGTAGGAATATCAGGTTCTACCGACACGACGTGCTTCGAAAAGGTCTGTATCAACTTTAGCTGTATATTGGTGGCACTGCACTAATCCTGTGGCACATTTTTCTATCTGGGAAAGCATATTATTATGGTAGTACAGCTGTACAGCATTCCGATAATATACCGTCTTCCAGTACTGACAGTATACATGCATTTTTTACCTCCAATATGCCAGAATTAAAAATCTCTAGAACTCTGCGGTACAATGCCACGGTAGGAATATCAGGTTCTACCGACATGACGTGCTTCGACAAGATCGAGATTTTTAATTCTGGCATATTGGAGGTAAAATGCATGTATACTGTTAGTATAGGAAGACGGTATATTATCGGAACGCTGTACAGCTGTACTACCATAATAATATGCTTTCCCAGATAGAAAAATGTGCCACAGGATTAGTGTAGTGCCACCAATATACCGCTAAAGTTGATACAGACCTTGTCGAAGCACGTCGTGTCGGTAGAACCTGATATTCCTACCGTGGCATTATACCGCAGAGTACTAGAGAATTTTTGAAGTGGAACCTACAGGCGCCTTGGGCGTGAATCGGTTTTGCCGGAGTCAGGTATGTGACAAAAATCCGACACCATGAGTCATCACTGTGCCTCATGGGTCGAGCGTTTGGAGAGGGAAGGGAGGAATGTAGGATCGGTAAAATCGCGGTTACCATTACCGGCGGACGTTAGCCTAGTAAGTTAGGTGACCTCACTGGCCCCCCGAATAAATTTGGCGAATGCGTATACCCCTACAGCTGACTGGGGACCAGTATGGCGTCTTCATTCGTGTGCGTGCTGTAAGTGATATTCATTTGTTTTGTTTTGTGCTATTTTTGAGTGACATTTAATTGAATTAATTTAAGGTAAATGTCCCTATCCTCGTTTCTGCCCCCATTCCCGCTCATTTTGCAGATTTATGGAAATAACAACATTTTTATCATTTATCAATTAATAACAATATGTGCGATAAATAGCTTACTATGTGACGAATATGTTTCAATGATTCAAAAAGTGAATAATTACGAAAAAAAATAATAAAAGAGTTTATTTGAGTGGACTTCTGCAACCAATTGCATTCTTACAAGCTAGATTAGTCCAGACACTTTGTTATGGACGCTTATATTTTGACTTGAAATGACTTCATTACAAAGTAAATGTACTCTAAACATAAAATACAACATTAACAATTGAAAAAGTGAAAAGAAAAACATTAAAAATTTTTTTTCTGTGTAAAAATGGGAAAACGAGGATAGGGTTATTGAATAGCGGCGTGTGCCTATGTTCGTGTATTTTTTTCAATCGTAAGTTTCAAGTGAAAAAAAAAATAGGAAAAATGGAATAAAATATAGAGTTTAAGTAAGTGACACTCAAAATTATATTAACAATAAATATAAACATAACTTTTTCAATTTGAATCCATTGTGGTCAATATCATCTTAATATGTTTACATATCTGTTTATATAAAAATGTTACTTTGTGATAATAAAATATAATAAAAGAGTTGTGATATGATAAGAGATTTGAAATTCTGTATATTGTATGTTATGAATGTGAAAATTAAACTTCTTTAAATGAAATATGTCTTAACTAACTTCAAAATTACTTTAGATTTCCAATTTTATATACTTTTTATATATTTTTTATATACCACTTAAATTTGCAATAAATTTGTTTCAAAATCTATACATGAAAGATTTGACGACTTTGAACGGTAATGGGGACATCGGGCGGAACGCAAATGGAGACATAGGGACGAAGATAGGGGCATGAGCATATTTTCTTAAATTTGTTATTAATTATTATTTATTGACAATAATTGAATGGAATTATTGCAATATCTTCTCTAAAGGTATCCTTTTAGGGTATAGTACGATAAAAATCACTAATAAACGAATATTTTTAAAAAATATGATATAATGCAGCACGGACTTCTTAACTGCACGGTAATAGGGACATTTACCTTATAATGGCGAAATCAAATGCGCAGAAATGTAAGGAGTATCGTGAGAGACAACGTAAAAAGAATGACAGTAGTGTAAAGAAAGTGAAAAAGTCTGGGGCCCAACGCACGAGGGAGAGTAGGTTACGAAAACAACTGAGAAACACAGTGAATCTCAAATTTCCGACGATCAGTTATTACCAGTGAACCTGAAAATTATAATGTACAAAATGAAAATGACATTTTTGTCACTCAGTGTCAAATACTCGGTTTCATGGGCGTCCTCGACGCATGTGAAATCATCTTTCACACACCAATTCGTGAAAAGTTGCGCAGTGCGTGAAATAACCTGCGCAGTACGTGAAATCGTCAACCTCGTATTTGACACTTAGTGACAAAAAATAGAATTCGTTATTCGGTTGTTTCGCGCCGTTCTAACGAGTGTGATTGCCGTACTCGCTTCGCTCGTGCGGCAAACTTCACACTCGTTAGAAACAGCGCTTCACGCCCTAATAACGCAAATAACTATTTATAGCTCCTAACAATTCATCTTCGGATCAACCCGCTTTTGTTGACAATGATATCCGCGACGAGCCAGGACCATCCAATTTACGACGCAATGAACCAGGATCACGTGAACATAATTTATGTCAGGACTTGCCATATAGTCATTATAACCGAAATAAAATCGCTCATAGGAAATTCAATAAAAAGTTTATAAATAATTATTTCGGTCATACGTGCTCTATTTGTGATAGGTCATGGTTTCAAGGCGCTTTAAACATTTCCGTTCGTGAACAAGAGAATATTTTGAACGTAATTCTCCCTCGGATTGATGGGGAAATAATTCAAATCTGCTACACCTGTCGTCAAGCACTCAAAAAGAATACTATCCCTGCAATGGCCACTTACAACAGTTTCAAATATCCATCGATACCCGACCATTTACCTCCACTAGATTTGGTATCAGAGCGACTTATATTTCCACGAATCCCCTTTATGCAGATTCGTCGATTGAGACATGTAACATGGTCAATATGGAATTTACGGACAGGTCATTAACGTACCAGTATCTGTGGACACAATGGTTCATCAACTACCGCGAGGCGTTTGTGCATCAAAAACTACATAAGATGTCGGTAATTGATACTGGAGGATTACCGTATGAAATCACATTGTAAAGAGTACACACAACAAATATAAAACTTCGTTGGTAACCTCAAAAAAAAACAAAAACGTGTACAGGGTACACGCAACAGAAGTGAGACTTCATGCGTAAATCCACGAAATACTAATATTGAAAAACAAAATTAGAAAAAAAATAACATTGAAAAACAAAATTTGAAAAATAAAGGTAAGGTGAAAAAAACAGAATAAAATGTAATCATGCAGTCAAGAAGATGACGAGAAGTTTTGCGTATAATCATCAATAAATAAACAGACGATTGGTATAATCATCAATAAATAAATAGACGCAAAACTTCTCGCCACCTTCATGACTGCATGATTATATTTTATTCTGTTTTTTTTACCTTAAATTTATTTTTTTAATTTTGTGTTCCAATGTTTTTTTTTCTAATTTTGTTTTTCAATATTAGTATTTCGTGGATTTACGCATGAAGTTTCACTTCTGTTGCGTGTACCCTGTATTTTCTATCCGGGTTGATTGTTGACGGTGAACAAAAATCAAATGTATTGATTAATCCATTGCTTCCTCCCGCTCTCGCATGACGCTAAAAACAAAAAATATAATGTCCACAAAGTATTTGTCCTTTATATGTGTAATCAAAATGAGGTTAAATCGATCAATTAGGAAGTAACTTATCTGATGGCACTTCTTCTGAGATACTGATGTCTCCTTTCCTGCTCTTTATGCACAACCAGAAAAAATGGCACTGCTTCCGTTCACTATCTTGATTATGCGAAAAAAATCCAAACGATTATCCAACTAGGTATCTGTCAGAGCATCTGTCACATTCACCACTATTGAGATGACCGATGTTTTTCGGACTGAAACGTCTATTTGGTTCGTGTCCCGACTATTTGGTTCGTGTCCGGGCTGTCGGTATTTTCACAGAATTTTAGGGAACCATCTTGGATCCGATAGCGCCAACCGATATACAATGTGCTACGCTGGCGTGTATTGAGGGGAACGGATTGTATATAAAAACACCCGCATATTCAAATGTAACGTTGTGTCAAAATTTGAAAGCAATTGGTGAAGAACTTTCGGAGATTTAAGATTTTGAACAAACGAACATTTATATTTTTATTTATATAGATTTGAACAATTTAATAAACAGGGAAATAAAATTGAATATATTATAATAGTAATAGAAAAGGGATCGATCTGAAAGAAAGATATGAAAAAGCGTTACATATTAGGTAATTTTAGGTAATAACATCCGATATTGTCCTGCTTATTAGTTTCCGGTTTTTACCCCGCACGAATTCTCTTCTCTCAAAATACCATCGAGTCGTTATATCTACAGACACGTTTAAATGCTTCGCTTTAAGTGCGAAGGAAACGCTATTAAGTGCATAATACAATAGTTACGACTTAGGTACTCAACATCTCCTTCTAATATCTTAGTCTAGACAGAGCTACAAAATGTCATAATTTTATTCACTAAAATTTCCAAAATGCTTCATGAGCTAAACAATAGTTGGTACCAAAAGTTTGAACATTGTCTAATTCTCCTTAGCCTTAGCGAATAGCCTTATTTCTCTTGTAGAATAAAGATTTGACACCAAGTATTAGATGGCAGCAAGAGTATAACGTACAATATCGATATCCGGTTTTACCCGACTATTCAGGGGTTTCCCCACTCTCTCCGACCTACCGATATCGTATATCTGGAATGTCCCATGCGTATTATACGGTAAATATTCAGATGATTTGGAATTAAGTAAGAATATCCCTCTCGTATTACACAGTTTAAAGTCCTGCGTTTTTATATTAAAAATTCTGTACGTTAAAATCTCTGCGTTTTCAACTTTTTGCATACTTGTGTGTTAATCTCATACAAGACACTTGTATTGAGTTGAAATTTACGTTAAACTTGATTCAGCTTAGAATTTGTGGTGTTTGAATTCTTTTAACGTGTAATATGGATTGTTCTTGTATCCAGTTATCCACATCAATCTTGCGTCAATTTTTAACACACTCCTTTTGTTAAATAAACAAATTCTTTAGTGGATTTAATGGGACACACAATTTAAATGTAACATAATATTTCCAACAGTACGGCTTATTATGCAGACATATAAACATAACTTATAGAAATAAGACGTTAAAAATTTATGTTTTTCTCGTGTATTTTTATAATGTATTTCAAGAGTGAAATTATTTAGTATAGGAATAGTCAGAACCATTATAATTTTAACTTCGTCTACAGACTACTATGAGTATTCTTATCCATTTTATATGAAATAATAGAATCAACATTTTTATAAAAGAAATACAATATGGAAATTTGTTAACGTACTATTAATGTTCTTCATTTAACTTTCAATAAAATATTTAAAAGAATTTGAGAGTAAAATTGCACGTGTGAAAAGTTTACTCGAAAAAGAGAAACAATAGCAGAACTATTAATTAGTAGTTAGATTATAAGACAGAAATATATATTAAAAAAATATACATGTACTAAACTACCTTGACTCCATAATAATAGTAACTGCATTAACTGTTAACTATTATTGTTTGGTTTAGTATATATGTATGTTGCCATTATGAATGTAGGTGCGTAATAAACATTACGTAAAGCTTCATTTTGTTATATTTCTTCATTTAACTTGCATATATTTTCAAACACCACCTTATTTTACACAGGCTCAAATCGCCTGTTATACTAGATTAACATGCCGGTATCTGCTACGATATTTCTTGCCACTGTAAACATTTGTATGCAGGGTATCCCGCTTAAGATAGTCATCCTTTATTTCCGTTTTTTTGTCATTTCACTAACAAGTCTTTCAAAAAGAAAAAAATTATTTGGTATCAAGGAATTATTTATTATATCGTGTTGTTTACGAGATATGAAAGTAACTCCTATTTTTTTCATACGAAACTTAATGTTTTTATTCTCGGAAAAGTTATAGCATTTATTGAGACCAATAAGAAATGTATACGATAAAATACCCATCCGCGCGCGCGCGTTGAACGCGGTTTGTGAGATATATCCATTCGCGATATCACACTTAAAAAGTGACAGCTCGGAAAATATATAAGCCTTAGTCACACACGAACACGTGCTTGAATACGTGGCTTTCGGTAATGAAAGTGATATTTCCCTTAAGAAGTATAGTCATCCAGAAAAATGTATTGCTTAGCATATAGGCTTATTGTAGGAATACGTAACGCTATTTGAGAGAATGTTATTCCTGTCTAATTAAAAGATATTAAGAATATTGTAATACGATAAAACTTCTGCCTTCGACATTGGTATCGCTTCTGGAACCACAGAGAGTCCGGTGAAGCGGTCAGTGAATTACCGCGAACTTGTGTTATCGTGCGAACCTCACGAATGACGATAAATATCAAATGATATCGTACCTCTACATACATAAATTTTCCTATCTTTTATAATTGAGGAATTCTCTGTTGAAATAGATATATAATTGAAGAAAATACATGTGGATAAGAATGATATAATTTTACATTTCATCGAGGGTTCTTCAGTAATGGATGTACAGTATTGGGCCATGATGACTGACCGTACGACAGTATTATGCATAGGAAAGTAGTGCCTAACATTGCTACCAACCCATGAGTCTGACGTCGCAGATGGACTATATTTCCGCTTAAAGTACAAGAATAAATTTCGCTAGGTGGTGGAAACTTAGTTGCGCACAGCGTAACTTACTTTTACACACACACACTTGGAGTGAAAATATTTCATGAACCGCTCAACGGATGAGTATTCATCTTACGTCGGAGGAGTAAAAGTACTTCGGTATCTTAGCGCTTGTTTTTTGATGTGTAAACATCTATGCTATGGCTCTGCGGTACGACCTTCCTGGGAAATTGAGCGTCAGACGTAAGTCATGTAGATGTGACTGCGTCAGTGTGTGTGTGGCGCTACTGCGCATACTATTCGCGCAAGCTGGATTATCTCAACGGGAAAACATTTTAGAGAAAAATGTTTAATACAAAACTTTAAGGATTTTCCCTTGGTTACCCAGTGATCGTATTGGATTTGACCTCGACCGTGACCTTTAAGGTAATATCAAATGCCTTCCTAAACCGTTCATCCGATTACGATGAAACTTTGGGGAATGGTTGGACGCATGCCTGCGAAGGTTTCTGAGTTAGTAAATCTTATACAGGGTGTTCAAAAAGTACCGGTACGGATGATTATTATGCCTTCCTAAACCGTTCATCCGATTGCGATGAAACTTTGGGGAATGGTTGGACGCATGCCCGCAAAGGTTTCTGAGTTAGTAAATCTTATAAAAGGTGTTCAAAAAGTACCGGTACTGATGATTATTATGCCTTCCTAAACCGTTCATCCGATTGCGATGAAAAGTTGGGAAATGGTTGGACGCATGCCCGCGAAGGTTTCTGAGTTAGTAAATCTTATACAGGGTGTTCAAAAAGTCGAACTATACTTGACCTAAATTTGACCTCCGCTGACAATAAAGGTAACATGAAAAAAAATGGTCAAGGACACATTTGAACGTGAAAAAAAATTAATTTGACCTTGATATAACCTTGAAGGTCATGGTCAAGGTCAAATCCAATATGACCATTGCGTAGCCCGGGAAAAATACTAAAAGTTTTGTATGAAAAATTTATTTAAACAATGGTGGACGGACAAAATCAATCCACAATCTACCCGTGCGAAGCCGGGACGGGCTGCTAGTAAGTTATAAATCTAATATAATAACAATAAATATTTTATTATAGAAAAAATTAAACTTCTTTATGTCGAACTACGACGTCATATTCCCCAATTAAACTCGGACCGCATATAATTGTAAGATGTTTACACATCCTCCGTGAGTACAACGGCACTCACACCTTTTTTCTTTTAGTTCTTGGTGCGCGAATCTATCGATTCGCTTGAAACATTTCTTATTAATCTTGTTGAACTCTACAACTTTCATGAAAATAAAAATGTTAAGTTTCATATGAGAAAATGCAGTTGACTTTCATATCTCGTAAAAACCACATATTGTCAAAAATTTGTTGCATGTATCAAGAAACTTTGGTAGAGTTTCGCGCAAAATACGTTTGTGTAGCGTGAAGCTCTGGGCCAAGTACGCTTACAGAAAAATTCACTATAGCAAATAATGAAATATTAATATCTTCATTTTGGGAAGCTATTAATAAAGTTATCTACAAACTCATAAAATACAGTAGTTCCTATTACGCACTGTAATTATTTTGTCTGTTTAGTACTAGTACGACGGCGCTGTGCATGTTTAAACTTTTTTAAAGTGACAGTCGCTCAGTTACGTTAGTCTACCATCATCATCTACATATTTTCGCATCACACGTGCATTAGTCACATAGATGCAAGATGGTAAACTGTCCTACACTTTTTGCTATTTATACTTGATTCTAGTCGACATTAATGCACTGTGGCGCCCCAGCTAGAAAAACGCGGCCACTCTAGGCTCACACGAAAATTGATCACGCGATGGGCATAAACGCTTTACCAATAAGAACGTTTCCCGCCGAAGTGCGCAGAAGAGTGTCTACTGTGTGATTTCGAGGATGGTGATCATAGGTGATATGCAAGTACGAGTGAGAACGCCTATTAACCCGGGTGATCGCAGAAGAGCCTCTCTGCAGACACTCGAATTGATCAAGTCGAGAAGGATAGAGAATGTGCGACAGAGAGGCTCTTCTGTGTTCACCCGGGCTAATCGGCGTTCTCACTCGCACTCGCATATCGCCTATGATCACCATCTCGAAATCACACGATATGAGTAAGTGCGAGACACGCTGGCGACGAACTAGGAGACTGCAGTGTGGTCAATTTTCTTAGCCCAACACCGCACATGCATCGTTGACGAATCCTCGACGAAACATAAAATCACGTAATTTACATCCCTCTATATTTTTTCGAATTATACGTATATTTCAACGGAACATTATTTAATTGCTAAATAATAGGAAATTTTAAATACCGGGTGATTCTTTAATATTGCAACAAACTTCAAGGATGGGTTCCATACATGAAAATAATAAAAAAAGTTCATATGAACATGGGCCCGAAAATGCTGAGTTTCGGAATTGCATTTTTAAATGCATTAAAAAAAATTTTTAACGCAATGACGCATCCCTTCTTCTTAAATGATATTTTTGTCACTCAGTGTCAAAAACCTCGGTTTTTCGATTGTCCTCGACGCTTGTGAAATCGTATTTCACACACTGAAGCTGCTCAGTGTGTAAACAACCTGCGCAGTGCGTGAAAGTACATGCGCAGTGCGTGAACAGTTTTTTGTTACTCAGTGTCAAATACTCGGTTTCATGGGCGTCCTCGACGCATGTGAAATCATCTTTAACACACCAATTTGTGAAAAGTTGCGCAGTGCGTGAAATAACCTGCGCAGTACGTGAAATCGTCAACCTCGTATTTGACACTTAGTGACAAAAAATAGAATTCGTTACTCGGTTGTTTCGCGCCGTTGTAACGAGTGTGATTATCGTACTCGATTCGCTCGTACGGCAAACTTCACACTCGTTAAAAACAGCGCTTCACGCCCTAATAACGAAAATAACTATTTCTTCACTGGCGCCCACGCTCCAACCTCGGTTTTGACACTGGTGACAAAAAGTGAAATTCGATATTCGTTTGTTTCGCGCCGTTTTTAACTCGTGTGATAGCCGTACTCGCTTCACTCGTGCGGCAAACTTCATACTCGTTAAAAACATGCGCTTCACGCACTCGTATCAAAAATAACTATTAATACTCCTAAGAAGACCCTATTACGAAAAATAAATAAAATGGAAGCTCTGCAAAAATATACTTCATATTAAGGCTCCTGTAAACATGCGGTATTCGGCGAGTGTCGAGCAAGTGCTCGCCGATGTCAACGAGGCTTTAAGGTGGAGCCCGAGCATTTGGAATTTGGCGAATACCGAGCGACTGCTCGGCGGACGCTGAGCGACAGCTCTATTCACCAAACGCCGAGTAGTATTGACTCGGAAGGTCGGTTCTTACCTGCGGCATATAAATAAGTGCAAACTTCTCCAATGTTCTTAAAATGCATGGAAGTTTCGGAGTTATTTGCAAAAGTCGAGAGAGCATCCTGAACGAATACTTTGGATGCAGCGTTTACACATTGCTTCTTTAGTTGTAGCTGAATGTTATTCCCATATGCATCGATGTAATATTACAAGTACATTTCTCAATTTTTATAATAGCAATGTTCCATCGCACCTTAAGCGGACGTCTATATCGGTTCTTACCGTTCATTATCATCGCGATAATTAAATTTAGAGTTAATCCCGCCATCGGTCGCAATAGCGAGACGAGCTTTATGTTTCGGTGAATCTAGGCTGTTATTGAGCTCGCAACCCCGTCAATCTTTCCTGAAAAGGTTAATGGGCATGTTCACAACTTTTTGTACAACTGTTTAAAGTACATGAATCGGAAGATTAGGGTATTAAAGTAATGTAGCTAAAAGATGAGTCATTAAAAAAATGTTTTTCTATTATTTTTGAGATGTTAAAAAAGGCATTCGTTTTAAAGCGTCGCACTTTCACCGCCATTTTAACTGACCAATCAGAGTCGGGCAACAGATTCTCCACCATTCACAAACCTGGGTTTGGCCCCTTGCCAATGGCTTTAGTGACGTCACTAAGGATTTCGTTTGAATCGAAGTCAAACTTTAAACATTAAAAAAAAAGAAATTAGTGTTCAGAACAAAAAATAAACACATCTTATTAATAAGCACAAAAAGTATTAACGAATGATCAAAAAAAAAAATCGTGAACATGCCCATTATCGGACGTCGCAATTAACGAGTCGCGATAAGCCGCTTTTTGCAATATCCATACGTTCAGGTAGAAGGAGACGCTACCGGCGACATTGATACATCCTTTCATAGTGAGTGGAGTAAAGCACGAATAGCGATGGATGAACAAAATATTCACAATTTTATTTTGTCCTTAACAGGTTGCAACATATTTAATATCGATGTAGATCTCGGTCTTCACAATATTTACACCGAAGCTCTTGCAGATGAAAAACTGTCAATTGTTTGCTGAATTTAAAAGGAACTAGAGAATCGACGATGAAAGAGTACGAAACTGAACGGTTTGAATTAAATAAGAAATACGTTTTTGTCACTCAGTGTCAAATACTCGGTTTCATGGGCATCCTCGACGCATGTGAAATCATCTTTCACACACCAATTCGTGAAAAGTTGCGCAGTGCGTGAAATAACCTGCGCAGTGCGTGAAATCGTCAACCTCGTATTTGACACTTAGTGACAAAAAATAGAATTCGTTATTCGGTTGTTTCGCGCCGTTCTAACGAGTGTGATTGCCGTACTCGCTTCGCTCGTGCGGCAAACTTCACACTCGTTAGAAACAGCGCTTCACGCCCTAATAACGAAAATAACTATTTTAACCCACTAGTAAGAAAACGATTTTTTAATTTCAATTACAAGTCCGCGAAAGAAAAGCAATCTACAAGTGATGATAAAAAAGTATAAATAATAACCAATAATACTACATTTTAATAATCATTTATGGTGGCATCACAACGTGAATTTGATCTGAGACAGTTCTTATCGCTTAAAATACTTGATTACCCTACATATCTCTTTGAAGGGTTCTACAAGGAAAGAAACGAAATCAGCATTAGTAATCGAAATTGAAAGAGTACATGCATGTGGAAACAACACTTTTCAGCAAATAATAAAATCTAATCATTCGAAAGTTTGTATTTTCGATGGAATGTTACTAGTGCATAAAATTCAGTTTCAAAAATGTAATACTTTCGGAGATTTTGCCACTGCATACGATCGGAAGAAACGAAACCGAAGTAAATTGTTATATCAAGTCCTTCAACCAAAATCCCGGCCGACTGCAAAGATTTTTTTTCTTCTCAAAACAAACTGCAACTTATTCAATTTCTCTGCACGTATGCTCCAACTTTTAAAAAAATCAATGCTGTATCATCAATAGCAGTATCTATTTGAATGGGTATTGCGAGAAACGGTTCATTACCACTCGTCCGACTCGGGAAAGGTGGGGGACTGCGAACTCATTAGTAGTCTAGATTCGCGGATACAGACCGCCTGCCTTGTTATTGTGACCGACGGTGGGATTAACTCTAGATTGGCGATTATAATGAAGTGGGGTGTGTTTACGACTATTCGTTTCCTTTGATGTGCCACGAAAGACCGACAAACTACGGAAACGGCGAATACTTGGACGAGCACGACATTCGGCCATCGGCGAACAGCGAGCAACCCGTGTACACATTCGGGATTCGCCGAACAGTCGCTCGGTGTTCGCCGAGTACCGAATGTCTACCCACCCTGTTTGATAACGGGAACCAAGCGAACAATACATTTGGCCATCGGCAAACAGCGAGCAACCCGTGTACACATGCGGCATTCGCCGAGCAGTCGCTTAAAGCCTCGTTGACATCGGCGAGCACTTGCTCGGCACTCGCCGAATACCGCATGTTTACAGGAGCCTTTACAGTAGACTACCGATAATCCGGCACGTTCGGGACTCGCGGCCGGTGCCGGATTACCGAAAATGCCGGATTATCAGGAGATGTGTTCCGCGATTATTAAATGATAAGTCGTAGAGTGAATGCAGCTGCAATATGATGTTTGACAGCAAACGTTGTTTACCAGAAATGCTGAGATAATCATTTAAACTCGAATACAAACCAAAACATACCTTTATTCTTGCATTTTGAATAACATAAAAATGAAATGTCCTAACAACAAATTAAACTAGTAAAATGTGTTACAAATTTACACGTATGTGTACATAATATGTACTGATGAGACATTTATTTTAAAAAATCTCTAGTCTTTTTGTTTTCTAGATTCAGCTCTCTTTTTAAAAATTATTTCTTAGAATATGCAAATCAATGGGTTCTGCACAATTATAACGTAAGTTTGCTCCAGCAAATGTTATGAATTTGTTTAATGCGTCTGCTGCTTCCCCCCAACTGATTTGTTTCTTCTCTTCTTCTTTCGCCTGCCGATACCGCTCGGAGGCGCGATCGTTTAAAAATCGATACTGGTGCCGGACCATCGGGCATTCCGAACCGTTGGATGCCGGACTATATTGGAAGTCTACTGTATTAATATAGAAAATTCGTATAAAAATGAATACCCTGTTTCTCCGAAGCTCAGCGTTTTCATAGGAATTTTAATTCTTATTTTCATCCGAGGAACGCGTCCTTGAAGTTTGTCGCTATATTAAAAAGTCATCCGGTATATAGATGAACAATAACACTTCATATTTATCGTTCATTCTGAGGTTCCATCAATGACCTAAATTTGCAGTACGTTACTGGTTATGACATCGGATTCTGTGGTTCCAAGAAAGGATACCAATATTGAAGACAAAAAGTTTTGTCAGGTTGGAATAATCTCAATGGCTTTTTATTAAACAGGAATAACATTCACCCGGAAAGCATTACATGTTCCTACAACGAACCCATATACTAGGTAACAATCACTTTTACATGACATTTTTAAATGAAATTTCAGTTTCATTACGGAAAGCCACATTTCGAGTATGTGTTTGTGACTAAAGATTATATTTGCCCGATATTATAAACGTCCAATTCCTATAAGCCATATTCTTGTTTTCTGACGTGTTCTAATATTACAGAAAGATTTGAAATCTTTCCAAAAAACACCTTCGGTGTAAAAAACTTCCATCATATACTATTGCGTTCATCACTTATTACTTTTTACAAAAAAGTCAGGTAACTCAAAAAAGGCGTGAAATTAGCTATTTGTATCAAATACAAAAAATAACCACCGAAAATTAGAATATGAAATTTATATAATATTTTCAAATAAACAGAAGAAATTACTAGACCTTTTTTACCCTTTACAACTTTATATGGCGATGCATTTTTAAAATATTTTTTTTCAATACATTGATAATAAATATTCACGGTGATACATTTTAAAATAGCACTTCGCAATAACGGTAGGTTCAATTACGAAAGATCTTAGGCTTATTTTATTCTTTGTCAGTTTCTCTAGTAGCCCATTTTTTAATTTTCTAGGTATATTCGGTTTAAGTAAAATAAGATAATATTAAACTTTAGCATATTATATTGCAATAACTATAGTTCCAAAACAAAAATGTTATTACACCTTTCTTATTCTTTATAACATTATCTAGTGGCGTATTATTCCAAAATATTTTCCTTGCAAGTTTTAGCAAAAAATATTATTAATTAAATACTTTGGTATACTATATTGTAATAACTATGAGCCTAAATTGAAAAAATCACTAGACCAGTTTTGTCTCTTTAAAACTTATCTGATGACGCAATTTTTCAAAATATTTTTTTATACGTATTAATAATAAATATTCACGAATTAAAATTTTGACACGGTACTTCGCGATGACGGCAGGTTCAAGAATGAACGTTATAAGGCTTATTTTATTCTTCGTCAGTTTCTCCAGTGGCGCATTTTTCAAATTTTCCAGCTATGTTCGGTTTAAGTAAAATAGAACTATATTAACCTTTGGTAAAGTTGTCATAAGACCTCCTATTCTTTGCAACATTATATAGCGGTATATTAGGTATTTTTAAATATTTTTCTTGAAATTTTATATGCCTAAAGTTCAGAACGTTCATTATAACGAAAAGTTTCGATTTTGAAAAACCATGGCCACTGTTGAGTTTATTGATTATTTTATTTCCGATATCCGTGCAGTTCGCAAAAATTTCTCTATAGATCTAGTAATCAATAAACTCAATAGTGGTAATGGATTGTGGGAAAAATGATTAGTACTATTAAATAAATATGTGCAGCTGATATGGCAAACAACAAAATATTTCTGTTTGATTGTCAGAACCAAACATTTTTGGAACAAAATATGTGGCCACAACCAACATTTATTTGTCGTAACTAAACCTTTGTTATCGCGATAGAAGTATTGTATTGTTCGCATATCAACAAAACATTTGTTTAACATTACTAATCATTTTCATCGGTGTGCCGTTTATATAATTACTGGATTCATCTTTAACATAATTTTCACTTGAATAATGTATTACGTGTTTCTCATGTAATCGATTCTCTATTTGGCGTGAAACGCTCAATCGTTACGGGCAATATGACTTACTCCATACTTGACAATTATCACGAGAGAAGTGATTTCATAAGAAAGAAAACGCAAGGTCGCACATTAAACTTGACTCGCTACGTTCGACGAAGCATTACGGCTTATATAATTTGTTAATGAATGGAACTCGCGTGAAAGTTGCTGCCCACGCGAAGCGCCGCCATATATTCGAAAATAATCGATTTGATGCGGGTAGTACAGTCCGATCTGCTAATAGAACGATGTCACGAGAATTATATGTATTGTAACTATTTTAGAGAAGGTTGTATCGGGTATCACTTTCCTTTTTCTCGTACGAAATAATACTAAAATGATAAAACATGACTAACGTAATGAATTGAGGATATAAGTTACAATTGTCAATAAGAAAATGGAATTGGAGAAGTAACACGATCGCGTCTCGACTTACCTATTACTTTTTATACTTTCTTCCGTTTGAAATTTTATTCAATGGCTGTTATTTATCTTGTACCAGGAGAATATCGTTCTTTTATCACAAATAAAAATGTTCACTGCAGAATGTAGATTTTATAGTCCATTTTTCTTTTTTTTTCAACAGTAGTTACACTTAACGCATTACCGTTCACTGTTCATTTTCCTTGCTTTCGTACTTGTTTCTGCTGTGAAGTTTCCAAATCGATAGGAATACACGTCACATGAAATTATTTCACTTGTACTCATTTAGATCGCGAGGCAATGCATAAATTTTCATCTGATCGTTATGACCCTGCGAACACGTTATATATATATTTTTTAACTTCGTCTTTCAAAGCAATCTTGCGGAGACTTTTTCGCGTGTAATTTGTAAAATAACGCGATGAATAATATTTCAGACTCACTTGAAAGAATGTCGACGAGCGAAGCACCTCGACTTGACTGACCCGTCGAGTTGACTTGTACTCGTTATTTACCGCGCTCCCCCCCCTATCCCTACTACTATCCAAGAGACAGTCCAATGGTTCGATAGCGAAGATACATATTCGTGCGGACCGGCACTACTAACTGAAGCCGGAAACCATTGTCTGGGAGCAGATATGTCGAACGAGAAGACCGCAAATCGAATAGTCCTGAAATGATAAATACATAGTTTGGAGTCATGGAAACCGGTAGGGTTTAAGCGGCCTACTTATACGGCAATTTGCAGGGGCCAATCTGCAGGGTCCTATACGATTTGCGAGAAAGTGGAGAGGGGAGCAGGGCGATTGGATCGACTGAACATCCAATTATCCAATTTAGGGAGGCGGTTCCAAAATGGGACCAATTAAACTACACACGCGACAATCTACAGAGACCCTGCAGATTGGCCCCTGCAAATTGCCATTTGAGTAGGCAGCTTTACGTAGGTACCATAGTATTCTTATCAGGTTACGTCTACTCGTAAAGAATACCGACAAAGGCTATATTAGTGTCTAATGTAAAACATTTATAAATACGGTGTATACACACTCAGAAAAAAATTTCCAAATCAAGACTTCTCAGGCGGCTAACTAAATATATAGTTATCTCAACAAATATGTAGTTAAAATAACTAAAATTTGATTTAGCTTACTTGATACTTAGTTAATTCAACTAAATATTTGTTCAAATAAGTTAATAACTATATATTTAGTGAGCCATTCGTAAAAGTTAGTTAAATCAAACGATTTTTTTCGCAGTGTAGTTAACTCTATACTTCTACCGTTCGTCTGATAAAAACTTTTGTTGAAACAAACCAACTCGAATTGCTTTAATAAAGTAGTGAAGTTGAATTGATTTAAAACTACCAACAGAACGAATTTTATTGAATGAAACGAAAAAATTTAGTTATTCCAACTATATACAGTCTAACCAAACACACAATGGTTAGTTTGACGAAATTTAACCTTCAACCCAAACAATTCGGTTTGAATAACTAAATCTTTTTCTCAGTGCGGTGTAATGTTTTTAAAGTGAAAATGAGTCATTCAACCTTCGGGAAAAACGTTTTATGTAATGAGTATAAGTTTATCTACCGCATACTGCGTTTATTTCCGTAATTTGTCATTCTATGGAAAAATAGTTCAGATGAAAGTTGTTCGGTATTAAGAGAACAGAGTATGAACAACAGATCATCAATTATTCGGTATTAAGAGAACAAAAATCAAACTTAATATTTTCTTTCCGATAAAAGTTATGGAAATCATAGAGACAAACAAAAAGTATTGATTTGGTTTAACTAATAAATGATCGGCCTACCTGTTGAACTATTTTTAATATATAGCCCTCATTACGTCCTAATTATTGCACCCTGAAGAAATAGAATAACACGCGAATTTATTAACGAATCGCATTATTTATAAACTCTCACACTATAGAATTAGTGTAACCAATAAGCGTAACCGAAATACGAAACTCTTACGATATATCATAGGATAACTACAGTTTATAATACAATAGGATAAATGGGCTCCTCATAGTTATCCCCTCATCTACGAATAAGTTGAACAATTTCAACTGTAATTATTGAAAGCCTGTTTATAAAGATTGGATAGTTCGATCATATTCTTAATTCATCAGGCGAAGCTTGTTTATAGGTTTTTAAATCTATTTGTGATATACTCTGGATATTAACTCTGTTTATTTTCATTATTTGTCATTTCTTGAACAAGTCCTTCAAATAAAAGTTGTTTGGAGTTAAGAAGGTCATCTGCATGATACATACAACAAATTTTTGATAACATGTGTATTTATGAATAGGGCTTGGAAGTTTGCTTTGCTAAAAAGCCTTCTGATGGAGAACCCCTTATATCGCTCTATATTCCACTATTATACCTCACTCCTGTTTGTCAAATAACGTTTCGTAAATTCGATAATAAGTAGAGAATCGTGGCAAATGTAAGTGACTCCGAGCCCAGTTGACATTGCAGGATACCTGTTAAAAACAACAATAGTCCAGGACAATTACCTTGAAAATCACGCAATCTTCCAAAAATCGAGTTCACCGCAATTTTGTATGTTTAAACTGCTTATTATGATGTATCAATATATGCCTGAAAGTTACGCCACCGACGCATTGGAGCTTCGTAACATACAAGAGGTCAAAGGTTGCGGATTTTGTTATTTCGCTTCCTATCGCTCCAACGTGAAAAATACCAATTACAAAAGTTGAAGATTTCAATTTTGAATGCCTAAAAAAATATTTCACGTAAATACGCCTAACCGTTCTCGAGATATGTAGCTGAATATGTGTAAAAATGCAAAAATAGCCAAATTCGGGTATGCAACATGTATCGCCGCATTCTTCTCTCTTCCTACTGCTCAAACGGCAATGACACCTATATAATTATGTTTTTTATGAATAAACGCCCTTTCTACAAAGCCCAGTTTGGTTTTCGTACGCCTACCTGTTCTCGAGATATGAGACACGAAAGATAAGTTTTGGTCCAAAAATACGACATCTGTTTCAACGCTATTATCTCGCTCTCTATGATTCACATAAAAATTAAACAAGTTATTGCTGTTAGATCATTAAATTTTCTAACTAAATGGCCCCATACACTTTTCGCATACACCTTACCGTTTTCGAGATATGATGCTGCGAAGTTTGCGGAAGCATTCATTTCCACATTACCTTTGCGGTAGAATGCGCGGCGCGTTTTTTTAATATGGTGTATATGAAAAGTGTATGGGGCCTTTTAGTTAAATAATTTCATGATCTAACAGCAATAACTTGTTTCATTTTTGTGTGAGCCATAGAGAGCGAGATAATAGCGTTTAAACAGATTTAGTATTTTTGACCAAAACTTATCTTTCCTGTCTCATATCTCGAGAACAGGTAGGCGTACGAAAACCAAACTAGGCTTTTTAGAAAGGGCATTTATTCACAAAAATAATTAATTAGGTGTCACTGCCTTTTGAGCAGTAGGAAGAGAGAAGAATGCGGCGATACACGTTGCATACCTGAATTCGCATTTCGCCTGATTTTCGCATTTTTACACATATTCAGCTACATATCTCGAGAACAGTTAGGTGTATTTACGTCAAATATTTTTTTAGGTATTAGAAATTGAGATCTTTCAACTTTTGTAATAGGTGTTTTTCACGCGTTGAAGCGATAGGAAGCGAGATAACAAAATCCGCGACCTTTGACCTCTTGTATGTCACGAAGCTCCAGTGCGTCGGTGGCGTAACTTTCAGGCATATATTGATACATCACCATAAGCAGTTTAATACAAAAAATTGCGGTGAGCTCGATTTTTTGAAGACAATTACTAATTGTCCTGGACTATGGTTCGTAAGTTCGTTTCTGAAGTAATCTAAATAATAGAGTATCAGGTTGTGTCCATCGCGGCAAACTTCGTCCAGCCTTATTGACACATTCGCGCTTTAGCAAAATTCAAATTTCCCGCCATTTTTAATCACGCGGGTGGTCGAGAAGTGGATGGTGGATCTGCGAAATGGCGCTGTGGAGGTCGGAGAGTGGGTGGCGGAGCTCCGCAATGGCGGTACTGTATGCGAAATTCAAATTTCCCGCCATTTTTGGTCACGTGCTAGGAGAGTGGGTATTCAACCAATGGCGGAGCTCCGTTGCGCGAATTCAAATCCCCCGCCACGACGCATGCGAAATTCAAATTTCCCGCCAAATTGGGTCACGTGGGTGACGTAGAACTCCCCTAGCGGTTGGAGAGTGGGGTTCAACCAATGGCGGAGCTCCGTCGCGCGATTTCAAATCTCCAGCCACGACGCATACGTACTTTGATAAAATTCAAATTTCCCGCCAAATTGGGTCACGTGGGTGAGCCAGAATTATCCTAGCTCATCTACTAACCTTGATTGTCCACCAAACAATAAGGCGAAACCCTACATTGGTAGATCGCAGAGAGATCGGTCGACCTTTCCGGTGTCGAAAACATATATAATATAAACTCTGGCGCTTTAGGTGTACTGGAGAGCCAGCGGACCGGTACTCGAACTGATAGGGTTCAGGCTAGCCTGGGAGGAGTTGCCCTTCATACTAACGGGCGAACTAGATGAAGAGAATATGCGGAGCGAAGCATGAGCTCTGGCATAGTACTTGTGTCAAGAGTAGATTCTAGAGGCGCAGCGGCGCACGGGGGGCTATTGCACTACTCCGCGTGCGACCGAGCTGATCAATGTAGAACTGGTACCGATTTTAGCAACGGAATTCCTCTCTGCCTCGCTTTTCCGTTCCGAGAATCGTGCGAGGCGTCCGTGCTGGAGAAAACTGGTCCTTGAGCCCGGCAGCTGGGCGAGATGGTCGGAAGATTAAAGCCTGTCGAAAGAAGTTCTCAGATACTGCCAGAAAGGCAATAAGGGGCTAAGACGGCCTACGGTCGTGACCTTCAATATGAGTGCCAGACCGGGGCAGGGGAGTGTGATTGATTGATTGATTGATTGATTGATTTTTATTAGCTTTCTCAGCTATTCGTTGTATATTAAATTACATGTTCATTTCTATATACTATGTTTTTACTTAACTACCGATATTACAAACTCGTTTAACATACGCTTGAACTGGTCAAGCTTCTTACAGTCTTTTACCTCTAACGGTAACGCATTATACCGTATGTCCATCTCTGTACTGGCCAGTTTGAAAGTTACCTTCGGATAGGGGCTTGGTCGGTAATCGAGACATTTATACCGTAATTATAATTATTTTCGTAATTTCCATTATTCATAAATTCACAATTTCGAGGTTAGACGCTTCGATCTCCCGAATTGACATCAACTCTAACTGCAGACTCGACTTCTACCGTATTAAATGACTCGAGTACCGACCAAGCCTATCCGAAGGTAACTTTCAAACTGGCCAGTACAGAGACGGACATACGGTATAACTTCACTCCTTCATAAAATAGACTCTTTTGCGCACTTGTCGTTCTTCTAAACTTAATGATTATATCTCCAGCTTGCCGCGTGACCCCTACCAGACCTTGATCCTACCACTACAAGCTTCTGCTTCAGTTCTTTCGGCAATAAATTCTGAACAGCTTTAACCCTTTCGCTACGGGCCGATCTTTCGGCGCGCTACTCCCGCTGAACGGGCCGCTCGCGCTGCGCCGAAAGTGTACACTTGCGGAAGACCTGCAATTGTCCGTCGTACGTTCAATATCGCGGCATCTTACGCATAGCGATTGTAATCGCCCGTAGAAAGGAAAAGGTGGAAAGATTATCACATAATGCAATTAGAAAATATAATTTAATAATGTAATTACGTATAGTATAGTCACCGTTCGTACCTGGCGAGCGTGAATCGTTGGGTGACTATAGTCATCGTTCGTAGCGAAAGGGTTAAAGACAAATATACATACATTATATTGGAGCCTCTGTCTCACCGACATAAATTGTACCTTATTCAATATGTCATCCACATTCGTATACCGACTGCACTGCAATATGACCTTTATTGCCCTATTTTGCGCTATCTGCAGCTTATTCAACTCTGTCTCACCAATATCCACTAGAAGTGTTGCACAATACTCGAAGTGAGGTGCCACGATTGCCTTATAAATTACGCACCTGGTATATGCCGATTAGGGTGGCCCTTAATATTGGTAAAATAAATTTTTTTCTCTCACCCCTTTAATTGACTCGAAATACTAAAAAATGATTTTTAAAGGTGAAATCCGCTCTTAATTTTAATATTAACCCGTGCCCCAAAGGCCCTTTCAAGGAGTTAAAGGGCAGCACCAGTTTGACCGCCTTAAAAAAATTTTATTTTTAGGAATTTTTTTAAAGAAAACTATTGGATCCAATTGTTTGAAATTTAGAGAGTATATTTGTGCATGTGTTTTATTATATGTAGAACAGTGGTTTTCCGCGCATCTTGCCACTGTAGCTCCAAACAGTGATTTACAGTTTTTGAAGAAACTGAACGCCTATATAAAACTATCGATAAAGAAGCTTCAGAAGTTGCATTGAAAAAACTAAGTAAGCATTTATGATATTTAAATCCAGAAATTGCTGCTTTATCATTTTTTGATGAAAACTTGCCGATAAACGTAAAACAGAATATGTTGTCCAAGATAATATCCGATGAAGAAACTGAAGACCAGCACAAAGTCTGTCCGAAACGTATCGAAATACTAGATACGGCAACTATTCTTGATAAAGAAATGGATTTTGTAAAACCATTGTCTCTCAATTTCTTTCAAAGATTCGGCATCGATAAAACTTTTCTGAAAATTGATCCATCACTTTGGGCTCAAGACGTTGGATATCAGAATAGTTTGTCCATTATTAAGAATCTCAAAATAGTAAACGACACAGCCGAGCGTGCAGTATGCCTTATTGAAGATTATAAAAATATCTTTACTAAGAAAGAAGATCAAAAATATTATTTATTACAGGTTGTTAGCGAACATCGTAAACTTTTTCCAGATGCAAAAAAAGGAACGACAATGAAAGATTTTTGATATTCTTCTTTTATCTTTAATACATGTAACTTTTAATATACAATTAAATAAAAAAATGGTTTAAAAAAAAATGTAAATCTTTTGTTACGTTAATAAAAATTCTTTGAAAATTTATTGCAATCATTTTACAATATTCAATATAAAATAATGATTTTTAATTAGATAAAATGAGAGATTATTTGATCCAAAATCAAATATTTTCGTTCAAAAATTCAAACATGTATTCATTACACATGCACCAATATACCCTCTAAATTTCAAACAATTCGATCCAATAGTTTTCTTTAAAAAAATTCCCAAAAATCACCTTTTTTTAGGCGGTTGAACTGGTTGTGCCCCTTAACTCTTTGAAAGGGCCTTTGGGGCACGGGTTAATGGGCCAAAATTCTTTTTGATGCCAAAAATCTGTCCCTTCAGATGAATTTCACTTTTCATGAAAAAACCATACAATATTGTGAAAAAATACAGTCGTTCATAAATATAACAATATTTTACTATTCCACGACATAAAATATAATAAAAATTTTATATTATTTATTCGCAAATTGTGGTAACATTGTTGTCTTTCTTAGTAACGCAGTCGTTTTTCACACAAAATATTGCTATCCTGGAGCATGAGTCTCATGCTATAAAGAGCAATTTCTCACAATTTCTCCTAGATGCCGTTGTACTTGAATATCGTTATCAAAGTTATAAGTTTGAACTTTATTACAATTCCAATAGATACTTTTTACTTAAAAGGGTTAATAAAATAAAAAATATTTTACACTGTGTCCCCGACAAAGAATAAAATCTTAACTACCCTGCGTTACTATAAGAAAATATACGTTAAAGTAAGTGTATTACAATTTAATGTACCTCATTTCGTTCGACTTGTTGTAACTTGTAAAACAAACAACGGTCGCTGCGGCCGCGACCGTCATCAGTCGTTCCACAGTCATCGGGAGAGGTGCATGTGTTTATTGCGTCACCGCTGCGTTACCGCCATCGAAAGACGACGATACTAAGTACTGACGATATTTGCATTATTTTTATTCTCATATACAGTTAGCTAGGTATCAGTTTTGACAGGTACAAAATGTTTGCCTTTTGTTTTTCCATTTAGTATACATTTATGAAGCTATTAAATATTTACTACTGCGTTACTGCTATACTGCGTTACTACTCAAATTAGGCATCAAAAAGTATTTTGGCCCTAATATTAAAATTAAGAGCGGATTTCACTTTTAAAAATCATTTTTTAGTATTTCGAGTCAATTAAAGGGGTGAGAGAAAAAAATTGTTTTACCAATATTATAAGGGCCACCCTAATGCCGATACATATTGCCCAATTCGATTTAGAAAACTTATTTTTTTACCAATTGTCTTTAACATATACTCACAGTGTTCATTGAATCTCAATTTATCATCAATAATTATCCCCAAGTATTTCATAATTTCCACTCATTTTAATTCCACTCCATCTATACAGTTTAGCACAATACTCCCTTTTATCTCTTTTCTCACACTTCTTACAACCATAAATTTAGTTTTTTCCGCATTCACACGTTTTGTTTTTTTTTATTTTCATCCAAGGAACCCATCCTTGAAGTTTGTCGCAATATTAAAGAATCACCCACTATATTTACTTACTTGGTCTACCAAAATATTTTTTCCGCCATAACCAAGTATACACTTATTAATTGGAAATAAAGTCTTTTCTCACTATACGAAGTAACTTTGATCGAACGAACGAAGTATTCACTAAACTGACAAATTTCTAGAAAATCATAAACGGAATCAAGGAATTTTACTTCCAAATTTGACAGTGATAAAACATTAATCGCTGTTTCTCAGAATTTCACATACATTACAAATTCTATTATAGTACACATTATAGTGCACGCAGTTCGGGTGGTACGTTTCGGCAAACGAGGACTGCTTATGTATTCGCAGTCCTGCACCTTTCCCGGAAGGCTAATTACCGAACGAATTGTAATGAACCACTTCTCACAGATACCGCTATATTTCGAATGCATTCGAAATGCATTCAGCTTTGTAAAGGAGAGAAATGACGATTTCAATAGATAACCGAATATTTCGGCAAAGGTTCATTCCGATTCGTCCAGTAATTAACCCTTTCAGGAAAGGTGTGGGACTGCGAACTCATTAGCAGTCTGGATTCGCTGAAATGTACTGCTTCGCTGATGGCGAGATGAACCCTTCTTTGACGTAGTATTTATGATCGCGATGCTATTGGGTTGGAAAATAAGTTCGTAGCGTTTTCTTTTATTTTCTTTCATTTTACAACGATTTGTTTGCTGTCCCGCAAAGTGTTTATATTCATTCGAAAGAGCTCTTTCTGCTCTACAAAACTGTTATAATTGTTTATTCGAATAACAATTTTTATTACTTTTCAGGCTTAGAAATGGAATATTCAGGAGGAAAAAATCTGAATTTTCGACATCTTTTTTTATCAAAGACTCGCCTATAACACCTTCTCCGTATACGGCAGTTTTTTGACCTCGATGAAAAGCAAAGAAAAGCAGATGTCGAAACTGCTGATTTTTGCCCCCTGGATATTCCACTTCTAAGCCAGAAAAATAATACAAAATTTAATTATTCGAAATAACAATTATAACAGTTTTGTAGAGCAGAAAGAGGTCTTTCGAGTACATATAAACATATTGCCAAACAACAAAATAGATCGTTATAAAATAAAAGAAAACATAATTGTGCGACGGAACAGTCTCGGCCACACGAGTATCGGCCACTTGAGCATGCCGGTCGCGGGAGTATAATATATAGCATCACCGACGAAAGTCACGTCGCGTGGTGTGTGTACACTCGTCGAGTATCGGATACCTGCGTAGCGTTGTGTGCGAAGGGCCTAAGTGGAATGGGGCAGGGTCGAGATCGGTGTATGAGTGAGGCACGTACGGTAGCGCTGGAGTGTGTGGGTTTCGTTACGGTTTTTGAGGAATTTTCATTGCATACCACGCTTTTAGTCCCCTCAGCAAAGAAGTTTCACTTCAAAAGGATTTGGTTGAATACAGGCTAAAACGCAAGCAATGGCTCACTGAACTAGCTGATGGCAAGAACTACGTAAACTCGGGCTCATTAAGTCAGCGAGCACTCCTCCCCTTGCAGTCCCTGCAGAAACATTGAATCTTTCCTTTGCCCAAATATCGACAATTACAACCGAACCTAATGCAGAAACCGCTATACTTGACCTGCCAACCGTACCTCTAAAGCATCCGCCACTGAAATTAACTTCTGTCTGTGAACTCGAGATTCAAAAGGCTATAGACTGCTCTCACACATTCCAATGCTCAGGGCGCAGACGGGGTAAACCTCAAACTAATACGCAGTCTACGCCATATCTTCACCGTCGTTTGTTTGGCGATATTTAATAAATCAATTCGCCACTGTTGCTTCCCCTCCGCCTGGAAAAAAGCGGTTATAGTGCCTATCAATAAAATTCCTGTGCCGTCCACCGTCAACGACTACCGTCCTATCTCTCTACTACCCACACTTAGCAAGATATTTGAAAAGGTTATCTACAACCAAGTAGTCACCTATTTGAACCTAAACTCACTCCTCGATCCATACCAATGTGGTTTTCGGTCAGGTCACAGCACTCAGTCAGCTCTTGTCAAACTTATAAACGATATCAGGCACAATATGGAACGTCGTCAGATCACTATTTTAGTGCTGTTCGACTTTTCAAAGGCCTTCGACACTGTATCGCACAGCATACTGGCCCTCAAACTCCAACGAGTGGGCTTTGCTCAGCGGACTATCGAGTGGTTCATATCTTATCCCCAGGGCAGATCTCAAGCCATCAAAATATCTGATAGCGCTCTCACTAGTTGGCGGCATACTAACGCTGGAGTCCCTCAAGGTTCAGTGCTGGGCCGCTCTTATTCTCGTTATTTATTAACGACATAGGGAGCAGCATCATAAACGCCAAACGCCTGCTATACGCCGATGATCTGCAAATCTATCTGAATTGTCCTCCTCACGAACTAAACTCATGTATAGCCAAACTCAACGAAGATATACTCCGTATTGACCGCTGGGCTCACAACAACCTTCTCAAACTCAATCTTGGCAAGACTAAAGCGATCATCCTTGGCAAAATGAGCGTTACATCAACTCCATCAATTCCGACAGTCTTCCACCACTTGGATCCAATGGTATTAATAACCCGCTCGTCAACTCGGTGAGGAATCTAGGATTGATTATCGACTCCAAACTCAACTTTAAAGAGCATGTCCGCTTTGTCACTGCAAAAATCAACCGATCCTACTATCAACTGCATCGACTCCGACCTTACACCAACTTTAGCCTTCGGAAAATCTTGGGCAGCGCTTTAATCTTACCTCACTTAGGGCCGGTTTTACCAACAGGTATAAACGCGGTATAACGCTATACTGAGAATACCCATAAAGCTTATTGCTGGTTATTCTCAGTATAGCGCTATACCGCATTTATACCGTGTTGGTAAAACCGGCCCTTAGACAACTGTACGATTGCTCTAAATGGTGCTGGAACTGTTTTCAATCTCAAGCTCCGACGACTAGTTAATAAAGGGATTCGCTATATTTTTGGATTACCGCGCGATACCCACATTAATCAATACCGCCGTGAACTTGGTTGGCTTACTATCGAGTCTCGAAGGAAATTGTTCCTCACCACGCTTACTTATAACACTATCTCTACAAATCTGCCACTGTTCCTTTCTGAACTACTATCGTACAGCTCACATAGATCCTCAAGTCGGACTGGACATCATCGCTCCCTCACAATACCCATGCATAGGACTGAGGCCTTTAAGTCGTCCTCCGCGGTATCTGCTCCATACCTATGGAACACCTTACCGCCGGACATTATTGAAGTCTCCACACCCGGCGCTTTTAAAGGAAGAACCAAACAGTGGCTATTCAGCTTGGAAAACTCTACTTGACTAAATTCACTGCCCGCGGCAAACATAATCTCGCTAGCATTAATTTTTATACGCGCTTAAGCTTACTCCTATTTACATTTAATGTCAATCTACATTATTATTTTTACCTGCTTTACCTCACATGCTCTTGCTTAAATTGAATTGTATCTTATGCCCAACTATTATTAGCATTTTTTTTTCTTTTTATTATTTAGTAATTAGCATAGCTTAGTATTTAGTATTTATAGGACTTACTCATGCTTGTACACTGAGCTCTGCCAAGAGCACATATTATTTGCTCTACTCTGAATAATAATCATCATCATCATCATCACCACCACCACCACCTCTCTCTCTCTCTCTCTCTCTCTCTCTCTCTCTCTCTCTCTCTCTCTCTCTCTCTCTCTCTCTCTCTCTCTCTCTCTCTCTCTCTGCTGACTCGAGTGACGAGTGTCGTGTGTCGTTTCGCTCCGGGTTATTCTTTCTTGTGTTCGAGGTGCGGTTGCCCCTGATTGTGTGTCTGTGTTTCTGCTGCTGTTCAGTGTGCTGTGCCTCGTTGTGCCACTGCTGTTTTCTTTTCTTGGGTGCTCCTTGGTGTAAATTTCTGCCTTTTTGGCCAACGGCTCGCTTGCCCGTCAGTTTCACGGCGCTCGCGGCTTCGTTGGTTGCCGTCCTTGGCCTTTGTTTACCAGTTTCAACGCGTTGGCCCTCGTGTGTGTTATACTGTCGCGCTCACACTATGACGCGTAGGTGTGGCATTTGTAGCAAGTTCGTTGCCGAGAGGGGCGAGCTCCGTTATCACGGGAAGTGCTGTGCATCCTTCCACACCACCTGTGCGGAAGCAAAGGCAGGAAGGTCTATTGACCCTGCTGTTTTCCGGTGCAACAAGTGCAACATCTTGCGCCCGCGAACGCTCGTGCTGCCAACAGCCGGCAACTTGGCCGGTGACATCGACGTCAGTTCTTCGCCCTCGTCCGCTTCCGATTGCGCGGCTGGCGCGAGCGCTATTTTGCCATCAGCTGCTGTTGCCGATGTTGTCTCTCTACCTTCGCCGACTGTACCTGCGACGAGTGTTGAAGCGCTCCTGATTGCTCTTAGCGCGAAAGTGGATGGCATACAGAGCAATTTGTCTCGGGTTGTCAGGCAGGAGGTGGGCTCCATCAAAGCCGACCTTGGCGGTATTATGGCTAAGGTGGCTAGTCTGGAATCCCTCACGGGGGATCTGCGGCGGCATTGCGAGCAGCTTGACGCGCGAATCTCCGCCGTAGAGTCGGAGGCAGTCGCTCGCCACACCCCATCTGCTACTCTGCACTCGTCTGACTATCTGGAGCGTGAGCGCCATTCCAAGGAGATCATTGTGTCTGGCCTCTGTGAGCTGGATGGTGAGGATCCCTTGAAGTTGCTGGACATGTTGGCGGGTGTGCTCGGTGCTACTGCTCCGACTGGGGGCATGGAGGATGTGTTCCCCATCCCGGGTAGAGCAGGGGCGCCGCGTCCCTTAGTTGTCCGGTTCACCACTAAACCGCTGCACAGTGGGGCTAAAGACCGGTTTTCTTGGCCAAAATTCAAAACGTGTATTAATCGAGGTGAAATTGAGTACTCGGGGGTTTTCGGGGTCGCTGATTACGAATCCAAAGTCGAAAATTCGAAAAACAATATGGCGGATCCAATATGGCGGAACGATTTCTCAAAATTTAATCGAATCTGGGTAAAATTCAGTATTCGGGGGTTTTTGGTATCGCTGATTACGGATCCAAAGTCGAAAGTTCGAAAAACAATATGGCGGATCCAATATGGCGGAAAGGTTTCTCAAAATTTGATCGAATCTGGGTGAAATTGAGTACTCGGGGGTTTTTGGGGTCGCTGATTACGAATCCAAAGTCGAAAATTCGAAAAAAAAATATGGCGGATCCAATATGGCGGAACGATTTCTCAAAATTTAATCGAATCTGGGTGAAATCGAGTACTCGGGGGTTTTTGGGGTCGCTGATTACGAATCCAAAGTCGAAAGTTCGAAAAACAATATGGCGGATCCAATATGGCGGAAAGGTTTCTCAAAATTTAATCGAATCTGGGTGAAATTGAGTACTCGGGGGTTTTTGGGGTCGCTGATTACGAATCCGAAGTCGAAATTTCGAAAAACATTATGGGTCAAGTGCAGGTAAAGTTGGCAAAAATTATTTCAATGGTTCGTAGCAAATCGTGCGTCGAATATTATATTGTTCTATCAGCATGTACTATGCAATGCTGATAGAACAATATAATATTCGACCCACGAAATCTAATGGTAAAAAAAACACTTTTTGTTCGAAATTATTAATTTATAAAGAACTAGGGGGCTCCGCTCGCCTGGGAGCTTCGCTCCCTAACCCCCGGAGGGGCAACCTCCTCCTCCTCCGCCAATCCTTTTCCACCACCATCACCTCCCTTTCCTCCTCCTCCTCCTCCTCCTCCTCCTCCTCCTCCTCCTCCTCCTCCTCTTCCTCCATCAATCCTCCTCCTCATCCAGTCGTCATCTCTTTCTCCTCCTCTTTCTCCCATAACCTCTGTCAGTGCTTCGCGCATCCGATCCAGAGGGCACCGGGGTTTCTGTCCACGCATTTATTCGAAAACTATTTTATATAATAGAAGAATATATAATACATAAAGTTAAACATTACTCATTTAGTTAGGATCAGAACTGGAATCACCTGACTCATTTCCCGAAGAATCTGAATTGGGATCACCCGAATCATTTTCCGAAGATTCATGCACTATTGGAGGCAATAACATTTCTAAAACTTCTTTATTCCACAATCACGGCTTCCACAATCACACACTATAAGCGAAACTGCATGTTACGGGTCGATATTATAGTTTAATATCCAGTTTAGCAGTTATAATGTAAAATAATCATGTTAGAACGGGTTTAAACTATGGGAGTATTTTGTTATAGAGGATTTCTCTTATGTTATGTACCTATTTCCTTTTTGTATTTTTCTAATGTTTTGTGTTTATAATTATTTATACAATTGTAATTATTATTTATAATTATTTATATAACCATATTTCAGTAAATTGATTACATTTCTTATTCGTTGTATTACTGACCCGAGGTATAACATATGGTGATCTAAGATGTTTGGATCGAGATGATACTGAGCGGTAAGAACCGATATTTACAATTCCGACTATCTTTTGTCGAAATAAAATTAGTTAAAAAATAAAATTTACAAGTCTTCTTCCCACATAGTACATACAAAGGAGATATTCTGATTCGATTAGAAATCAAAGTAATTTTTGGAAATTCTTTTCAAGAAACGTCTGTAATAAATCCATGTCCAACTTCTTAGGTAGTTTAATTTAACATTGAAAAGTAGTCTGGCATATTATCATTTCAATATATGTTGAAGGAAAGTGTAAAAACAACGTTAATCCTCTCATTTGAACTTAACCAGCGTAAGTCGTACTTGTTGTCGACAAATTGTTAAATAAATAATGGTCAATTTGTTTACCAATGTTAGATAAAAATAACTATAAAACTTCGCAATAATTCATTGCAGATGTTTCTTGTAAAGAATTCCCGAAAATCGCCTTCATTTCTAAGATATCACACTAGAGTCCCTATTCAATCTTTAATAATTAATATTTTCAATTGGCGCAAATATGCGCAGACTTTCCTTGAACATTCTCAAAATACAACTCATTTAGTACCAAAATACGTTAACACTTTAGCTTGGCGGGGCTTGGAACCTAACTTTCATCCTATATATTTATAACGATATGTGACACTTTTATTCAATATTTAACCACTTGTTGTACATGTTCCGACTTTCCAATTTGCAATATGAAATTATAGAAACTTTGGGCAAAGCCTCCGTTACAAAATTAATTACTTACTACTACTACTACTAATTATAATCTTTTTTAACAGTCACTTTCTTTGCAGTCAAAACTTACTGCGACGAGGAGCCTATAAATTATACAACTTTCGATAAGTTTAACAAAGAGTGACGCGCTTTCCCCGCCCTTTTATTTACTGCATATAATGCAGGAAACTCTAAAGTACAACTTCCAATAAACATAATTATATTTATGCAATTTTTAATTTTTGAATTTTGGCCAGCTTTTCCTGCATTTGGCCCCACTGTGCGCTGCGCGATATGTGGATTGCTCGAAAGCGGGCCAAGCGGCGGCTAGTCGGTTCTGATATCGGGCTCGCCTTTGGTACCGGTGTTGTCAACATAAATGAGCGTCTACCCCCCGCTGCCCGGAAGGCTCTCTGGGAAGCGTGAAGGCTTGTCTCGGCGCGCCGTCTGATGGATGCTTGGGTGGCCCGTGGATCTGTCTACATCAGGGTGGCTGCCGCCTCCCAGCCAATGAGGATCTCCTTGTGTTCGGACCTTGCAAGGGCCTGCGCGTGCGTCGGTGCGTCGACCACATCAGCCGCATCGTCTGTTCCGGCAGCGTCCGCTTCCGCCGTAGTTGTAGCTGGGGGCCCCCTGCATGTGGCCGCCCCCCCTGCGCCTGGCCTGCTCCATGGCTCTGCAGCTGTTCCTTCGTCTCGCGGGCCTGCGCCGGGCTGCTCTGCTGTCGTCAGCGCTGATGCACCCCCTGGGGCTGCCTCTTGTCTCCATCTGGGTCGCTACTGCAACTATGAGGCAGTCTGCCTCGGGGATTAACCGTCCGTGAGCCCGCGAGCTCGTGGAGTCGCCTCAGGATCTGTCATGGTGGTTGCCACTTCTCAGCCTCTGGAGGGCTTCGGCCTGTACCCGTCCTTTCCACCTCTGGCCTGCAGCCAGCCGCAGCTGCTGTGCTTCCGTCTCGTGGGTCTGCGCCTGGTTACTCCGCTGGCGTCAGTGCTGCAGTCTCCCCAATGTCTGCCTCGTCTCCCTCTCCCTCGGGACCGCTGCAGCACCTATAGGGCTTTCCGTTTTTGGCCTTGGCGTTCTGTGTACCTGCACGATTCCTAAGTCGCCTTTGGATCTGCCGCGTGACTGCTCAGTCCCTACTGCCCCGCATTGACGGTCTATTGTTCATTCATTTACTCTCTCTCCTGCGCCTTGTTTTTTCTTGTTTTTACGTATTTCTTTAAGCGTATATTTGTATCACATGCTTTCTCTTTCTTTACTTTGTTAGTTTAGCTAGTATTATTTGTATTGTGCTTCCACTTACTTACCGTACCTGTTATACTTGACTTTGTTAGTTTAATCCGTGTCATTTGCATTGTGTGCGCTTCTATTTACTTTATTTTGTCGCTCTAGCCCGGCGCTCTTTCGTTGGCTCCTCTATCCGTAGATTAGTTTGTTCTCGCTTTTGTGTTTGCTTCACTCATCGAGCGCTCATTCGTGTCATTTACTTTCTCTTAGCGTACTTTACTCTGTAAGTTTCAGCCGTTTCAGTTGCAGTGTATATTTTCATTTACCTTACTTGATTAGTCCAGGTCGTATTGTTATTTATTATTTATTATTTTACTATACTTGTTACTTTTCTTTTATTTTTTACTTCATCTCTTTCCGCTCGTTCACTCTCTTCGTTGCTTTGTTTGTTACTCATTTGTTCTTACCTGTTTGTGCTCTCAGAGGGCCTCTGCGGCCCTAGAGCAAATAAAATATGCTTCTTCTTCTTCTTCTTCTCTCTCTCTCTCTCTCTCTCTCTCTCTCTCTCTCTCTCTCTCTCTCTCTCTCTCTCTCTCTCTCCGCTCCGTGACGCTCCGTATTAGGGGTCAATATTCGGTAAATAAAAGAGTTGAGTACTGTGGAAACTGATACAATGTGATCGCTTTGTTGTGGTGAACATTTTTATATATCGGTGAAAGTGATAGCTCTCGGAATTGTGGTGCTATTCGGCATAATTGTGATTGTTATTTTTGTTGCCTGTTGAGAGTCGTGCGATCGGCCATTATCGCTGGCACGGCTAACGGTGAAATCGGTGGAATTTGAAAGTAACTTAGTATACGTTTCGGTCGGTATGCTCTGTCAGTAAGTTGACAGTGCAGGGTAATCATGGACAGTACGGGCGGTAACGATGAATATAGATGATCAGCGTGCAATAAAGTGATAAAAAATCAGGTAGTACGATGCAACGCCTATCCGATGATGTTTTACCACCCAGGATGTGCGGGCAAACATCGAGTTTATGACAGGAATCAGGAATTAGTCCCGTATAAGGGTACCATGGAGAAATTCATGGCTAAAGTTTCAGAACCGGTGAGGCCCTTGATGCCAGTAGCAGGGGGTACATCAGAGAGAGGGTGGATTCAACTGGATCAACTAGTGGTGGTAAAATTTCGAGCGCATCAACAACTGTTGATATGAAGATAGACTGGTTGGTAAAAACAGTGAGATCAATGAGGGATGAAGTCGCGTGCAGAAATGAAATTAAAAAAATAATTTAAGAAACAGTAGCGGGAGCAATGGAAAAGGTAAAGCAAGAAATTGAAGAAATGAAGAGGCTGATACAAGATGGAAGTATGAGCGTATCAAGGGAGATAAAAGGGAGTTACAGTGAAGTAGTGAAAGCAAAGAAAAAGGAGAATATTATAATTATCAAACCTAACGTCGAGCAGGAGAGTGAGACCACCAAAAAGGTGATAAAAGAAAAGATAGACATAAAAAATATGGGAGTTGGAATAACAAAACTGAAGAAGGGCAGTAAGGGAACTAATTTTGGGCTGTGAAATGGGAGAGAAGATGCAAGTACTAAAGACGGCAGTACAAGACAGTATGGGTGAGAACTTCAAAGTTTCCGAGTCAACGCAATCAAGACCGAAGATAAAAATTGTCAACATGGAGGAAGAAGAATTAAAGATAGCTGATGGTAAGCTAGTTGACACAATAATAAAGCAGAACGGGATAGAAGAAATCGAAGGAAGGGAGATCAAGATTGTGAAAAGGCTAATGAAAGGAAGAGAGCAAGAACGGGATAGAAGAGGAACGAGTGAAGG
Source organism: Xiphydria camelus (assembly GCA_963678675.1). Classification (NCBI taxonomy): domain Eukaryota; kingdom Metazoa; phylum Arthropoda; class Insecta; order Hymenoptera; family Xiphydriidae; genus Xiphydria; species Xiphydria camelus. The sequence continues at coordinate 7,132,066 of OY783194.1, forward strand.
CTCAGTAGTAGTGGAAGTAGATGAAGCAAAACACGCAGTACTGCTGAATAAGGGGAAGCTCAGCGTGGGGTGGAAAAAATGTCAGGTTTACAATCACGTCAACGTTAAGCGATGCTACAAGTGCTGGGGCTACTATCATATAGCGAAAAACTGCAACAGGGAAGAATCCTGCTACAAATATGCAGGAAATCACAATGGTAGAGAATGTACCAACAAGGAAGAATAAGTGTGTCAACTGTATGTTTAAAAACTAAGCGTACAGTCTGAAGATCAACATCGAACATAGTGCACTCGATCGAGAATGTCCAACATACAAGAGAGCAGTGCAAGAGGAAAAGAGGAGAGCTGGATGGATGGTATAGCAACCACAGATGGAAGAGTCGATATGGTACTCAAATGCACAAAGTTTTTTAGCGCATAAGGATGAAATTCAACATGAAGTGGTAGTGAGAGCGAAACCTACAGTTATAGCATTATCAGAGACACGTGTGACAGCAGAAATTGGAGACAGCGAAGTAGGTATACCGGGTTATAATGTAATCAGATGTGACGCGGAGAATAGAAACACCGAGGGAGCTATGTTATACGAGTATGTAAGAGAGGGAATCAAATACGAACCGTTACGAATAAAGAAAATAGAATCAAACTGTTGGAGTGTAGCAATAGAGGTCAATGATAAATTATTCAAGGGCGTGATGATGGCTGTGTACCATTCACTGAGTGCGTCAGATGCGGAATTTATTAGACATCTAGAGAATTTGACTGATGAATTAACAATAAAAGGAGACTGTTGAATAATAGGTGATTTTAATATAGATGTTACGGTAGATACGTTCTATAAAAAGCAATTGCTAGCGGGTATGGTAAATATTGGGATGAAACAATATATCGATAAACCGACAAGAATTACAAAGGACAGCCGAACAACTATTGATTTACTGTTTGCAAAAATGGTTGTTAATGCGAAAGTATAATATAAACCTAAAATAACGGATCATGCCTGGATAAAAATAGTATTGCATAAAAATAATGCAAAGAATAAATGTAGAGAATTCCTAGCCAGGGATTAGAGTAAAATCAAACAAGAAGACTTCATAAGAACCCTGAAAGAGGCTATACAACCAAATGAGGATTTGCATCTGAATAGCAGGGCAAACATGTTTGTTGGCAGTATAGTCAATACACTGGACAAGTTCGCACCCAAAAGGACATACAGGGTGTCCGTAAAGTATGGAAACGGTTGAATATCTCGAAAAGTACGCTTCAGAACGGGAAATGAAAAAATACGTATCCGATATTTTTTTAAAAACTATCAAATGATACTAAGATTGATCCCACACCCCAACCCCTGTGGGTGGGGCAGGGGGAAGCTTCAAAATGTTAAATAGGAAACCCCACTTTTGATTGCATATTCGCATTCTACATTAAAAACTACATAACTTTTATTTGAAACATTTTTTTCGATTCGTGGCAGATGGCGCTATAATCGACGAAATTCAATTTTTTCGGTTTTTGCAATTGAGAGTCGATTTATTCGATTCTGCTATACAATTGCGATAGAAATTTACATTTTTTATTCTCATACTTGATATTTTTGTTAAAAATTTAATTTAGTTTTGCAAATTTGAAGTGCAGATGCGTTCTGTACCTGGAATTCCCCGTGACGCACTAAGTTCCGTTAGAGGAAATAAGCTAATTACTCAAGGATAATCCCTTTCGGAATACATCGAAGTTCGAGGGTCCGGAAGGCCCGGCAATTAGCGGTACCTGTTTACGTGTACTCAGTTTAACGGATATCATTAAAACGGACTACTAGTGAAAGAATAGCTACGATTCCCGGAATATACCGTCCGCCGGGGGAATTCCAGGTACAGAACGCATCTGCACTTCAAATTTGCAAAACTAAATTAAATTTTTAACAAAAATATCAAGTATGAGAATAAAAAATGTAAATTTCTATCGCAATTGTATTGCAGAATCGAATAAATCGACTCTCAATTGCAAAAACCGAAAAAATTGAATTTCGACGATTATAGCGCCATCTGCCACGAATCGAAAAAAATGTTTCAAATAAAAGTTATGTAGTTTTTAATGTAGAATGCGAATATGCAATCAAAAGTGGGGGTTCCTATTTAAGATTTTGAAGCTTCCCCCTGCCCCACCCACAGGGGTTGGGGTGTGGGATCAATCTTGATATCATTTGATAGTTTTAAAAAAAATATCGGATACGTATTTTTTCGTTTCTCGTTCTGAAGCGTACTTTTCGAGATATTCAACCGTTTCCATACTTTACGGACACCCTGTATAAGGTTCAAGGGACATGGGAGGGAAAAAATGGTACTCAGATGATATTAGAATAATGGCAAATAGAAGAGATAGGGCGTATGGAAAAGCAGTTTTTGGCAATAAAAAGGATAGTTGGAATAAATTTAAGGTGGAAAGGAACGCAGTGTTAAAAATAATAAGGGACAAGAAGAAGGAGTACTACGAAAGAATGATAGATTGTAATAAGAATGATCCGACAAAAATGTGGAAAACGATGAAAGAATTAATCAACGGGGAGGTATCATATACGAGAGATATGGAGGGTATGGACTTTGAGACAGTAAACGTTAAGATGGAAGGAAGCATAGCTGATAAATTTAACGTGTTCTATGTGGAAAGTATTAATAACATAGTGAAGTCAATAAAGAGTAATGTGTATCCGGTAGTCCAAATAGAAGAAGATTTTTACTGGGAGGTGGTAGAGAAAACGAAAGAGTAATGGAAGATTTTGAGAACATTGAAATAGGTGACCTTGTGAAGATTGTGAAGAGACTCCCAAAGAAGAAGGGTACAGACGAAGGAATATCGACTGAAGTATTGCAATTGGTGACCAGTGCAATAGGACAAGAATTTGTCGATTTAATAAACGGTTTGTTACGAGAGGGGTGTTGTCCAGAGAACTAGAAAACGTCCTTCCGATCCCGAAGGTAGCTAATCCCAGAAAGGCTAGTGAGCTTAGACCAATTAATATGTTGCCATTATACGAAAAGGTGCTAGAATTAATAGTTAAAAGTCAAATTGATAATTTTTTTGGAAATAAACGATGTCATATCAGAACATCAGTCAGGTTTTAGAAAACAATACACCTGTGAAACAGCGATTCAAACTGTTATTGATGAATGGAAAGTACTTATTAGTGAAAGGAAAATGGTAGGAGTAATCTTCATGGATTTAGAAAGAGCATTTGAAACAGCTGATAGGGATTTATTATTAGATAAAGTGTTCAACGAAGTAATCAGAGGAAAGGTTCTAGATTGGTTTACATCATATTTAAGTAACAGGACACAGCAAGTCCGTATCAACGACAAATACTCCAAAGTGATTAATACAGAATATGGAATACCGCAAGGGTCCGTACTGGGCCCGCTATTATTTATATTGTATACTAGCAGCCCGTCCCGGCTTCGCACGGGAAGATTGTCGATTGATTTTGTCCGTCCACCATTGTTTAAATACATTTTTAATACAAAACTTTTAGTATTTTTCCCGGGCTACGAAATGGTCATATTGGATTTGACCTTGACCATGACCTTCAAGGTTATATCAAGGTCAAATTAATTTTTTTTCACGTTCAAATGTGTCCTTGACCATTTTTTTCATGTTACCTTTATTGTCAGCGGAGGTCAAATTTAGGTCAAGTATAGTTCGACTTTTTGAACACCCTGTATAAGATTTACTAACTCAGAAACCTTCGCGGGCATGCGTCCAACCATTTCCCAACTTTTCATCGCAATCGGATGAACGGTTTAGGAAGGCATAATAATCATCAGTACCGGTACTTTTTGAACACCTTTTATAAGATTTACTAACTCAGAAACCTTTGCGGGCATGCGTCCAACCATTCCCCAAAGTTTCATCGCAATCGGATGAACGGTTTAGGAAGGCATAATAATCATCCGTACCGGTACTTTTTGAACACCCTGTATAAGATTTACTAACTCAGAAACCTTCGCAGGCATGCGTCCAACCATTCCCCAAAGTTTCATCGTAATCGGATGAACGGTTTAGGAAGGCATTTGATATTACCTTAAAGGTCACGGTCAAGGTCAAATCCAATACGATCACTGGGTAACCAAGGGAAAATCCTTAAAGTTTTGTATTAAACATTTTTCTCTAAAATGTTTTCCCGTTGAGATAATCGGCCGTACCGGGACTTTTTGAACACCCTGTATAAGATTTACTAACTCAGAAACCATCGCGGGCATGCGTCCAACCATTTCCCAAAATTTCATCGCAATCGGATGAACGGTTTAGGAAGGCATAAGAGACATACAGACAGACAGACAAACATTCATTTTTATATATATAGATAAATGATATAATTGATATATGCCCGGACAATTGTGTAATAAAAATGTTTGCTGACGATACATTAATATACGGTTCTGGAGAAAGTAGTGATGAATTGGAGTTTAAAATGAACGAAGCATTAAAAATTGTAGAAGCATGGATGAAGAGGAATAAATTGAAAATGAATGCGGAAAAAACTAAATTTATGGTTGTAAGAAGTATGAGAAAAGAGATAGAAGTAAGTCTTGTGCTAAAGTGTATGGATGGAGTGGAATTAAAACGAGTGGAAATTATGAAATACTTGGGGATAATTATTGATGATAAGTTGAGATTCAATGATCACTGTGAGTATATGTTAAAGAAAATTGGAAAGAAAATAAGTTTTTAAACCGAATTGGGCAATATGTATCGACATATACGAGGTGTGTAATTTATAAGAGAATAGTGGCACCTCACTTCGAGTATTGTGCAACATTATTAGTGGATATGGGTGAGACAGAGTTGAGTAAATTGCAGATAGCGCAAAACAGGGCAATGAAGGTCATATTGCAATGCAGTAGGTATACGAAGGTGGATGACATGTTGCATGCGGTACAATTTATGTCGGTAAGGCAGAGGCTCCACTACAATGTATGTATATTTGTTTTTGAAGCTATTAAGAATCTATTGCCAAATGAACTAAAGGAGAAGCTTGTAGTAGTTGGATCAAAGACTGGTAGGATCACGCGAAAAGCTGGGGATATAGTCATTAAGTTTAGGAAAACAAGAAATGCGCAAAAGAGCCTTTTCTATTAGGGAGTGAAATTATATAATGCGTTACCGATGGAGGTAAAAGACTGTGAGAAGCTTGACCAGTTCAAACGATTGTTAAAGGAGTATATAATACCGGTAGTTAAGTAAAACATTATACACACATAGGAAATAACTTGTGATTGAATGTATAATGAATAGCTGAGAAAGCTAATAAAGACCAATCAATCTCTCTCTCTCTCTCTCTCTCTCTCTCTCTCTCTCTCTCTCTCTCTCTCTCTCTCTCTCTCTCTCTCTCTCTCTCTCTCTCTCTCTCTCTCTCCCCCCCCCTCCCTCGCAGAGTTACTTATTTCTCGTAGCACGCCACGGCCTCTAAGAGGCCTCCATAGCCAACAACTGCTTGTTCCTAATTATCGTACTGATGCATACACGCAGTCTCCGCACCATCCATTTGGAACTCTTTTCCGGCTGAGATAAAAGCTTCATCATCTCGTAGTTATTTCAAGACGAACTTAAAAGCCTACCTCGTTGAACAGGAAAGATCACTAACTACGGTCTCGTCAACTAATTAATGTCACCCATTCATTCATCTCTCATTTTTCCCCTTATAAATCTGTTATTTATGCCATCTCTAGTATCGTCGCGGGATGACAGGTCTACAATATATTGTTTTAGAGAGCAAATCTTCCACTGCTACTCTCCCACTGCTAAATCCTAAGTTATTTACTTGCTTAGTCTATTAAATTCACTTATGTTTATTTACTATGCTAATGATTGTTATTTTCTGCTTGTTCCTGCAGTTCTCTGCATGTATATTTGGTCCAACTGTGGATCATAAATAAAAATATCAATCAATCAATCAATCTCTCTCTCGCTCCTTTCTCTGGTGCGCGGTGGTTAAGCCTGTTCGTGTACTCTTCTATTTTCGAGTTTCTCCCACCTTCAATTCGCCCCCGGGCGCATTCTGCTTCTGTGTCCCGCTTGCTCTGAAATTGTGTTCTTCCTGTGTCGTAACCGTTGCTGTGCAGTGCCAGAGGCTCACAAAACTTGGATTTCTTTTCTGTAAATACATTTGGAGGTTAGTTTAGCTGTCTATTTCTTGCCCTCCGCGTCCTTCTCTTGTGCATAGCTTGAGTGGAATCGACGAGTGCTGCCATCTAGTGTCTTCAGTTCCTGTGCACCATTACCAACTAGACCGACTAAATTGGATCCCTGTGCTACCGACCGACGATCACTGCCATCTAGCGCCAAACATTAATAGCTCACTACTCACTAGCGGCGACGTTTTCCAAATTCTAACTTTAAAGTGCACTACTACAATGTCTGGTTCTAAGGGCAAACTTGATTTAAACTCGCCTACGGGCTCTGAGTCCTCCGTCCCCTCCCGCAAGTCTACAATACCTGCTGGTCGTGCCACGCGCATTAGGAAAGGCGATGACGACGACGCCTACCAGAAACTTCCTCCAAAAAGGATCACTCATAATAACATCACGCTGGAGTCCATCATGGAGGTACTGAAGGATATCAAAAGTACCCAAGCCAGGCAGGAGGCGCTCCTGGAGGAACTCCCGACTATCCGTGCCACTATCGACACTATGAATACTGACGTGGCTATACTCAAGACTAAAACGGGCCAGCTCTCACTCACCACGGACGCTCTTGCCACGATTACCGATAATCTAGCAAAAGAGAATTTGGAGTTGAAAAAGTCATTTACTGCTCTTGAAACCCGGGTCGGGCAACTGTCAGTAGCTGGTGGCTCTGGATCATATAATCCAGATGGTTTCACTAAACTCGCTGCAGCCAATAACGCCAATACACTATGTATACAGCGGGCACTAACTGGTCGCCAACATGGCTGCGAACTCGCCATTTCTGGCCTCTCCTTTGGGAGTACCAGTGAGCAAGCATTGTTCCAGCTTGCCACAGCCATTGGTGTTGCTACTAAGGCTGTCGTCGGTCCTGGTGACCTGGTGAGCGCGCGACTTCTGTGGAAAAAGCATATTGCCACTTCTGCTGATTCTCGTCGGACAAATCCTGAGGCTGAGGAGGCTGTTAATACAACTTTTGGTAAGGATCCGGCTACAGCTTCACAACTATTGATTGTCAAGCGCAGTTTCGGGGCCCTCAAGTATACGCAACTAGATGCCTCAGTTCTTTCACACTCTGAACTCAGTATTGGACAACCTGGAGATTCCCACATCAATGTTAACGAGCTTCTACCCTCCAACGTAATTAAACTACTATACGCAGCAAAATCTGCCTTGAAGGAGGTGGGTTTTAAATACGTCTGGTGTGAAAACGCAACGGTATTTGCTAAAGCATCCGATGATGCTCTAGTACAAATCATTAACTCTCCAGCTGATATTCCAAGAATAGCACAGCTGTACTCCAGTCAACACCAATGACATACTCGACCTGCTCACTCTTTAAATGCTACTCCTCGGGCCAACTCTTTTCGGTGCTGCTGCATTAATTCCAATTCACTTAGATCTCATTTGGACCCACTCAAAACTCACCTATAGATACTAACTTACCCTACCATGTCATTGCTGTGACTGAAACCTGGCTAGCACCTTCAATCCCGGACTCTATCGTCAACTTATCCGGATTCACTATTCTCAGGAACGATAGGAACGTACATGGAGGTGGAGTTGCACTGTATATCCATGAGTCGCTATCGGTTGTGGAGATCTCCAGATCCAACACTACTGACAAAGTGGGAATGATTGAGTATATCATGTGTGAACTTACCACCCCTGGAGGGCCACCAGTATTCGCATCAGTTGTCTATCGGCCACCACACATCGCATTTACCACTCCAGTGAACTTTGGCTCTGTACTTTCATCAGCTATGGAAAATTATGCTCACAAGGTGATAATGGGTGACTTCAACGCCGACCAACTAAGCTCCAGCCACGATGCTATCCTCATTAGAACGCTAATGCATGACTTATCGCTCAAAATTATCGACCATGGTGTCACTCACGTGACTGGAAGTTCTGAAACTTGGCTTGATTTATTTATCGTTGATGAATCTGACTCTGTCACGTCTTGGGGTAAATCAGCAACGCCAATTGGAGCTGGCCATCACCTCATCCACGCTGAACTTGAGATCCTGTATATTCATCCGTCGCCCAAGACATCACAAAACGTCGGCTTGGTAGGCTACTGCACCCTGAGGCTCGAGAACTATTCTCGGAAACTGATTGGACGGCTCTAATCACAAGTGCCTCCAATATAGATTCCAGCCTCGACACTTTCTACGCGAACTTTTTTGCTACACTTGACTCCATTGCGCCTGTCACTTCACTAACTGTCAACACTGTAAAGTACGCTCCATGGCTCACACCAGAACTCCTTCTTGCCCAACGTTCACTGCGTACCGTCTATCATCGCTACCAACGCAATAAGAGGAAAAGTGATCTCCAAGCCTATAGAGTGCAACGTGATGATCTACGAGCCTAGATGGCTGCTGCAAGAGTTGGCTACTACCGCTCCAGGCTTGTCCACCTGTCTCCCGCTGGGATGTGGAAGGAGTTACGTAACCTTCGGCTTCTCAAACCCTCCAGTTCGCCTCCCCTGGCCATTCCTGCTGGAGATCTCAATTTAGCTCTTGCTCAAGTGTCAATTAGTGCCTCTCCTCCTCCGGTCGTAGACTTTGTTCCGCTAGCTTTGGGGAGACCTGAGTTTGATTTCGTACCTGTTCCGGCCCTAGCCGTGAAGAAAGCTGTAATGGATTCCAAATCTAATGCCACAGGAGCTGATGGTCTAAACATGAGGATGCTTTTGCCAACCCTGTGTATCACCTTGGATTGCCTTGTCGCACTGTACAATCGAATAATAGTCGACTGTGACTTCCCGACTATCTGGAAAAGTGCTATCGTCATCCCTATTAACAAGATCGCATCGCCAAAATCAGCTAATGACTACCGTTCTATTTCTTTGCTTACCACTTTGAGCAAAGTGTTAGAACGGCTTATCTTTGACCAAATCTCAGCCTACATCAAGAGGTTCTCCATCTCGGACCCGTAGCAGTGCGGCTTTCGCCCTGGCTGTAGCACGACAACGGCACTAGTCAAGCTTCTCAATGACGTTAGACTGGGTATGGATAGGCGACAGGTCACTGTACTTGTTCTCTTTGACTTCTCCAAAGCTTTCGATACAGTTCCCCACGATATTCTACTTCGTAAACTACGGAACATAGGATTCTCTACGCGAGCTTGTGAGTGGATGGCATCATACCTCAGGGGCAGGCAACAAGCGGTCAAAATCGAAGGTCAAACCACCACCAGTTGTGTCTCAACAAATATTGGTGTCCCCCAGGGCTCGGTTCTGGGGCCTCTTCTGTTTTCACTCTATATCAATGATATTGGGACACCCATAAATTACACCAAGCGATTGCTCTTTGCAGACGATCTCCAAATATACGCCTCATGCCCGCCATCAGATTTGGCTGGGTGCATACGGAAATTTAATGGTGACATCGCAGCTATTAGTGACTGGGCTTCAAGAAATCGTCTTCGCCTAAATCTTCTTAAAACTAAGGCGATCATTCTAGACAATAACCGTCTTATCAATAAAATAAGCCTTGATGATCTCCCACCTTTAGGGGACGGTCAAGGAAAGATTCTATTTGTAACCTCAGCTAGGAATTTAGGAGTAATCTTGGATTCGAAACTGAATTTCCATAAACATATCGCCCACGTCACGTCTAAGGTCAACGGTGTTTACTACCAGCTGCAGCAGCTTCGTAATTACACCGACGTCAACCTACGGTGTCACCTAGTAGCTGCATAACCGTTGCCATATGTCTATTACTGCTCCGCTGCTCTTATAGGTATTGGGGTCGTCAATGACCTCAAACTCCAAAGACTGGTCAACAAGGGGATCAGATACATTTTTGGGCTGCCGCGCGACGTCTCCATCTCCTCTAACCGGCGACAGCTGGGCTGGCTTACCGTGAAAGATGCCAGGAAGTACTCACTTGCCTGTCTGACATACTCTTCTCTTTCCATGAATTCTCCGACATTTCTTACTGACCTACTACTGACGCATACTACAAACCGCCCTCTGCGAAGCATTCAATCACAGCAACTGGTGATACCTAGCCACCGTACTGAGGCATATAAACATGCTTTTGCAGTTTCTGCACCTTACTTGTGGAACTCTATTCCTGAGGATATAAAACTGTCACCTTCGAACTCGACTTTTAAAACCCAGCTAAAAACTTACTTGTTAAACCAGGAGAATTCGGTTGACTCTGCTCTGATTTGACTGCGCATCCACATGCTTTTCTGCTACTCTGTATTACTACTCATACTCATCGACACTGTTTTGTCCATCGACATTCGAGCCATTTACTTGGGTGGCAGGTCTAATTGGTTATTTTATACAATGGTAATTCTATACTATATTTTATCGCATACTATGGTGAGGGAGCCTAACCTACTTTTTTATTCCTATTCACTTAAGTTTGCTCGTTTTAATGTTTTAATGTTTTAATGCTTTATGCTTAGTTATGATTTTAATTGTAATCCTTCTATGCTCGTTTTCGTGAAGCGTATTATTTAATCCTAGGTAGGTCGAATTGGTGGTTGTAACCGCTATCATGTCATACTAGATTATATCGTATATTATGGTGAGGGAGCCTAACTCATTACTTAATCTTATTCTCTTAAGCTTGCTCGTTCTAATGTTTAATACTTAGTTATGATTTTAGTTGTAATCCTTCCATCTTCTATCTCGTGAAGCGTATCATTTAATCCTAGGCAGGTCTAGTTGATGGTTGTAACCGCTATCATTTTATCATTTTATATTACATAATATCGTATACTCTGGTGAGGGAACCTAACTTATTATTTAATCCTATTCTCTTAAGCTTGCTCGTTCTAATGTTTGAGACATAACTATAATTTTAGTCGTATTCCTTCCATACCTACTATCGTGAAGCGTATTATTTAAATCTACTCTATCAAGCTTGCTCGTTTCAATGCCTAATTGCTTAACTATGATTTTATTTTTTATTTTTATATGTATTCCTACTATGCTTGTTCCCGTAGCTCGCTACAAACATTTGTTTAACCCTAAACAATAAAGGTTTTTATCAATCAATCAACCAATCAATCAATGAATAAATCAATCAATCTCTCTCTCTCTCTCCATAATGGACGTGTGTTATAACGCTCCGTAAAAAGTGAAGTTTTTTGGTCGGAAGCATATAATGGATAATTGTGAGAGTAGTATCAAATGTACCTACACGGTCAATGAGGAGTTGTGAGTGTTATCTAATAGATTTGTGTGAAATTGAGGACATTAGAACAGATTATAACTTTGGAATTCCAGTGGACAAACTATAATCAGACGGCCATAAGAGCTAACGTTTGCTTACGTGTAAAGTGCGGCGTAGGTTTCGACTAAATAGCCGAATGTGATGCCATATCGGTCGGTATTACTGTCGATATGGCCGATAACGAAGAGTATGTAGAATATAAGTGTTCTGCATGTAAGAAGGAAATTAAAAACATCGCTGTACAGTGTAAAAAATGCAGAAAACTATTCTTCCATCCTGGGTCTTTCCAGGCATGGGGTATATAATAGGGCCCAAGAGCTTATAAAGTGCGAGGGTCCATACGAAGAAATAAAAATCGAGTGCGAAAAAGATTAAATGAAGGAAATGAAAGATGAAGTTACATGTAAAAGAGTAATTAAGTCAATGATTAGAGAAATAGTTAAAAGTGAGCTGGAAGAAATAAAACAAGAGCTAGAAGAGATGAAGAAAAACTTACTAGGAAGAGTCGGAGAGACAGCAGACGAGGGAGGGAAGAGCTATGCGAGTGCTATTAGGGAGAAGAAGAAGGAAAGTGTGATACTAGTCAAACCGAAGATGCAACAGGAAAGTGAAATGACAAAAAAATTAGTAAAAGAAAAAATTAATATTACAATATCTGCCATATCGGCAGTGGGAATTACAAAACTTAGAAAGGGAAACAAAGGAACTGTCATTCTTGGATGTGAGAATGAAAGTGAGATGGAAGAACTGAAAAATACAGTACAGAATAAATTGGGTAAAGACTATAGTATAATGGAATCAAAAGGAGCGAAGCCAAAAATTAAAGTTGTAAACATTGGGGAGGAAGAAATGGCAATGGATGATGAAAACTTGCTAAATGTTATTATGAAACAAAGTAAAATTGAAAATGATAAGGAGGGGAGTTTCATATGCGAATAATTAAAAAGATAACCAAAGAAAACTCCAGTAGAGGAAAGGAAAATGGTTCACTAATTATTGAAATGGATGATGTAACTCATGGACTAATAACAAGAAGAGAAAAAATAAACATAGGATGGAGAAAATATCATGTTTTCCATTACTACAGTATTAAAAAAGATGCTTCAAATGTTGGGGTTATTATCATATCGCCAAATATTGTACGCGACAGGAAACTTGCCATAAGTGTACAGGAGAGCATAAAGATAGCGAATGCAAAACGGAAAAGAATAGATGTGTGAATTGCATGTATAAAATAAACACATACTACTTGAAGATAAATGACGAGCATGATGCTTTGAGCAAGGAATGCCCAGCATATCAGAGAGTATTAGAAGAGGAAAAGAAGAGGACTGGATCGAGTTACACAAAGTAGCAACTAAAGACGGAGATGGAAACAATTATATATACAAATGCGCAGAGTGTGATGGTACACGAAGATGAAATTCAACAGCAGGTTATGAAGAGGTTTATCCGGCATTTTTGGCATTATCGGAGACGAGACGCATATCAGACATTGAAGATAGTGAAGTGAATGTGCCAGGATATAGTGTAATTAGATGTGATGCGGAAAATAGAAATACAGAGCGAGTTATGTTATATATAAAGTACGACATTAAATATGAGGTAATAGTGAGGGATAAAATAATGTTTAATTGTTGGTGCATAGCAATAGAAGTGAAATACAATGCGTACAAAGGCGTGATTATGGTTATATACCACTCACACCGAGTGCGTCAGACGGTGATTTTTTAAGATTCTTAGAGAATGTAGTAGAGCTATTGGTAACAAAAGGTCAGTGTATAGTGATAGGAGACTTTAATATATATTTAATGGTAGACACTTTCTATGCGAAAAAGCTGAAAACAGAAATGGCATATTTAGGTATGAAACAATATATTGACAAACCAACGAGAGTTACAAATAATAGCAAAACAATGATAGATTTAGTTTTTGCAAATAATAAGATTACTTGTAAAGTGTATGAAACGCCGAAGATAACGGATCACTCGTGGATAAATATAGAACTGAAGACAAATGATAAGAAAGATAAATATAGAAAGTTCGTAAGCAGGGATTACAGTAAATTCCATATAGGCGATTTCTCTAAAGCCATAGAAGAAAGGATAGAATATAGAGATGATTTAGATGTACATGAAAGAGCAGACAAATTTGTACAGACTATAGTAGATACATTAGATCTAGTTACACCAAAGAAAACGTTTAAAATTCCGAAAATATGGGAAGGGAAAAAATGGTATTCAGATGATATACGACTAGCGACAAGGAAAAGAGATGAAGAATATATGAAAGTAATATATACATGTGATGTGACCGGGACTGGATGCAGTTTAAAATTGAAAGAAACGTAGTAGTTAAATTGGTTAGGAAGAAAAAGAAGGAATATTATGAACAAATGATAGATAACTATAAAAGTGACTCCAAAATGATGTGGAAAACGCTTAAAGTACTAATAAGAGGAGAGACCACGAGTTCGAGCGAAATAGATAATGTAGATTTTGAAATATAGCGGATAAATTAAATTCATATTATATACAAAGCATCGACAATATTATTAAGTCCACAGGAGAAGATAGGAACAGTAAGAAAATTGTTCATATTATAGAAAATAAGGAGGTTATAGAAAACTTTGAAATGATAGATGTATACAAGCTAGAAAGAATTATAATGGGGTTGTATGACATACTATATTAAAATCGTAGAAAGCACGAAATATCTTGGTATAATTATAGATAGTAAAAACTCCGGTTTGAAGAACATTGTGATTATATGTTAATAAAAATAGGGGAAAAATAAGTTTTTTAAATCGACTTGGCGGAGACATATCGGGATATGTGAGATGAACTCTATATAAATCTATTATAGCACCACATTTTGAGTATTGTGCGACACTATTAACAGCGATGGATATAACTCAGCGTAAGAAACTGCAAGTAGCACAAAATCGAGCGATGAGAGTCATATTACAATGTAACAGATATACGAAAGTGGAAAGTATGTTGCAAGCATTGCAGTTTATGTCTGTGAACCAGAGAATGCACTACAATGCATGTATTTTTATTTACAAAATAATACAAGGAATATTGCCTGAACAACTTAGGAGAAAGATTTTATTAGTAGAAGAAATAAGTGAAAGATAAACAAGACAAGTAGGAAATGTGGCAATACAATGTAGGAAAACAAGAAGTGCGCAAAAGAGTATATTTATTCCACGAAGGTGTATTAATGTACAATGCTATACCGATAGAACTGAAGCAGTGTGACAGGCTCATAGTATTTAAGAGAATGTTAAGGGAACACATTATGTCTACCATACCTATGTAGTATTTAAGACACTCTATTATATTGTAAGTTATTGTAAAGAAAAATAGCTGAGAAAGCTAAATAAATATCATTAATTAATTAATTAATTAATTCATTCATTCTCTCTCTCTCTCTCTCTCTCTCTCTCTCTCTCTCTCTCTCCTCTCTCTCAACGATTACTCATCGATGCACTGCAGAAGCGAACCTACGAGTCATCGCTCGAGATTGCTTAGTCTCGATGAGGTTTATCGCGATGGCTGCAATCTAATACTTCAAATAATTCCTACAATTAGCCGGAGAGAGTTGGAGAACAAGCGAGAGCGATAGTGCACCTGGTGTTCTCTGAACTGTTGACAGACTTACCTCGAGCAATCGCGCTGTGCAGTAAGGCATTTCTTCCGCTAACTATTCTACCATCGGGGGATCGCAGTTTAAATAATGAGACAATATTTTATCCCCTTTTTCTTTCACCTTTATTGGTAAAAATATTTGTACAAGAAAAAATTAGCCTTCTTGGCAAAAAACGCAATCCTTAATCATGGGTCGTCGAACATCATAATCGTCTCTGCCTCTCGGCACTCGGTGATGTATGCGACATCGATGACAATCGGCAATACCCTTGTCCTCGGTATATTTAGCCGGTAGCCTGTCCCACGCACCGCCGATCGTGTTGGCGGCAAAGACGGTGTGAAACTCTTTAGGGAGCTGGACGATGTCTTCAGCAGTCATCGAAGTGAGGCTCTCGGTCTCGAGGAAAATCCTCATGGAGCGTTCCAGAGATGGTGGATTGCCCTTGTGCTTCAGCCAGGTTTCCAAGCTTTTAACGTTCTCAGCGGTACAGTAATGTTCATCGGAGCAGTGATGTTGACATCTGGACGTTGGCTCGCTGCCCACTTTCCTCAGCAAGGGGCAGCCCATTTCCTCCAAATTGGTGATGGTGCACTCGGTGTACTCCCGCAACCAGGCTTTCTTCTCCGCACCCTTCACGTACACCGTGGAGACACCATATAGATGAGCATCGAACACTTTTCCAATCATGAGGTACGGCACGTCCCCAGAGTTCCACGAAAGTCCATGGAAGTTACGTTGCAGCCAGGAATTACTGTAGCGATACATCGGAGGCAGATACCGCCAAGGAAATGGAGGCTTGATGAGGAAAGTCGTGGCTTCCAGTAGCTCAGTGTTGAGGGGAAGCACGGTAAGTTCTTTCAGCACGAATCGGTTGTTGGACATCTTGACATACGTTGACCACGACCTCCATGATGGAACTGAGCTCCTCGGAGCTATGCCCAGCCCTATTTATCGCATCGCTGATTGGTCGGTGTTCCAGTACGCTGCAGTATCGGCAGGGAAATTTGTACTCACCTCAAACTCCAGAGTTGGTAGGTGTCGGTCCCTGGTGACTGACAGTAAATTTACTTTTCGTTTGATGGGTGTCAGTCCCTGGTGTCTGACACTGAACTTGACAGGTATCGGTTCCTGTTGACTGACAGTGAACTTTGCTTCTTCATCAGTACCATCATGAGCATCAATGTATTCGGATGATGGTTGAACCGTAGGAGTGGACGCGGTCCTCTGGGTTGTTGAAATTGACTATTTGTGAAATGGTTGGATTTCGTTAATTCGCACAACAGTTGGATACATAAATAATTAACTGATTCTTCAAAATCCTATTCCTCCACATCGATATTTATCTTCATTTATTCATCCACATCCATATGTACATTCGTAATACCACAGTGTCCCCAGGGAAGAGTGTCGGTGGTGTCCGGCAGCAGGCACCGCTTGTCATCATGCGAACTCAGTGCGAGTTTCGTCTGCTGCACGGTCTGCACTTCGTGCAGTCTCGATCGGAAGAGGTATTGCGATCAGTGTTGCGTCGTATTTTGCCGCAAGCAGTCGACGTAGTCGTCAAAGTTGATAGTCCTCACCAACACCGACGTCTTGACTCCTTTAGCCTTCTTCATGCGGTCTTCGCCATTAACCCACACACCGTACATCTTGCTGCGAAGACCTACGAATTCCATCATGATTTCGCCGTTGCACTCGCCCTTCATGAGACCGATCACCTTTTTGTTGAGCTGTGGCATCTCGAAGGCATTCTTGATGGGGTAGTTGGACGTGCCGAAGCGCTAAATGTGATGTTTCATCACGTCGTAAATGTCCTCATCCCGCACTTCATATATGAGGCTGTCGGTGTCGGTACACAGCAACTTGGAGTTATTCGGGAAAGTTTTGACCATGAAGTCATAGTGGAATTCGTAGACGCACGTCTTGGACAAATCGAGTACGCAGAACCCCACGTAGATCGGCTTATTGAGCAGAACTTCGATCTTGCTGAGTTGCACGGCTACGAGGTTTTCCGCAAAAACGACTCGATTATGGAAGTTGGGCCTGGCGATGAGTGCTTCGGCACCGTATCTGCCCTTCCACTTGGTCACGAGTTTGACGTCAACGCGTTTACGCACGTTCTCCATGGTCTTACCGAAAACCGCATTGTTCATGAGTTTGAATAGGTTCTTCTCAAACTCGTTACGGGCTCGTTTCCGCATATCGCTGTTGAGATCGATGTAGCTCTTGAGCCATGGTGATTGGTTGAATTTCAGGGCTCTGCGGATGTTGGTGAGTTTGAGACCGTGCTCGAGAGCTTGCCTCAGGTTGCGGTAGTGGATGACGTAGCGCGATTTTGGGTACACAGTCGTCAGAAGCTTGGACCCCCTCGATTCCGGTGGCTTCATCTGCTCCGGGCATAGTGGCAGGTCTCGATGAACATCGTGGATCGCTTCCGGGTAGTCCAAGTCCACTTCGAGTATGTAGCCGATGGGTGAGTCGTCGGGCACATTCCACTGGAAGTTGGCGTCGAGGTTCCCTACCCACTCGAAGCCTCCGTATGGGAGATTTTGCGTCATTGCCCAGCCGTACAGTTTATTCACGTCGTAGTACATGAGGTACTTTGTCTCCTCGTCCGGATTGTAATCCCTCATGTACTCGTTATTTGCTCATGCGTAGCGGTTGTAGCACTGACTGACTCCACCTCTGATGCCCCGCTCGACGAGCATCAGCATGTCTATATCGGCGAGCAGCTGCAGCTCGATCCCGGTGTACTTGAGCATAGCGTCCCACGTGAGGCCGGGTGTGGTGTAATAGTGGGCCAGATCCAGACCGTACGCTTCGAGGCAGTTGCTGCGAAAGTTCTCGAACACATCGGCCAGCAGCAGTACATCGGTTTTGAGGTAGAGGTCCGTGTACTCACCCTGGGTAGCGATATTGAATTCCCGCCAGACCGTCTGAGCATGCTCATAGTTCTCGTCGAAGATGTCGCTGCCGTTGAGATTGCTGTGAAATTGCTCCTTGGTCGGCAACTCCGTCACGTCCAGCTTGTTCCACACGTCGAGGAACTCGTAGGGGAAAACCCCTTTCCTCCTCAGCAAATCAAACTGCTTGGCTCGGATCAGCGGGAACTCGCTCTTGGTGATCTTCGGCTCCGCGAAGTAAGACGCCAACTTTTCCAAGGACGATGCCATAAAGCGGAGGGAGTCGATGAATCGAAGGGTTATGTCACTACCATTCAGATGCTTGGTGAAAGACACGTATCGCTCCATGTTCAGTGGCAAGAGACTGATCCGGCCGTCGATGCAAGTAGAAATTTCCTTGATGATCAGATGGCTGTCGTAGCCGCTGAGATTGTGGAAGACAACGGGAATGGTGTGTGAATCCTGGTAATTCAGGTTACAGTCCTCGTGCGCTGCACCTCTGTATCGGCCGGTGAGATGGCAGTGGTCCCGAACTCTCTTCATATCCAACAGCGGCTTCTCGCAAATGTGACAATCCACGGATATGCTGAAAGCCCTCTCCTGTTCCGCCGTGAATGACTACATGGTTACGGGATGCTCGAAGACTCCTTCAACCTGTTCAGCCAGCTCAGAGAGTTCGCGCGCGAACCATTCGGCAGGCTTTGAGCTTCGGAAGTTCTTGAAGCGGGACAACGTATCGTTGTAGCTACATTTCACGTAATATCCCACGCTGAAGGGCTCCTGAACTTGGCAAACTTTCGTCTTGCCCGTCTGCTGCTGCTGCTGCTGATCGACACTCTTCAAGAGGTACTCAAAGTCGGCATACACGATGAACGGCACCTTTTCCTTGGAGTTGAAATTCTGGAACTTCAACTTGTCGTGCATCGGTGTAGGCAACTTGACCTTGCATCGGTTCATCTCTGTGCAATCGACTTCGTGGACACCCAAGTCTTTGAGGCTTCTGAAGTAATGGAGGCAGCGATTGCAGATGTATTTCTTTACCTTCGTTCTCGAAAGCTGTGCACTCACTAGCCGAGAAAGATTCTTGATCCAGACGTAGTGGTAGATGATGTGTGTTTCGTCTTCCTCATTCTCCTCCTCCTTCTCCTCATCCGATTCCTCATCGATGTATTGATCTTGAATCATGAACAGGTTTACATGTTTGTCCTTTTTGAACGAGGTAATGTGGATGGGGGCGACCATAAAATTTTTCTTCCGCTGCTGCAGAATGTACATGTTGACCGAGTCTGTATTTTACCGATTACACTATAACCCGGTATACCTACCTCGCTGTCTCCAATTTCTGCAGCCACCCATGTATCCGATAATGCTATAACTGCAGGTTTCACTCGAACTACCTCTTCATGTTGAATTTCATCCTTATGCGCCACAAAACTTTGTGCATTTGAGTACCATATCGTCTCTTTCATCTGTGGTTGCTATTCCATCCGCCAGCTGTCCTCTTCTCATCTTGCACTGCTCTCTTGTATGTTGGACACTCGATCGAGAGCACTATGTTTGATGTTGATCTTCATACTATACGCTTGGTTTTTAAACATACAGTTGATACACTTACTCTTCCTTGCTGTACATTCTCTACCACTGTGATCCCCAACCGGGAGACGAAGCCGCACTTTGTCGGCCGACTGAACTAGTGTTGGTTATGTAAATATTCTGGCATTGAACGTCTGATCGACATGAGGTGCCCGGAAGTCGAACGAGCAGAATTGGTCCTCGAGCCTGGGAGAAAGCCCCTCCCTGCGCCCTGCGCCACGGTTGACGTCGGTGCATCTCTCTCTCTCTCTCTCTCTCTCTCTCTCTCTCTCTCTCTCTCTCTCTCTCTCTCTCTCTCTCTCTCTCTCTCTCTCTCTCTCTCTCTCTCTCTCTCTCTCTCTCTCTCTCTCTCGCTCGCTCGGTCGCTCGCTCACTCTCTCGCTCGCTTGCTCACTCACTCACTCACTCACTCACTCGCTCACTCACTCACTCGCTCACTCACTCACTCGCTCACTCGCTCACTCGCTCACCCACTCACTCACTCACCCACTCACTCACTCACCCACTCACCCACTCACCCACTCACCCTCTCACTCACTCACTCACTCACTCACTCGCTCACCCACTCACCCACGCACTCACCCACGCACTCACCCACGCACTCACCCACGCACTCACCCACTCACCCTTGAAGTACCCCCCCCCCCCCCTTGAAGTACTTTGAACGCCAGCCAGTCTTTCGAATGCCCAGTCTCGACTTCGAACGAGTTGTCATTTGGCATTAGCCTTGTGCAATGTTGGAGGATTTTGGTTCTAGCCTTTAGCGGTTCCTTTTGGGCTAGCCCCACCGCAGGAGTCTTGACTCCGGATTCTACTGACAGCGCACTTGGTGTTGACATAATCTGACGTTTCATTGGGTTGTCACTTAGCAGGGAGCCGCTATGATTTTTTCGCCCATCCCTGGGAAGGCTCCGGAAGTTGACTAGTCTTACGTGCACTGGTTTCCCCAGATCCTTCCCTTAAAGGTGCATAGCAAGGAGGTTTAGTTTTAGTGGGTAGGGGGCCCCTGCATTGCACTATGGGACTCATATCATAGCGGGGTGTCTCAAGTCCCACACTACCTCGGGTTAGCTCATCCGAAACGTGCGTAAAAAGCATTCCCCCTCAAAAAATGGGGAGGGGGGAGCCGCTATGAGACGATTGGATGATCTGTTGCACTACCAAATGGGGGCCCTTTGAGGCCCCCGGTACACGTTGGCTTTTGGTAGTGGCTGGTCGCACAAAGCAATACGCGAAGTAATGTAAGCCGGCCTGCCATCGGTCTCGTCATTGAATGAGGAGTTGTGAAGAAGCGGAAGGCACAGGTAAAAGTGCGTGACTTATTGCTGTCGTATCATCCGTCTTTCTCTGCGCGCCGCCCGCACCCCGCTTATCCACAAACTAAATTATTGAACAGTGCCGCCATCAAGAAATTGCGGCAGTACGCCCAAATTTCTGCACGGCATCCTACGAATTTGCAAGTGCATGCGGGGTTTCCGTAAGTGATGCTACTTCGGAAGAACGAAAAATTTGTAGCGTTCCATTAATTAAATATTTTTTTACGGGAATGTTTACCTTTTTTTATTTTCTGAAGATGTGAAAAAGTACAATTACCTTTGAAATAGAAAAATTACAATTGAGGCAATAGTTGGCTCGGAAAAAAAAAATCTAAATAGTTTGAAATCGTTTTTATAACTAAGACTACTTAGGGCCGGTTGTATAAACGCAGTGAACTGTAGTTCAGACTGAACTGTGGATCGAGCGTTGTTTTGGTATATTTCGTGTGACACAAAATACACCAAAACAACGCTCGATCTACAGTTCAAGAAGAACTACAGTTCACCGCGTTTTATACATTCGGCCCTTACAGTTAATATTTTAATTTAGAAAGGTTACTTACATTGTTTGGGAAGGTTCTTTGTCACACTACAAACTTGGCAGTTATCACTTCGTATAATTGGTACTACTAGGTTAGGTTTGTACAACTTTGAAATTACGACTGACTAGCGCGGCGAGGCGAGAGCCTATTCACACACAACCGATCACACATATTACGGTCGGCACACCGGGCTGCATGGTGACAGGCGCATACAGGATTCAGTTCGGAACATACATAAACAGTTATAAGTACAATGTACGTACATATCGTGAGCTTAAATTAAAATAAATAAATGAATGAAATTAATTAATTAATTAAATAAATCTAAAGTTGTTACTTCAATTAAAATTAATGTTCTCACAAATTACAAATTACTTATTAAATTAAAATTAACTTTTTCATAAATTAACAATTTTTACTTAAATTAAAATTACATTTCTCATAAATGAAGGATAAATTATTAATTTTCACTGCCGGCGTAGTTTTTTGGAAAACGTCCGAGACCGATCACACACCGTTTGCGTGATGCGAGATTTGCCGAGAGGCCGGTCACGTAGACCGTGCGTGCCGCTGTTCTATGATATACCGCATGTCCTATGGCCAACGGCGCAGGTGAGCTGCGACCTGAATTCTTGACTTCGGCAGTATTTATGGTACAGTTAGAGTGGGCTTCAGACGAGTGCGCTGCATAAGAACGAAAAGTGTCGACTGCTCTTTTAATATCTGTCAATTCGGGAGATCGAAGCGTTTCGTGTAACCTCAAAATCGTTAAGTTTTGAATTAGTAGTGAATAATTTGTAGAAGTGATGAGAAATAATCATAAATAATCTTCCGAATTGACAGCCATCGGGAAATCAGACGACGCTTTTCGAAGTAGTTTTACGAAGTGGCGTGAGCGATACCTAAGGTGTCACACAATTCGGAAGATTATTTATGATTATTTCTCATCACTTCTACAAATTATTCAATACTAATTCAAAACTTTACGATTTTGAGGTTATACGAAACGCTTCGATCTCCCGAATTGACAGCTATTAGAAGAGCAGTCGATACTTTTCGTTCTTATGCAGCGCACTCGTCTGAAGCCCACTCTAACTGTACCATAAATACTGCCGAAGTCAAGAATTCAGGTCGCAGCTCACCTGCGCGGTTGGCCATAGGACATGCGGTATACTAGTTCCGGCTTTTATGGATGTACAAAAAACTACGCCGGTAGTGAACGTAACATCCATAAGAACCGGACTAGTAATTGTGTCATAGAACAGCGGCATGCACATTTCGCAGGGTTTGCGAAACCGGCCTCTCGGCAAATCCCGCATCACGCAAACGGTGCGTGATCGGAACTGAACGTGTTAAATTAAAATCTAATTGAGGAAACTGTTCAATAGGCCTGTCAATGTAGAAAATTGCTCAAATGTTTATGTGGAAGGGCTACAATGAATATTACACTGTACTTTTAAAGTCGGGTGACGACATGCATTTGTAAAATTTGATGCATTTGTACCCCTAAAACAATTTTTCCTCACTTACGCCCATTTCGAGGCCTTTTCCAGCCTATTTTTAGACCGTAATATAGCGTTTTTCCTGCGTGATACTGACCGGGAGTCCGCAGGCTGTCAAAAGATTCTTTAATCCGAAGTGGGTCCTTTTTCCAAACTGATAAATGAATGAGCTATGTATAATTCTGTTTGTTTTGTTTTAAGAAAGGGGCATTCGTGAGGAAAAATAGTATATATCATTCGGCTCAAACCTCGGATTTTTAAGACTGTATTTAGGTCATAGCACGAGGCATGGTGAGGGGACGAGGCTCGCCTTCAGCAAGCCTCATTCCCAAACCATGCCTCGTGGTACGACCTAAATTAAACGCAGTCTGAAAAAACCTCGGATTTCCGCCTTATGACATAAAATACTATTTGTTGCGTGAATTTAATGAGGCTTTTGAAATTAAAAAAAAAATTGGATCACATTTTGATATGTCATTGACAAACATGCCAGTGATTAACACAATCACACACACACACACACACACACATACACACACACACAATAACACATTAATGCAGTGATTTAATTTATTTGGATTGACATAAAATGCAGACTTTTCTGTTTGGTTTTTGAGTTTTAGAAGCATGTTTCTGCTCAATTTCTTGACTTTCCACCCATTTTAGATGCCTAAATAATTTAATTCTTATCAACAGATTGATTATGAATTGTCTGAGAATAGCGCAAGAGGACGCGGGATACTATCTGTACCACTTGAAAACTGGCATATTTGTCAATGGCATATAAATACATATGTGACTTAATTTTTTCAGAAATGGCTTAGCTGCATTTATTAATTTAAAAAGCCTCATTAAACTCACGCAAAAAATTGAATGAGGGTACCAAATGCATCAGATGGTCTCTTAAGGAAAGTTATGTTACTACCAGATGAATAATCTTTGGAAAGAATAAAAAGTTCATTCGTACTTGTTCGTCACCTGACTTTAAAAGTATAGTGTAACATTCGTTCCAGCTGAATTTTTTAAAAAGCTTGAGAACTAAGTACCCTGCCACATAAACATTTGAGCAAGTTTCTAAGTTTACTCGGGATGCAATTGTAATATTTGGTTCCGTACCAGGTTCATAAATGTTGTCAAATTGATTTTCTTTCTTTTCATCTGCTTCAACTAAATTATTGGTTGAATCATCGTGAATATAATTAAAATTCTCTGGATTTATGTCGTTAATATCCAAAAGGTCTGTATCACCTACTGAACAGTTTCCAGAATCAGGAGGTATTTGCAATCGAATATTCATATTATGTTGAATGGCGATTCTAAACAAACGTACGGATGGTGTGGGATTGTAGCCCCCCTATTCCGCACAACGGAAAAAAAGTTTTCGAGCGGGTCCTGGTTTAGAAATGAGGTTAGGAGATATTTAACATTCAAAACAAGTTTTATACGGTGATCCCATAACAATAAAATAGCTCTTAAAGTCCACTGAAACCCTTCCAAGCAGTATATGTTATTTCGGTTTTTATTTTGTTCGTATACTTCAATATTTTCAAAGTATTGTAAAGCGGACTTTACATTTTCAGTAGATTCATTGTTGTAAATGGAGAGAGGATATTTATGTGGATTAAGGTCGCTCAACCTGTTGCTATTGAGTGTATCAAAAATGTTATTCACTCTTTCTATAAAATCTGTAGTATTTAGCGAGGTACTTGTTTTTAATTCACCAGTTGCAGTTGTTGTTCTGAATATTTGGGCAGCCAATTCCACACGCATTTTTTGAAAGGTTGTTGGCGAAATATGTGTAGGTGTAATTTTCAACATAGTCCTAGTTGTCATACCTTTAACATCAATATCATAGGTTTTTATAATATCCTGCCAGGCAAGAAACTTCTTCTTAATTACAAATTGAAGTTTTGGATTCATGAAATTATTACGCAAGCTTTTAAGCAGATGCGGTATATCAAACAGGATAAAAACTTCAGCACCACTAATATCTATCACGGGCTTTTCTTTTGTAGCACCTAACAGTGAGACAGCCTTCTGATTATTCGTTCCCTGGTCGCACACTAAAACCATTGGATTAAAAGTTAATTTTCTTAGCGCTTCAATTACTTTCACGATTAGTTCACGTAAATATTGACTGTTTACAGGTCCAGATGAAACAAAGCAGCAGAAAGGAATTTTCCAGTTAAAAAAAATACCGCGAATAAAAAAGACTAAAGCCGTGTTAGTTGGGTTCCCTCCCTATACATCCCAGATCTTGATAACCCTTTATGACATCCACAGCTTGATGATATTGCTGCGATTTTTTTAACGAAATTTCATCGAACAAAACAGCACATACTTTTTCCTCGTCCGTCATTGCTTTCGCTTTAAGTTGGAGTTTTTTTGTTAAAGTTGTGTTAACACCCGGACGCAAATTATGAACTTTTAACCAAACTTCGATTGCTCTTATAGCTGGCAGTGTAAAATTAAGTTTGTATAATATGAATTCGTAAAACCCCGGCGACTTGTAGTGCAGGGACAGGGCCAAATCTTTTTCAGGCTGAGTCCATTTTGTCCCTGGTTTATGAAATAATTGCATGAAAACAAAAATTTGCACTGCAGTTCCTAAATTTTAACAAGTTCTTCAAAATTGTTGATAATGAAGAAGAACTAATTTTTTTTTCAACCGGTTTCGTGTGGCCTGTCCGCGCTTCATTTTCTTTTTTATCTCTGCGATTTTTAAAGAAAACGATGTACACTTATTTCGCAACAATTCTTTTGTGGGTGACTCCATACCCAGAAGACGACCGCTCACTTTTGAACCCCTGGAACTGTCGCTCCAAAGGCCAGGGCTGCTCGATCGGATGTCTCGAACTTCTTTCGTTAGGTCAGCTGAAATGTAAAGAAAGCGTTAATCATAAGTTTCCTAAAATCGTTGAATGATGAGTGAACTCATCATTCCATGCTAATATGTTTTGTGGTTTTCAATTCTTACTTTGCACTGAATTAGGCTCTAGAATAAGACTAGACACTGAAGAAGACCCATTATCTTCGCTGCCTGATGACATTTTCCGCTTACGTGTGTACGTTTTTACTGGAGGTACATCAGCGGAATTTTTGTTGCTTGATTCCGATTAAAGACTTTCTAGAAAGTGTTTAGAGAATCATATCATACAGTGAAAGTTACGTAATAAATTCGATCTAACATCAGGTAGGTAATAAGTTTTGAGAAAATCGCTCGGACCTGTCAATTTTTATTTTCAATTGTGCACTTTTTGACATAAATCAACATATCAGGGCGATCAACGCAATAATGATGATGTCATAGGTGAATATTTTTCATGAATCACCACGTATATTTTGGAGATTTTGAATTCCTCGGAATATTCTGAACATATTTATGTAAAATTCTATATTTACAGTCTGTTAAGTAAGAACATGTACGGCGTTATTCACAAAAAATTATTCAACAATGTTTTTTCCACATACATACGTTTGACATGTTCCAAGGCAATGCGCAATTATGTTAATAGTGAGTCCAATCACCACCATCGACAATCGCTTGGCACTGCCGAGAGCTGTGCAAAGGACTGAGATGACCCATGCAATAAAAACTAAAATAAATAAGTGAGTCGGAGTAGAGCCGTTCGACGACGAGTTACTCCAATCACTTACTGTACATGGCGAACACCACTTCCATACAACATTGTTCTGCCAGATATTTACACATCAATTAGTCATTCTAACTTGTAATTGATGTGTAAACATCTGGCAGAACAATATTGTATGGAAGTGGTGTTCGCCATATGCAGTAAGTGAGTCGGAGTAACTCCTCGTCGATCGGCTCTACTCCGACTCACTTATTTATTTGAGCTATCATAAGTCGATTGTGTCAAGCGCGGCGTTATTAAATGAAAATAAAAATGAAAAATATTTTTCTACAGTTATAAGATTTAAAAGTCGTTTGAAATTACTTCGATTACAGATACCAATATTCCCAAATCCCAATTACATTTCCGTTCCATAGTTACCGCTCACGAGATGTTTACAGTGTCTCGAGTACTAGCAGACTCGGTTTGTTTTTTTCTCTCGTACCTGGATAAGCCGGGTACTGCATTAGATAGCTCGCGACGATCCGTCCAATAATTGATTTCCAGGAAAGGTATAAACCGTGGTGTCCGCAGCTTACATTCCCGGAATATGCCGTTTCGGAGAACTTAGAATTAGCTAAGGATTGGCGAGGTATTTATGACTGTGATACTATTAAACGGTGCGAACCGTTGTGTCGAATTCCATTTATCCGCTCGTTATTTCTCGATAGAATAGCAATCCTAAATTAGTGTAGAATATTTGAATTTTACCGCTAAAAAATCAAGTAACCCTTGAAGGTTGTACGGCCTTAGGAACTAATCTAGTTGCATATGCGACACTGCACAAATTTACATGTACCGTATGTCCGCGAATAATCAGACCTTAGCAAAATTGCGAGTTTTGCATGAGCACCCCCGTGGGTCTCCTCGTCCAATAGAATCACCGGAGAAGCGTGAATGCGCATGCGTAGTCATCAGCGTTGGCGTCGTCAGCAAGTTCAGATCGGTTATTTCGATAACCGATGTCCGTACGTTGATGTCCGTATGACCGATGTCCGTACCGTATGTTTCATCCCAAACGAAACAAGCTTACATACCTACAGTGCCGAAACTTTACCGACGGTCAAGAATTTGATAGTTAGAGTTGGCTTGAGAAGAGTGCGCTGTGTGTGTTGCGTGAGAGCGAAAAGTGTCAAACGTCTGATTTCCCGATAGCTGTTATAGTCCAGGCAACGAAGACCAAAAAAGGCCGAATAGGGGGAAAAATTGACGGGGAGCCAAATTTTGGCACAGTTGTAGGGGAAGCTGTCACTAACAATATACTAAAAGTCCTGGTGGGTGGGAGTGGAGCTAGGGGGGGTCTTAAGGTCCCGTTTTTCAGTTTTCCGTTAATAACTCGTAAACTACTCCCTCTAGCAAAAAAAAAGTTAAATAACAAATTAATCTACATAAAATTCTCTACAAGAAAGATCTGATACACTTTTTCGCTAGGATCAATACTTCAGGAGATATGGAGGGGGGAAATGGAACATAAAAAAAAATTGGTTTTTATTGTTAAAAATCAAATTTTAATGATAAATTAACTATGCTCAGACCACATTTTAATGACTTTACTGCATGTAAGTGTAATCATGTAATATATCGACGTTGTCAAGTTAAAACCTGCTATGTGGAGAACCTGCTATATGCAGCTTGGCAGTTTTTAACTAGGAATAACTCTCTTTGATTTATGTGACATTCCTTCAAAAGTAATCCTAAATGATAATCCTAATTACCTTTCGGGGGATCGTCCGGTAATCACCTGGGGTTAATCTTTCGATCGGTGAAGCAGGTTTATTTCAGGGAACATAGGTCATTAATACCTCGGTCCCGCGCTTTTTCCGGACCGTCGTTACCTAACGGTCCCCCGGAAGGTAATTACCAGATGGCTCGTAATGAACGTCATCGTCCGTTCAATCGCCATTCCTCCTTCGGCCAATCAGGGTGCATAGCGTCCCCACGCAATCCAATCCGTCGACCAAACGTCGCTAATATAATATAAGCTGGGACTTCATCTTCATCAGTGTATTATCACCCATCATAGTATCGCGTTCCGCGTCTCAACCTCACTCCCAGTCAAGTTAAGGTATCGCGAATCGTCGATAGTGCATTCACGTAGTAAGTGACTATGGCTGAGAAGTGTTTAATTTGTGACGGTGAAGTTGAAAGTGATTTGTGTAACGTCGGGGAAAAAGGGATAGTTAGATTAGTGAAGGCAAGTGTGTTAAGGAAAGATGGGAAAGAGAAAGATTTCAGGAGTAAGACAAGTGGTGTTGTTCACCATTCTTGCAGAAACGAATACGTCAGAAGTGACTCAATAAAGAGGTCTTTGAGAGAAACTCTTTCAGAGCAACCTTCAATATCACGTGATGCTTCGTCTTTGCGTTCAGGGCAAGTGAAATTCGATTTCAAAACAATGAGTTTTTTCTGCACAGAAACGTATGACGAAGAGAAGGAAAGAAAGAAACCTTATGCTAGGCATCGAACAGTTTATAATGTTGGTACGACTACATTTCACAA
Organism: Xiphydria camelus; assembly: GCA_963678675.1. NCBI lineage: Eukaryota > Metazoa > Arthropoda > Insecta > Hymenoptera > Xiphydriidae > Xiphydria > Xiphydria camelus. The sequence goes on from OY783194.1 coordinate 7,161,084, forward strand.
TTCCATTATCGTTCGTGGGTAGAAAAGAAAGGATGAGTGGGGAAACGACGTAGTAAGTCGTATCTGCACTGTTGGGGATCTATACGCAGTAGATGCAATATATCATGAGGATTGTTACAAAAAATTCATGTTCGCCGCTGCTTTCTCAAAAAGAAAAGCTGGACGTCCTCAAGATGAAGGGATATTAGAAGCAATGGAAGAAATCTACGATTACATTGAAGGGAATGGTAATTGCCAATTCTCTATGGACGAGTTGTGGGAAGAGATTACGGGGGAAGTACCAGATATGAAGACCATCAAAGGGAGAATGAGGGAAAATATAGGGACCGAATTGTTTTCAGTGCTACAACTTCAACAGCTTCCATTCGCCAAGACAATCCTCCTGCTCCACAGCTTCTCCGGATGTGACACCACCTCAGCGATACATGGGAAGAGCAAAGTGGGAATCACTAAACTTTTCACAGCAAATCCTGGCCTTACCCATGACATCTCAGCAATATTCACAGATCTCTCAACTTCACCTGAAGGTATTGAATAGGCTGGTGAGAAGCTTCTTCTGGCTGTATACCAAGCGCCTGCGCATCAAGACAACCTGAACAAACATCGGTACTCGGCATTTTTGAAAGCGTCAACGAAGCCCAAATCGGACATAGCCACTCTTCCTCCCACCAGAGGAGCTTCAAAGCAACACTCGCTCTGAGTATATCTACAGGTAAATTCATTTACATATAGTTGTTAAATACAGGTTTCTTAAAATTACAAATATCAATTTCTGCTAAATACTTACCTTAGTCTGATTACTTTCTTACAGATACAACAGTGGCTCGGTAACCCCCTACCACCCACCCAATAGGGCTGGGACATGGGAGCAGATGGGATCCTCAACCCAGTTACTAGGAACGACTCTGTGGCACCCGCTTCCGTTTTGAACATGATCTTTTGCCAATGCACGACTGAGTGTGGAGTGCGCTGCGGTTGCCGCAAAGCAGGAATTGTCTGCTCCGGAGCCTGCGGCGTGTGCCTCGACTCATGTACGAACGGAGCCCCCATCCAAGACATCATCGATGATGATGATGAAAATTCAGATTCTGACGAAAATTAATGTTCAAAATACATCTTTGAACATTAATTATTTCATTTTTAACAATAAACATTTCATTTTTAACCATAAAACCGATTTTTTTAATTTTCCATTTCCCCCCTCCATATCTCCTGAAGTATTGATCCTAGCGAAAAAGTGTGCAAGACCTTTCTTGTAGAGAATTTTATGTAAATTGACTTGATATTTAACTTTTTTTCGCTCGAGGTAGTCGTTTACGAGTTATTAACGGAAAACTGAAAAAGGGGACTTTTAGCCGCCGCCCCCCCCCCCCCCCTTAGCTCCACTCCCACCCACCAGGACTTTTAGTATATTGTTAGTGACACCTTCCCCTACAACTGTGCCAATACTTCGATCTCCCAAGTTGACAGCTATCGGAAAATCAGACGTTTGACACTTTTCGCTCTCACGCAGCACACACAGTGCACTCTTCTCAAGCCAACTCTAACTAACAAATTCTTGACCGCCGGTAAAGTTTCGGCACTGTAGGTATGTAAGCTTGTTTCGTTTGGGATGAAACATACGGTATGGCCTTGAAATTTACCTTCGGCCGGGCTTGGTGGCCGGGGCGAATTCGAGCAATTTTTATCGGTAGAAGTCGAGTCGGTAGTTAGAGTTGGTGTCAATTCGAGAGTTCGAAGCGTCTAACCTCGACATTATGAGTTTGTGAATAATGGAAATTACTCATCATTATTCACAATTTCGAGGTTAGATGCTTCGATCACCCGAATTGACACCTATTATAACTACCGACTCGACTTCTACCGATATTAACCCATTAACTGCCACGATCCCCATTTGGGGATTTTAGAATTTTACGTACACCACTCGGCACCGAAGATACATTTGGTACGCCTGACAGCTTAGTTTCATTCTATATATATCAGTCAACATTGTGCATAGTAGAAAACGTATATTCTGTGCTTTGTTTCTTTATAACAAGCGAACAAATTTGAAATTCGTCTGTAAGTTGAATAGAACAGAATTGTCATATTTGAAGCATTATATTTTTGGTTTAATTTTTATATTATCATGAAATACCGTATATAGATATGTAATTTAGAGGTTATGGTATCGATCTGCTACTTACTCAATATTTTGTTTTTTTATTGAAATGATTTTATTGATTATTTTATAACGATACCCATTTGGGGATTGTGGCTGATATCAAGTATTTTTTTCTTTCTTAAAGGGATTATTTTTATTTGACGAGAGATGGGTACTAGGAAGTTTTTCACGCTTGCTGAATTAGAAGATGCTGTAAATGACCCTAATTTCTTTGAAAGTGACGATGATGGTGCTACTGTTGATATCGTTGAACTTCCTCCTGATAAGGTCGATATTGTTTCGGATATCGAAGACATTGATGAGAATACACTAGAAGATAGCTGTCCCAGAGATGTTCCCGGCAGACTAGAAGTTCATTCGAGTGCTCTGAATATATCTTCTACAAGCACTAGAACTGTACAAAAACGAAAACGTATGAAAAAAACTAATAGGAAGAGTCGAGAAACAAATTCAGATTGGCAAAAAGTAAGACACGACTTTATAAAAATAGTTGGGAATAATAATGACATTGAGAATGTTCGATCACAAATAAAGCAGTCATTAGAAGGAAAGACACCCGTTGAGGTTTTTGAAACTTTATTTGATGAAGAAATAATGACTTATATAGTCAGACAGAGTGTCGCATACGCCGCTCAAAATAACAGACATGGGTTTACTTTTTCAACAGACTGCTTGAGAAAATTTATAGGATTTTTATTGCTTACTGGATACCATTCATTAGCACAGGAGCAAATGTATTGGTGTGAAGATGAAGACTTATGCATTTAAGTTGTCAGAAAATGTTTTCCTAGAAATAGATATTTGGAAATAAAAAGAAATCTTCATTTCAATGATAATTCCGAGCTCACCACTAATAAGACGGTAGATCCGGATTTCAAAATAAGTCCACTAATAAAGTTAATGAACCAACGATATCTCAAATTTGGTGTCTTTTCAAAAAATATAAGTATTGACGAGCAAATGGTTCGGTACTATGGTCATCATTATTTCAAACAGTTTATTAGGGGAAAGCCAATTCGATTTGGATTCAAACAATGGACAATGTGCTGTGCAGAAACAGGATACTGTTATCATACTGAGTTGTATACAGGGAAAAGGAATGAAGACTGCGAATTACAAGGTCTGGGTGAATCTGTTATAATGAAGAACATAGAGCTTCTCGAAAATCCTTCAAATCATATATTTTACTTTGATAATTTTTTTACTAGTTTCCAACTAATGAAAACGTTAAAGGAGAAAAACATATTAGCTACGGGAACAGTTCGATCAAATCGTCTAAACAAGTGTCCTATAAAGTCGGATTATGAATTCAAGAACGAACTTCGCGGCAGTTTAGATTACAGATTTGATATGAATAATGAAATATTTTGTGTAGTGTGGAAAGACAACAAATGTGTGAAAGTCTTATCAAATCATCAAGGTATACAACCGTTAAGCAATGTAACTAGATGGTCCAAGTCTGAGAAAAAACAAATCAAAATAGATCAATCCTATTGCATAAGTAACTATAATAAGTTTATGGGAGGTGTTGACAAACTGGACTGGAATATTAACAAATACAGGATAAAAATTCGTGGAAAAAAGTGGTATTTTCCTATTTTTACAAACATAATTGACACAGCAGTTGTAAACGCCTACGTACTGTATTGCCATGCTAACAAAGTCATGCCATTCTTGGAATTTCGACGAAATATCGCCCGATCATATTTGCAGCGAGCGTCTCTTTCTAATCCTAAAAATCATGGTAGACCTTCTCTACAAAAGCAAGTTTCAAAACGTGTTCCCGAAAGCGTAAGGACGAATCCAATAGGGCATTACTTAGAAAGAACTTTTGAAGGAAAACAAAGAAAATGCGCAGTGTGTAAAACAAATGTAAGAAAACAATGTGGTAAATGTAACGTCGGGTTACATGTGGACTGTATGGAAAAATGGCATAAATAACAGCTATTTTTGTATTTATAAGATAACGCATATGATAAAATAAATAATGTCTTATTAGTTTTCTTTCATGCAACCTGCCATAATCCCCATTTGGGACTTTTTCAAAAATATCAAATATTTTCAAACCAAAACATAATTTTAATATAATTATACTGTTTCACAACTTTCTGCGCATAAATATAACATACCCGCCTAAAAATTAAAAAAAAAAAAAATTTGGCAGTTAATGGGTTAAATGACTCGAGTACCGACCAAGCCTGCCCAAAGGTAATTTCAAACTGGCCAATATGTACAGAGTGGGCCATACGGTATCCAGTAAGAAACGCAACAAGCGACATTTACCTTCGGCAGTATTTGCCAACGGTGCACATGTAAAAGACTCAAAGACCATCGGCAGATACTGCTGAAGAAAAATGTCGCTTGTTGCGTTTCTTACGGTATACGGTATTACGGTATATATAGATTATTTAGACAGAGATACAAGTGTTAGCTGTTTACGGAGCGCGTGGGGAAGCTAGGAGTATGTGACTAGGCTTGTGTGCGTCACCAATGCTAACTGCGCTATTAGTAGGTTTTATAGCGATTTACTCTATCGACATCAGCGACATGAAAATGTAATGCCACCTTAGGCCGCAAGCGCTGAAGTAGCTGCGCACGAATCACTGCGCACTAATCACATCCGGTTTCACATTTCCGTCTCGTTTCCCGAGGTTTACCCTCATACCGCCGTAATATATGTTTACACATCAAAAAGGAACTGTGCAAGCAGGGCATCTGGCAACCAACTGTGTCCCGAGCAAAGCAGAGAACAAGGAATAAAAGATTGTAAGACTTTCTCCGGGTTTTCCTTGGGACCGATCGGATTCCGGTGTATGAGGCTCTGCTGCATGAATTTATGTAGCTCGGTAAAAAACTGTAAATCTTCGGTACGCGACAACGCTGGCTGTTAATTACATTAATCGAATGAACGATATGTGTGGACGTCCGCTTATCGTGCGAGGGAACAGATGCTAATAATTAATTTTCCAAACGCAAACTGCAACGCCATGATACTCTACGTTACGCACAAACGAGTACAATTGATTATGAAAACATAGTGAATCGATAATTAGCAAAGTTGAGAGTGAAAAGGGTACGTGAATGCAATTTTTAAAAAAGCGCTCCAGTTTACTTAAGAAATTATTTGTTTGAGAAAGCGATTTTCTCAAAACCTATTACCTGATTTTATATTAAATTTATTCTATGACTTTGTCGCTCACTGTATACGTGTCCTGTATGTAAAACAAACTTTTTCACTTACCGTCATTGTAAGAAATAGGCACAGCTGTTTTTATTAATAATTTCCGTTTCTTGTTTCTAATTATATCCCCAGGTAAAAAATGATTTTCGTATATTAATTTACAAGTTAAATTTTCAGGATCCTCTGAAGCGACTAATATTTCCGCAATTTCGCTGCCAGTCTTTGGCTCTTGCGGCATCTTTTACAGAACATTTGAAAAAGGTTAAGTGCTTATTGACTCTATTATTATTCAGACAATGCGCATAAATACATTGGTGCCCGGAACTCATATTGTTTTGATCAAAACACTAACATATTTCTTCGTCCTCGCGCTTGTTCTATCCTGAATTCTCTTCTATACTGAATTTACGTGTACGATCGGCGCCGACGGTAGTTCAAACACCACGAGGTTTCCCACCATACTGACAATCTCGGAGCCACCGAACAGTGAGGGCCATCTATATTTCGGAGCCACTTTTGGCTACGAATCTTTCGGTATACCTGCGCTTCTTCACAACTCCTCATTCAACGGTCTCATGTGGAAATTTCATGCGCTAGCGATGAGTTGTGGTTGCTCGATCGCGAGGGTGAAAGCTTTCTTTCTTTTAACGGAAACCAAGTCTGCCCCACCGCCTCGTGGTGCCGCCGAATAGCCCATTCAGATTTTCGGGGTGAACTAATGGGGTAAACACTAGTCCGGAAGGTGTTCTCCCCCTTATACTAACAGGTGAACTGTACAACGGGGAGATGTAAGCCCTACGTCGCCTAGGGGCACCCAGTGAAGGCTTGGGAATGTCGAACGCACTTTCCTTCGTAAGTTCCGTACGGAGCGACCCATGCCATCGAAGGAGAGGATCCTGGGCACTGTGAAAAACGGGGGCCGGAGTTGTCCCCATGCTCCAACACTCGTCTTTGGCCTCAAATTCGGCTAGAGGGGAGCTCGAATATAATGCAGCCGTGATACCGAGTATTCGGTACAGGATGGCCACATATGGAAGTGAGTGGGTCATGTAGGCGAGAAAGTGGGTGAAAGCTCGTGGACTATACCCGGGACGATATCCTAACTCGGCACCCTTCCTGGGAAGCTATTGCTGGGTTCCAATTGAGAGTCCGAGGAGGCCGGAGCACGCCGCCGGAGCCCGCCACCATATGAATAATAACCAACACGCATGGATTGGCACACGAACCTTGAACACACTGTTGAACGTAAGCGCCGAAAGTCCTGTAGAACGGAACGGCAGCCCACGAGGGTCTAGCCGAAGCGTAAAGCTATGGTGGGACCTTACGAGGCTGCTGGGTACAGGTTGGCTCTTCTGGCGCGGTTCGGGCTTAAAGAGGCCAGGGTTGTGCTGGAGAGAGCCAGACCTGAATCGATCGCAAAAATGGCTGACCCGACAACGGAGAGGCCTCGAACAATAGAGGGGCCAGTATCTATGGCGCGATGAATTTTTAAGGTTAAGGGAAATTTTTCTTTGAAGCTAATATCGTGCTCAAACGGATTTCCTGGACCGAGTTGAACGATCGAGCGGCGCAAGGGATGGTAGGCAAAGAGTCTAAGTCACTGTTGGACAGTGACGAAGGGCTCGAGAGCTATGGGCGGGCCTGTGCTAACTCAAAGTTAGTAACTGGCAACGGTGGAGGGGAAATACTCCCTGAGTTGGCCACTGACTCGAAAGAGGGTTCAGCGATGAGCCGGCCGCTGAGAATAATGCAGTTAACCCTGTATCGGTTTTTGTGACCATATGGTTACATTGTTCTTTAAACACGAATATTCATGAAATTCGCTAAACAAATGGGATTTGGCCATCACGATACACATAATTGTAGTTTTCTTTAATATATTGACACCACAAAGCCATCTGTGGTGGAGTAGCTAACACTGAAATACATAATTAGTAATGGCCGTCTCTGACCAGCTGTTTACAGTGCAGAACAAAGGTATACGTATATTTCTTGTGTTTCCTCACAAAAAAAAATAAGTGGAATATCTTGTCTTGCAACACATGTACTTAGATGATTGTAGTTTGTAGTAATGTAGTTATTTTATGCTTATATTTTAATTTTTACAATATTTTTGATCTCTGAAGATTGATGTTACCATAAGGTTACGTTGCCCTTTTCATGATGTGACCATATGGTTACATTGACTTTATCACACAATAGTTTTGTTTTGTAAGTATATCATTATTTACTAATAAGACTGCATGTTGTTTATCTTTTTTTTAGATATTGAATATGAGCTTTAGAGAAGTTCCAGCTCGTAATTTCTACAGAAAGTGTTGCTTTATTTGCCTCCCGAACCTGATATTTCAGATCTGTCAGATATAATCTGGAAAAAAAGGCGGCATGTTCATTCAGTGCCAACAAAAATTGATACCTACGTAAAATACTCTCCAAAAAAGATTTGAAATCAGTTAAGATCGCCATGTTCAAGATTTATATATAAAAAGTAAAAGGCATCATTTGAAAGGAAAATTATTGTAAATCAAGTTACTAAAAAATTCGACTAAAGAATTTATAAAAAAAAATTTAATAAAAAAGAACTTGCCGCGTTTAAGTTTTCATCTTTTGTCCACTATACCGAATAATTGGTAGTGCTTGGACGGTGCTAGAGTAATTCATAAATTGCACTGCCGAAGTCAAATTCAGAGAAATTCAAAAGGCTCCCGCCTGATTGGTTTCCCGTGCGACATTCGGTATACTGGTGGTATCATATAAGTGTATGAATTTATTTAAAATCTCTCATAAGTGCATAAACATCGAGTATAATTCTGTCTGAATTTTTTATTTTGAAGGAAAAAAACGCGGCAAGTTCTTTTTTATTAAATTTTTTTATAAATTCTTTAGTCGAATTTTTTAGTAACTTGATTTACAATAATTTTCCTTTCAAATGATGCCTTTTACTCTTTTTATATATAAATCTTGAACATGGCGATCTTAATTGCTTTCAAATCTTTTTTGGAGAGTATTTTACGTAGGTATCAATTTTTGTTGGCACTGAATGAACATGCCGCCTTTTTTTTACAGAGAGTGTTTTTGTGGGGGGATTTCATTACTTTTTGGAATTTATTCATGAGGAGAATACGTACATGTAGAAGAATAGCTTTCTATTACCACAAAATTAAAGTCTCACATTTTATACCGATACGAGCCAATTAATTATAACCACTTACTTACTTTTGATTTATTCTCGTGATATTTTGAAAGGGATTTATAGACTAGAGAGCCCTTATATTTTTCACTTTGCCTTAGTATTTTGGAGAAATAAAACATATACCGCTTTCGAATTTACAGGCCATCGGATTTTTCTTATATTTTGGTCGTCTACAGAAATCCATGAAGACGTTTTACCTTCAACTCTCTAAGTATACTCTTCCAATGACCATGACGAATTGTTTCATCACATGTAAAGATACCACTTATGACAGTATATATGTTGTTACATATATTAACTCGAGACGTTGGAATAGTTTTAAGAAATCCTTTTGCATGCACCGCTGAAATTTCGCCCTTACTCATAAATAAATTTAATGTAATTATTACTACATCATTTACAGCTTCGATGCTGACCTTACGACTCATTTCAATCCGAGTAGAACATTAATTGCAAATATCATCATAAACATGCCAATGCAAATAAAAATCATCTATTAACTGTTGCAGATCAAGTATTCCGTTGTGGTGGGGGTCCTGATTGGTCTACTCGCAAAGATGCATATACGTTTCTTAGCGAGTAGACCAATCAGGACCCCCGCCGCAACGGAATACTTGAACCTGATTGGTCTCTTCGCTGAGTTGCGTGCATGCAAAGATACGAGTGACTCGAGAAAGGCCCCCCTGATCTCCCGGTAGCTGTCAAATCATGCATGTAACCTCGAAATCAAGTATACAAGTGATAAGAATTATTCGGGTTTCTTCGGTGAGTTTCCCCAAGTGTTTAAAGTAGTTACTCCATTATTGTAATCCAATTTTATTGTATCCCTTATTTTTCTGCCACGACTTTGATTGTTGATAGTGGATGGATCAGCTAATAAATTTGAATTTTATTCACTATCAACTATCAAAGTCGTGGCAGAAAAATAAGGGATACAATGGAATTGGATTACAATAATGTAGTGACTACTTTATTATTATTTTTTCTTTATCGATATAGTCCCTCTTTCGTATTATACTATTCCACATGTTCGAATTTATATACCGACCTGTCAAATGTGAAGTGTACATGTACCTCACTTTTATCTCATTAAGTATTACTGCAGACTCTGACATGTCATCTCGTACAGGTGCAACCGAAAAGGACCTAGCTCGTGTCCTGTCCGTAAAAAGATGACTCGATGGACATCGGAGAATATCAGACTTGTCACCGAGCGCCTATTACCCACGGTACATTTATTGCAATATGCGCTTTTCGTTTCAATTATTCCTGCTTTAAATAACTTTCACTTCTTTCAAAGTATTTACCTTGTACAAACTGTTCATCGTAGGGGGCAGCGATCAATGATTGTGACTAATCGTAGACAAATTATTCCTCCGATGATATTCCAGTTGCAAGCATACACTAGCAAGTCAGCTTACAGCATCCGATGTTTAGTATCAACTTTACCTCTTTTGGAACACCCATCACCTGAGCATAGTCACGATTACGTTAATATTAATCGCAGAATAGACCGTGAGCTCGGGCACATTATCGCAGTAGTAGTTCGGTACACCGAATTGCTTTTTAGTTTTAATAGACGAACTTGTCTACGACGAGTCGCTATTATCAATCGCTGCCACCTACCACGAACAGTTCAAAAAAGGTTATTAGCTTGAAAGAAGTAAAAGTTATTTAACGCTGGAATAGTTGAAAGGATAAACGCGTATTGCAATTAATGTACCGTGGGATATAGGCGCTCGGTGACAAGTCTGACATTCTCCAATGTCCATCGAGTCATCTTTTTGTGGACAGGACACGAGCAAGATCCTCTTCGGTTGCACCTGTACGAGATGACAAGTCAAAAAATCATGAGTCTTCATGAAAATCTTCTTACCTACTCGTTCTGCAGTAATACTTAATGAAATAAAAGTGAGGTACATGTACACTTCACGTTTGACAGGTCGGTATATAAATTCGAACTTGGGATAGTATAATACGAAAGAGGAAATATATATCGATAAAGAAAAAATAATAAAGTAGTTACTACATTACTGTAATCCAATTCCATTGTATCCCTTATTTTTCTGCCGCGACTGATTGTTGATAGTGAATAAAAATTAAATTTATTGGCTGATCCATCCACTATCAACAATCAAAGTCGTGGCAGAAAAATAAGGGATACAATGGAATTACAATAATGGAGTAACTACTTTATTATTTTTTTTTCTTTATTTATATATTTCCTCTTTCGTATTATACTATCACAAGTTCCAATTTATATACCGACCTGTCAAGCGTGAAATGTACATGTACCTCACTTTTATTTCATCTCTTCGCCTCTGGTATAATCATTTACATCCCACAAAGCACGTTTTTGCAAGTAACTTTTCTGTAACATTCCTGCGATATTTTGCAATATTCGTGAATACTACCGTATGTTAGAAATATATATTTCTTTATAAATTCGCGAATGTTGCAAAATATCATAGAAACATTTCGGAGTCATTACATCGAAAGATTTCCTCGATAAGATTGTACTTGTCAGAGCTGAATTATATGGGGTTTTTATAATTAGTTTAGGAAGTCCCAGAAGCATACAGATGCAGCATAATATAGATCTGTGCTAGAAAGAATAAGGAATAACCTTCGACGAGTATTCGGGCTGTGGCAACAGAGGTTAGAATCAGCAGATCATGGTAGGGAGGATATTGAAGGATGAACGCACGTCCATGCACTCGAGGCAGCAGATCTAACCCACCGAATAAACTAATGCAGCTGGTTCTTGGAACAACAAGTGGACGATCCCTCGTTCAAAAGAAACCCCCTCGGGTTCGCACATGATTTGGAGTCCTTGTGGGTGGAATTCAATAGCAGTACGTTTATTTCTGTAACAAATTATAAATAACACAATTATATTCAGTATTTCACTATTTAAAATATACCCAACTTACTCTACATAGAAATTAAGAAACTATATTAATCTGAGTTAACTAATTCTATAGATAATAATGACAGAATTATTAAAAGTGATATATTTCATCTCTCGTATTATACTATCACAAGTTCAAATTTATATACCGACCTCTTAAAAGTGAAGTGTACATGTACCTCACTTCTATTTCATCTTTTCTTCAACTCTGGTGTAACGAACGTCAATGAGGAATCACTGATATCGATTAGGGTTCGAGGGTTATTCCTCATTCTTTCTAGGACAGCATCGATATTTTGCTGCACCTGTATTCCTCTGGGACTTCCTAAAATAATTATAAAAACCCTACATAATTCAGCCCTGACAAGTACAATCTTATCGAGCTGTACCTTATCGAGGAGATCTTTCGACGTAATGAGACTGAAACGTTTCTATGATGTTTCGCAACATTCTCGAATTTATCGAGAAATATATATTTCTAATATACGGTAGTGTTCACGATTATTGTAAAATATTGTTGAAATGTTACAAAAAAGTTATGATATTTTGTAATTTCTATCGTTACACTAGATGCGAAGAAGAGATGAAATAGAAGTGAGGTACATGTACACTTCACGTTTGACAGGTCGGTATATAAAATGGAACTTGTGATAGTATAATACGAAAGATGAAATATATCATTTTTAATAATTCTGTCATTAGAATTGGTTAACTCAGATTAATATAGTTTCTTAATTTCTACGTTGAGTAAGTTCGGTATATTTTAAATAGTGAAACTGCAAATGATTATGTTATTTACAATTTGTTACACATCTTATGCGAACCCGAGGGGATTTCTTTCGAACAAGGGATCATCCACTTTAATACAGGCAACGAAGACCAAAAAGGGCCAAATAACGGAAAAAATTCATGTAAAAGCGAATTTTGGCATAGTTGTAGGGGAAGGTGTCAGTAACAATATACTAAAAGTACTGATGGGTGGGAGTTGTGTTAAGGGAGGGGGGGGGTCTCTCTAAAGGTCCCCTTTTTCAGTTTTTCGTTAATAACTCGAAAACTACTGCCTCTAGCGAAAAAAGTTAAATAATAAATTAATCTATATAAAATTCTCTACAAAAAAGGTCTTATACACTTTTTCGCTAGGATCAATACTTCAGGAGATATGGAGGGGGAAATATGGAAAATTAAAAAAAAATCTGTTTTACTGTTAAAAATCAAGGTTTAATGATAAATTAACGTTGCTCAGACCACGTTTTAATGACTAGCGCATATAAGTGTAGTCATGTAATATATCGACGTTGTCAAGTTAAAACCTGCTATGTGAAGAACCTGCTATATGCCGCGCTTGGCAGTTTTTAACTAGGAATAACTCTCTCTTTGATTCATGTAACATTCCTTCAAAAGTAATCCTAAATGATAATCCTAATTACCTTCTGGGGGGTCGTCCGGTAATCATATTCCAGGAAAGGTGCGGGACCGAATTATAATAACCTATGTTCTTAATACTTCATATAGCATATTCTCCACACAGCAGATTTTAACTTGATAATTACGATATAACGGAAGAATTGTGTGCGGAGGGGACCACAATAATATGCGTCGTTGAAGCCTGTTCCGATAAACGGTAGTTGGAATTTTGAATATTCATTTATACCGCTTAGGATACCGATCGTGATAACGATCGCAAATACCTCGCAACCCTAGGGTTAATCTTTCGATCGGTGACGCAGGTTTATTTCGGCGAATATAGGTCGTTAATACCTCGGTTCCGCGCATTTTCCGGAATGTGATTACCGGACGACACACCGAAAGGTAATTACCGGATTGCTCGTAATGAGTGTCATAGTCCGTTCCACCGCCACTCCTCCTTCAGTCAATCAGGGTACATAGCGTCGTCCATGCAATCCCTTCCATCGACCAATGCCGCTAATATATAAGCTGGGACAGACCGCATCTCTATTATCACTCATCATAGTATCGTGTTCCGCGTCTCAACCTCACTCACAGTTAAGTTAAGGTATCGCAAATCGTCGATAGTGCATTCACGTAGTAAGTGACTATGGCTGAGAAGTGTTTAATTTGTGAGGGTGAAGTTGAAAGTGATTTGTGTAACGTTAGAGAAAAAGGGATAATTGGATTAGTGAAGGCAAGTGTGTTAAGGAAAGATGGGAAAGAGAAAGGTTTCGAGAGTAAGACAAGTGGTGTTGTTCACAATTCTTGCAGAAGAGAATACGTCAGAAGTGACTCAATAAAGAGGTTTTTGAGAGAAACTCTTTCAGAGCAACCTTCAACATCACGTGATGCCTCATCTTTGCGTTCAGGGCAAGTGAAATTCGATTTTAAAACAAAGTGTTTTTTCTGTACAGAAACGTATGATGAAGAGAAGGAGAGAAAATTAAATTATGCTAGGCGTCGAACTGTTTGTAATGTTGTTACGACTATGTTTCACAATTCCATTATCGTTCGTGGTCAGGAAAGAAAGGATGAGTGGGGAAACGATGTAGTAAGACGTATCTGCACTGTTGGGGATCTACACGCAGCAGATGCAATATATCATCAGGATTGTTGCAAAAGATTCTTCTCAATCGCTGCTCCTTCAAAAAGAAAAGCTGGACGTCCTCAAGATGAAGAGATTTCAGAAGTAATGGAAGAAATCTACGATTATATTGAAGGGAATGGTAATTGCCAATTCTCTATGGACGAGTTGTTGGAACAGGTTACGGGAGAGCTACCACACGTGAAGACTATCAAAGAGAAACTAAGGGAAAAATATGGGGACCGAATTATTTTCAGCACAATTCGCACCAGACAAACTATCGTCTCCTTTCGTACTTTTGGTGATAAAATCTTGAGCGACTCATGGTATACTGCAAGGTGTAAAGATAAACAGACAGAATGTGAGAGAATTGTAAAAAAAGCTGCTGAGATTATCTTGGAAGATATTGAATCCATGGCTTACGATAACAGTGCCTATCCTCCTTCAGCTAGCTTCTGCAGTCAGGCTGAACAATCCTTGAACATTAATTATTTCATTTTTAACGGAAAAACAGATTTTTTTTTAATTTTTCATATTTCCCCCTCCATATCTCCTGAAGTATAGACCCTAGCGAAAAAGTGTATAAAGCCTTTTTCGTAGAGAATTTTATATAGATTAATTTATTATTTAACTTTTTTTCGCTAGAGGTAGTAGTTTTCGAGTTATTAACGAAAAACTGAAAAAGGGGACCTTTAGATACCCCCCCCCCCCCTTAGCACAACTCCCACCCATCAGTACTTTTAGTATATTGTTACTGACACCTTCCCCTACAACTATGCCAAAATTCGCTTTTACATGAACTTTTTCCGCTATTTTTCCTTCGTTATCTGTACTACTTGTTGTTTCAAGAACCAGTTGCATTAGTTCATTCGGCGAGCTGGATCTGCTATCTCGAGTGCATGGACGTGTGCCACTTTAAATGGATATTTTGTAATTTCCATTGTTACATCAGAGGCGAAGAAGAGATGAAATAGAAGTGAGGTACATGTACACTTCACGTTTGATAGGCTGGTATATAAATTGGATCTTCTGATAGTATAATACGAAAGAGGAAATATATCGATAAAGAAAAAATAATAATAAAGTAGTTGCTACATTATTGTAATCCAATTCTATTGTATCCTTTATTTTTCTGCCACAACTTTGATTGTTGATAGTAGATGGATCAACCAATAAATTTGATTTTTCTTCACTATCAACGATCAAAGTCGTGGCAGAAAAGTAAGGGATACAATGGAATTAGATTACAATAATGTAGTAACTACTTTATTATTATTTTTCCTTTATCGATATATTTCCTCTTTCGTATTATACTATCAGAGAAGTTCCAATTTATATACCAACCTATCAAACGTGAAATGTACATGTACCTCACTTCTATTTCATCTCCTCTTCGCCTCTGATGTAACGATGGAAATTACAAAATATCCCTTTAAAGTGGCACACGTCCATGCACTCGAGACAGCAGATCCAGCTCACCAAATGAACTAATGCAACTGGTTCTTGGAACAACAAGTGGATGATCTTTCGTTCGAAAGAAACCCCCTCGGGTTCGCATACGATCTGTAACAAATTGTAAATAACAATCATATGGGGTTTTTATAATTATTTTAGGAAGTCCCAGAAGAAAACAGGTGCAGTAAAATATCGATGCTGTGCTAGAAAGAATAAGGAATAACCCTCGAACCCTAATCGGTATCAGTGATTCCTCATTGACTGTCGTTACAACGGAGACGAAGAACAGATGAAATAGAAGTGAGGTATATGTACACTTCAGGTTTGACAGGTCGGTGTGTAAATTGGAACTTGTAATAGTACGAAAGAGGAAATATATCGATAGAGAAAAAATAATGATAAAGCAATTACTTGATTGTGTGTTGTGATCCAATTCCATTGCATCTCCTATTTTTCTCCCACGGCTTTGATTGTGACAGAGAAGAAAAGCCATCAATTCGTCTCGTGCTCGCATGACGCTGAAACCAAAAATAGAATTATCACAAAGATAATTGTCCTTCCATCGAAACTGAGGTTAAAGCTGTCAGATGGCAATTAAACTTATCTGATGGTAATTCTTCTGAGATACTGCCGTCTCCTTTCCTGCTCTTTATGCACAGGCAACCAGAGAAACACAGCACTGCATCCGTTCACTATCCCGATTATCGAAAAAAAACAAACGATTATTAAACTATACGGAGCGTCTGTCACATTCACCACTATTGAGATTCATAACTCCGATTACACTGAATTTTTACATTTTATTAACAAGCGCGTCCGAGGATCGAAATAAACGCGAGGTTAATCGTTTCGCGAATGGAAATATTTTATTAATTTTGAAAAACAACTAAACATTCAAGGATTATATTCTCTCACACACTCTCACATACATTTGATGGCGTATGCGTGTGGCCGCATCTGTGTACACATTTCCGACCATGGCCGAATATCGCCGAAGACAGGCGGAGTTTTTGTGAGATTTTGACATATATATATCGCCCGAGAAATCGGATTCTCTCGACTTTTAGGCGCAAGGGGCGTGGCTTCGCGTTGCTAAGGAAAAATCTCTGTTAATATGTAACTTACAACATTTACTCTGGTCTCTATCGATAGAGAATAGTCGATTTATATGGCGTAACTAAGCATAGGTTTGGTTATAACCGTATATTTATTGAGAAAATTCGATGTAAAAATTGTGGGGTGCAGGGGGCAGACATTTGTGGTGTAAAGAGACACGGGTGCTCGCGACATCAGCGCTGTCGTGTCTGAGCGCGGAACTACTTGAACGAACATTCCGCGAGACACTGCCGTGTCTCTTGATACTTCAGAGAGTGACAATGAGGAGGCAATGCAAAATTTACCCTATGAAAGTGAATTTGAAGAGACTGAAATTCAGGAAAATCACTTGTATGAAACTACAGATGAAGAAAGTAATGAAGAACCACTAAGTAAAAAAAGAAAGAATGAGAAAGGAGCCTTTACATGGAAATGGTCAAATGACATACAAAACGAAGCTAATTCAGATGAGGAGTATAAAAATAATGGTGATGTGCTAGAAGATGATATTAGTCCACTGCATTATTTTCTGGAATACTTTTCAATAGCAACATAATAGCAACGTCCCTAGGGCACACTGGAAAGGAAGCCAGACGAGGTAGACCTTCATTTGATAAAAATGTTAAATTAATTCAATCTCCAACTTCAATAAGACCGGATAATTTAATACGAACTGATCCTATTGCACACTGGCCCTTTACGACGACGAAAGGAAGATGTCGAGTTTGTGTCAAAGGTACTAGTCGACTCATGAGCCACAAATGTGAAGTAAGATTATGTTTAATACCAGAAAGAAATTGTTTTTACGGCTATCATCAGTAACTCAGCTCTAAGATATTTCACTGTTAAATTATTGATAAAATAAAGTAATACTAACGAGGAAACCGTCTCAGGTGTGCCTCATCGATTTCGTTCATTCCGATATATGTTATTCTAAGTACAAATCTAAGAGATACGTATTTTTTAGGTGCGGAAAAACATTTCTAGCAGGTTAAATTAACCCTCAAAGTTGACAACTCCTAGGAATGAGTGCTGATTTTCACATACTTGCAATTGATCTTTTGAAATGAAACCAAGTGGACAATAATTTACATAAAAAATGATGAAAAATGCAATTTACTACATTTCATTAGGGTAATTAATTAAAAAATTATAAAGCTTAAAATTTTACAGTAATTTGGTGAATTTCAAACCCTTATAATTTTTTAATTAATTACCCTAACGAAATGTAGTAAATTGCATTTTTCATCATTTTTTATGTAGATTATTGTCCACTTGGTTTCGTTTCAAAAGATTGATTACAAGTATGTGAAAACCAGCGCTCATTCCTAGGAGTTGTCAACTTTGAGGGTTAATTTCACCCCCTCGAAATGTTTTTCCGCACATAAAAAAATACGTATCTCTTAGATTTTGATGTAGAATAACATACAGGGTGTTATGCAGGTCGATGCAAACCTTATATGAGCTGATAGAATACCTCATTTAGAACCTATTTAGCCACAGTTACCTTAGTACAAACTCTGATAGTTTTCGAGCTATTCGCCAATGAAAGAGAATGAAGATAATAACTCTTACATTCATTTTTTCAGTTTGAATTCTTGCTCTAATCTGTATTTTTCTATTTAATATGGTAAGGATTGTCTAAAAACGAAGTAGAGATTAATGACATCATTTTAACACATTGAAAACGGACGATAACATTATCACTTTTTTGCGAATAGCTCGAAAATTATCAGACTTTGTACTAAGGTAACTGTGGCTAAATAGGTTCTAAATGAGGTATTCTATCAGCTCATATAAGGTTTGCATCGACCTGCATAACACCCTGTATATCAGAATGAACGAAATCGACGTGGTACACTTGGGACGGTGTCCTTGTAAGTATGGTACAATTTTATGCCTTTCTCATTCGGTACTCATTACACTCAGCAGGTCAATATAACCATATGGTCACATTTTCAAAAGTCATTTTTTAGTATCCCTTTACAAGTTTTAATAATTTACAATTGTTACTTGAGCTATTTGTGACTATAAACTTCCAAAAAATATTTTTTCTATGGTATTGATAAACTTTGCCCGATACAGGGTCAAATATGCAGAGATCAATAGGGGTGACCAACGAAGCCCGAATGGCGATGTAGGAGAAACGCACTGATGTTCTCCTTATGCAAGAACCCTATAACGATGATAATTACTGGTGGGGTAGGTGGAGAGCAGTACATGGCTTCCATAGCCATTAGGAACAGGAGTAGCACCATGCTAAAGGTTGGACATATTTGCAACCCGCATTGCGTCATTGTACACGTCGTGGGTGAATTCGGGGAATATTACCCCGTAAGCCAATACTGCCAGTACTCCGACGAAATTACTCCTTACCTAGACCAACTGGGCAAATTTTGAACGCGCTAAAATGCTCCAAAATACTCGTCGCCATCCACGCCAATGCTAGGTTTCCCATATGGATAAGCTACGGCTAGAAGACAGAGGTGAAGAGTTCGTACGAGCGATCCTGTACAAGAGAAGTACGTCCTGGCGATCGCCTTCGATGTCCCTTGAGCATTCGACCATGTATGGTGGCCGGCGGTTCTGATCTCCTTAAAGAGATGGAACTGCCTAAGAAATCTATGCGTGCTGATGGAAAGCTATTTCGAATGCAGAGAGGCTTGACTGCACTTCAGGTGCGCCAATGTCGGCAAGAAGGTCACGAGAGGATGCCCACAAGGAACCGTTCTCGGGCCAGCTGCTGGAACCTGGTCTTTGACGAGGTTCGGCGCGTGCTTGCGGATGGTGACTGCGAGCCGATAGCATACGCCGATGATCTTGTTTTAGTCAGCGGTAATGCAAGAGGAGAAATTGAACGCAAAGGCCAAGAGGTGGCCGTCAAAGTGACCGAATGGTGCGAAAGGCAAAAGTTGCGGATCTCGGTGGAGAGGACTGAGATGCTGCTGGTGAAGGGCATCCTTGATGAAAGAAGACCGCCAACAATAAAGCTCTATGGACAGTCAATAAAGCTTGAGCGATCCATCGAGTACCTGGGTGTATACTTTGGAACGCGAGTTTCGATTGCTCCGCACGTGGAGGCGATAACTGGCAGATGCTCCAGCTTGATTGGCGGTATAGCAAGGGTAGCAAGAGCTGGATGGGGCCTCGGCCCAGGAGCATTACAAATCCTATAAGGAGGGCTCTTCATCCTAATTGTCGCCTACGCGGCAGCGCCCCGGTCCAACCTGCTAAATGGTAGGACTCGGAGGCTGTTGGCGCCGGCCCAGAGGCGAGTCCTTATAGGAGTCATGAAAGCGTAACGGGCAGTATCCACAGATGCGCTTACAGTAATTGCGGGAGCATTGCCAATTGACTTGGCTATACTTGAACGAGCACTCCAATATAAAATCCGAAAGAGCGAGAATTTAACCATTGGTAACTTCATGTTCACCCATGAGAACTTGTCGAACGAAGAGAGGGCAAATCCGTCCATCAAAACGACTGCCTGAAAGGGGATACGAAATGAGTTGCTGAATATCTGGCAAGCCAGATGGGACATCTCAAGAATGGGCTCAATAGCGTACTCGTTCCTAGGAGATACTAGGGGTGTTCTAAAAGTAAGTTCCACTATTTTTTTAAACCCGTTTGGTTTTCGAAAAACGTTTCAAATTTGGTGGGAATATTTGTCTGTGTGTAGTGCAAGTCCTGTAAAATTCCTATGCGCGTGCATTCATCGCAAGATCAGTCACGCCCCAGTCGCCGTGGAGACTCCATTCGCTCATACCGCCGATTGTTCATGGTATTATTCATTTTTTAACCGGAAAAAATAAAAATGCGACTGAAATTCATTGCGAGTTATGTAGTGTGTATGGTGAAGAAGTTATGTCAAGGTCAATGGTAGCTCGTTGGCGGCAATCATTCATTGATGGGAGAAAAACATCGCATGATGAACAACGAAGCGGCTGGCCCATGACTTCACGCACTGCGAGTGTTGTCGAGCATGTTCGAAGAATCTTGGATTCTGATTGGCGCGTTACGCTTGATGAAATTCTTTATCAACTGCCTCCGAATATTGAGATAAGCCGTGCAATACTTCAGAGGATCATTTCTGATGAAAACGAATAACACCACAAACTTCACAATCGGCGGTAGGAGCGAGTGGAATCTCCATGGCGGCTGGGGTGTGACTGACTTAGCGATGAATGCATGCACATAGGAATTTTACAGGGCTTGCACTAAACACAGACAAATATTCCCTAAAAATTTCAAACGTTTCCTACCAATCAAACGGGTTTAAAAAAATAGTGGAACTTACTTTTGAGATACCCCTCGTATAAAGCGTCGACTCAGAACCACATGGCTAGAAAAGAGCAACTATGTTACATAATTCGTGGGTGGCCATGGGAACTTCAACGCTTGGCTGTATCAGCTGGGGTTGGCCCCCAGTAGTATGTGCGAATGCGGAGTACCCGAGCATCGACCCACGTTCTTCACGAATACCCACTACATGACGAGGCGCTGTCCCGGCTGATCGAGAAAACGCAACTGAATACTGCTCCCGCTTGACGAGCATCAGCTGATCCTGAGAAATACCATTGAAAGCCTCAACATCTTTGCTTTAACAGGGTTAAGACTGATAGGTGCGCAACCATAACTCCTGGAGGCTACGAATAATAACCTGCATAGCCTGTAAGGTATTTCCCTTTACACTAACGGGCGAAAAAGACAAAGGGAATATGCAAACCGAAGCATGGGTCTTGAACCAAAGTTAGAAGGCCTGATAGGAGTGTGTCTCTCATCAGCGCTTCCGAATTTCCGAAGCCGATCGATTATCTGGTATCGAATCCGATCATGGGATAACTCTCTCTACCGAGATGAAAGAGCGAGGGCTCCGGAACGGCAAACCAGACTCGGGCTCAACAGCTGTGACAAGAGGGTTCGAAGAATAATGCCCATTGAACGAAGGAACTTGAAAGCTGTAAAAGAGAACTGGGTGGTGACTGAGGAGGGCAAATTCTGTTTCAGCATCCAAGGTCATCGAGATTCAATGACACGAACCCTGATTGTTCAGCAAACAAAAGGGCATGAAACCTAGATTGGTAGATCAAAGCAAAGCAGATCGGTCGACTTAATCGGTATCGAACATATACAGGGTGACTGGTACCGCGACGTATTCCTTTGAAGAGGTGTTAGTAGAGACAATTTACAGTCGATTTTGAACCACAATATGCATAATCCACTTGTTGATACTTTTCGAGATATTTTAATTTTTGTGTTTTCTTAGAAATGGACTACCTTTTACTATTAATTGTAAAATAAAAAAAAGGATAATTTTGTTTTTGTAATTTTTTTGCCTTTACCGTTAATACATATAGTAGTTCATGTTATGTAACAAAAATTATGTTAAATAGTTTGATATGACAAAAATACAGCAGCTAAAACCTGCAACGGTTGTTAGAAACTTTAACCCAATTGTAGATTCACCAGGATTTATTTCAAAAATTTGTGAATACATTAAACGTACAAATTATTTTAAAAACTTCTCTGCTTCATCACCTTTCAAATGAGGCACAAAGTTTAAAGAAACTTCCAGTTACTTCCAGGAATAATACAAAAATAGCTCAGCAGGTAGGCTATCTTAATGTTCTCTAACAATGAGTGACATGAGGATGCCGGGAAAACTCGAACGTGCGGAACTGGTCGTCGGGCCTGTGTGAAAGCCTTCTCCCTGCACCACAGCGCGTGCGGCGGAAAATATCGCTGTGGACGAACGCCAAGACTACGGGGAGCACTCAGAATTGGGATGGACTCGAGCTGGCAGTGTAATCGTTGATATGGAATGCTATTTGTAATCTGTGACTCTCATTTGCCGGAGGGTCACAGAGTCCTTAGCTGGATGGACAATCGAATGTCTAAATACTCCACCGAAAGTAAGGGAGTACAGCACTCACACAGCGTATTCCCCAAATTTTGATACCTCTCGGTAGGCCAATGGCTGCTGAGGGGGCGCTAGCTCGAGCGTACCCCTGCTTAGAATCACTATCGTCTTGCTGGCCAAGAAGCTGTGCAAGCGCGCTTCAAGCAGTGGAGTCGGGGAAGGGGTGTATGTGCTGATGCACCAGGTAGCCTCTCATTTAATGAAACCAGACGCGCACCGGGCCTCATTAGTTATCAGTCAATACTTATGCCGTCATAACCTGACCGGAACGCCTGTATAGTTCTTCACATGTAATCAGATAAAGACAAATTTCACAATTGCTGCGACCGACTATAACTTTGTGTTTACGATCGCCCGATGTTCCTCAACGGTAATTTACTTCACCATCACTAAAAGCACAGCGAAGTATGACAAGGAATAAACATTAAATACAATAATTAAATGAAAAATACAGGTAGTACGTTTCTTTTGACTGTCCTAAAATTAACGCGTGTGGAAAATAATTAACTATAAACTTAAACACGAAAGAATAAATCTTCAAAATAAAATATGAAAAATACTCGCAAAAAGAGGTAAACAAAACCCCAAAACAGCCATTATTAAAACAACGTTCATTTTTCTAAAATACGCTCAAACGTAATTTTTCACTAGGTGGTATGTCTTTTTGACCGCCCTTACTCTATCTTCCAGCCCTGGAAATATATCGTAAAAATGGAAACGATCGACACATCAATTTAAACCATCTCAGGTGATTTTATAAAATATTTGAGTAAAATTCACTCGTACATCTCGCTAAACCAGTTTATTTATTAAAGATCTCAGTAATATTTAAAAACGTTTTTGTATACATTTATTAAATATAACAATGGTGGCGTACGCTGAGAAAACCCCGACCCTAAGATTTTGCGATGGGGAGACCCACTCGCCCTTTCTACTTTTCCTCTATTTCCTATCCCTTATTTATTGATATTAAATGACCTATCAATAAAGATACACTATGTGTATTTTTCGATATTCCTTTATATACTATTTCGTTTCATTCGCATTATGAATTCAACACTCACACTATTGAAATTCTTCCAGCTTTTTTTCTGGGGATCGTAAGAAATAAAATATAGCAAGTTGTTAAATTGAGATGCCATTATTTCATAAATACTGTCTTCGAGGCAGATCGAAAGCGTCACTAAGTTTGATTAATAAAATGCTCTTTTTCTTCGAAATACCAATATACCCGTAGGTAGGTAGACAGATACACAAGGTGGACCGCGGCACAAATGCAACTTTTGGTACTGTGCAATAACAAGGTAAGTCCTATACTTAACCGGTTCTTACACAGTATTATTAAAATGGAATTAGGCATAAAAGCCGAAGGTGCTTCTGGAAACGATGTTATATTTCGTTACAGCTTCGCCTTGTATCATCAATCATAATAAGAAAAAAGGATTAATTCGAGTGCGGATTTCTTCTGGAATCGATCTAAGGTGCGCACATACATTGAGAAAAATAGAGTGTACTAATTTAATTATAAAGATATAAATTTTAGCGGATATCATATAATGGATGCAGTGAATATTATCTATAACATTGGCTCTACAATCGAGAGAAGATTGTACCCTGAACAATCTTCAGATTGTAAAGATATTGTAATATTTAAAACTTCTAGGCTTTCATAGCCGTTGTTATTATAGTTAGTAATATTATTACTCTTAGTATCCGGATAGTAACCGCATTCATATTTATTCATTTGCCGACGTTTCGCAAACATTGCAATTTACTTCATTAGGGTGGACGACTTTCTGATACTGAAACGCTCTATTTTTCTTCTACTTTGTTGTTCCCTCTCCTGTCTACCGGTCCCCCTTCTTCTCTACCGTAGCGGTGAATCGGAGTGCATTCACCCTTCAAAATATAAAAGGTTTCTTCGCTAAAAAAACCAATGAAGCATTAGAAATTAATAAATATCCAAGTAATTGAAATAGGGACAAAAGAGTACGCACAAACCCCACATAGAAGGTTGCACGCCAGATTTTTTCTTGATCAGCTTGCAACTATAGATGCTCTTATCAGTTAATCGAAAATGCTACGCGTCAGCTAATTGCACTCCAATTGGTTGGTGTGATGGTGATACGAGGGGGAAATGATAGCTAGGAGGGGGGAGCGTATAAGAGGGTTAGAAGTACATAAGGACACAAACAAGACAGGATACTTACATCTCAATATGAAAAGGTCATCTAATTTGAAGAAACAAACTGCAATATTTCCGAAACATCAGTAAATGAATAAATGTAGATGCGGTTACCACCCGGAAATCAAAAGTAGTAATACTTAACTATAAGGTATTGTAGTATGTAGTAATTATTATTTGTACTGTAACATGTAGTAGTATGTATTACTTACAATTTTAACAAGCCTTGAGTATTATCTCTAAATACTTTTTCCTGTCTTTCATTTAACTTCGTACTAGGTCATACTTGGATTCTACATATTACAATTCGGTAATAATCATTGAAACATGGATGGTGTTGTTACCTTTTTTTTAAAGGAGGGGGAAGGGGGAATGGTGTTGTTACCTGTATTTGTACGTGAGACATGTACCTATGTACTGTATTATGATGTCTAATCATCTAGGATTCATAACGAAATATACTTCGAGTAATAGTTGAAGGTAGGTAATAGAAGTAGGTATTTACTGGAGAAATTTTCCTTAACGTAAGAAATACCAATTGAAATGAATACGGTATTCCTTTCACTCTTTGTATTATCATCAGATGCAAAGTTTTGCATAAAATCTATAGTGTCATATGTAGGAGCAAACTACTAGTGAATTGCAATAGAATTTTATCAAAACTAATTACACCGTATATCCGTTATTAAACTACATATAGCCCTGCCATGTTTTGACTGTGAAGAGTATACAAATTCACGAAATATATAGTGATAAAGGATATCATGCCAGAAATTCTACTTCTTGCACATACAGAAGATTATATCTCCTTAATTCAATACTATTATAGATACAAGCACAATTCAGGGTAGCTGTCCCTACAGGAAGTACGAATGGTTGTACCTGGCTTTATTTTTTTATAGAGTTAGTATAATCTATTTTTCCCAGAATATAAATTTGAGTGAGTATGCATGCACGTATTATGCAGAGTTTGTATTATACTCGTATTACGAGAATAGTCTCTATAGCAAGCTCGAATTAATTCGTAGTGCAGAACTTGAAAGGAAACATTTCTGAAATCATCTCGCGAATTACGAGTAGTCATTGGCAGCGTCGATGTCTACAGGATTTTTCGCTCAGAATAGTCACAGTCAGTATGGTTTAATTTGTCAATACTTATCCTACCGATCGACGGGACAAGTATTGATTAATCCCTACTCCTCTGAGCAATTCTAACTTACCGACACAAATTGATGTAATCACGTGTTCAATTGTTCAGGCAGTAGCCATGCCTCCATAAACTACATCAGTAATGGCACAATCCCCCGGAAGACCATGCCAATACTCAGACTCTACTGTATTTAATTGGCCGTCAGGTAGATAAATGTATGCACACATGTGGCGATTTCGATCTCCCTGAAAATCATTCACTTATCGTCCGTTCTCACGCGCATCTCGTAATCGACTTTGCTTAATCTTGCTTTTATTAATTCTCTCTCTCTCTCTCTCTCTCTCTCTCTCTCTCTCTCTCTCTCTCTCTCTCTCTCTCTCTCTCTCTCTCTCTCTCTCTCTCTCTCTCTCTCTCTCTCTCTCTCTCTCTCTCTCTCTCTCTCTCTCTCTCTCTCTCTCTCTCTCTCTCTCTCTCTCTCTCTCTCTCTCTCTCTCTCTCTCTCTCTCTCTCTCTCTCTCTCTCTCTCTCTCTCTCTCTCTCTCTCTCTCTCTCTCTCTCTCATCTCTCTCTCTCTCTCTCTCTCTCTCTCTCTCTCTCTCTCTCTCTCTCTCTCTCTCTCTCTCTCTATCTCTCTCCTCTCTCTCTCTCTCTCTCTCTCTCTCTCTCTCTCTCTCTCTCTCTCTCTCTCCTCTCTCTCTCTCTTCCTCTCTCTCCCCTCTCCCCCCCCCCCCCCCCCCCTCTCTCTCTCT
This sequence comes from Xiphydria camelus, assembly GCA_963678675.1. Lineage (NCBI taxonomy): Eukaryota > Metazoa > Arthropoda > Insecta > Hymenoptera > Xiphydriidae > Xiphydria > Xiphydria camelus. Next base: position 7,187,623 of record OY783194.1, read on the forward strand.
CTCTATCTATCTATCTATCTATCTATCTATCTATGTATAGTAGTTCGCATTAACTATTTCCTAAATAGTTTTCCTCGAACTGAAAATTCGGACCGCTCTTCGGTTCAGCATTGGAGTGCTTCTTCATAACAATCGCGGTCGAGTCGAATCGAACGCGATCCTTCCTTCGATACATAGCAGAAGCTACGTTATTTATATAATTCAAAATACGAAACGGGTACACATCGTAATTAAGAAATTCGATGGACGACTAAATGTTGGCTTAGCTCCGTCGTTTGTCCGGTCGAGTTCGTCGAGCGACTAATTTCCGTGGTTTTATATAATCTATCCTGTAGCTTCACATACGTTCTTAAAAAAAAACGCGGCAGTTCTTTTCAATACAAGAAATGTTGCTACAACATGCATGCTAATATGGATTTTTTATCGAGTTCCACGAGATGTTCTCGTACAGATAAATTCATTGGAACATCCGTATCTTATACCTGATTGTTCGTTTTATTCCCACTGTCGCTTTTTTATATTTTGAATACATACATTAACCCTTGACGAACATACTCTTATTCTTAGTTAAAATAGCGACTGGAGAAACGCGTAAGCTACTTCATTTAGTATGAACATTTTTAAACTTGTTATTTTCGAATATATTTTCCAAAACTCGAAATACCCTTTACAATTTTATATGTATTTTATGTAGATTCGATCTGCGAGCAATGATGAGCTTTTGCGATACGTCCGAGAAATAATGTTACAATAATCTCTCTGGGTATCTCGGTAGGATTAATATTTCGGAGTTTCCCCAAACCTAATTGCATTTTTAAACTTATTAAATTTCAACTTATCCCTGAATAACGGCAGTAGAAGAGAGGGCAAGAGGAATGTATTGTATTATTTTCTATTAATTCATAATAAATTGTGGCAAATGCTGGTTGTTACTTTATTGAGTGCTATACTCATAGAAACGCAGTGAAACCACTGTTAACGTCGGTATCTGGCTGATAAGCAAAACTGTGTATGAATGCTCGTGAATCTAATTCATGTCACGTGAACTCTTAGACGTTCCTATAGTAAGCGTGGTACAAATTGTATTCACGTGTATTTGCGAATGTTTTTGGTTGCTAATCGGTGTACTCCCGGTGTCATGTACTCTGTCGCTAGTGAATTTTTAAAATGTCATTTTTAACATACTAGCCAATGAAAAATTAATTCTCATGCTCTCATTAGCTACAGCGGCATTTGTCCTGGCTAATGAAAGCATGAGAAATGATTCTTCACTAGTTGATATCGAGGGCTTCATAATAAAGGGGCGTATGAAGCCCTCGATATATTTGAAATGACATTTTAAAAAGTCACCAGCAATAGAATTCGTGACGTAAATATACAATTTGTTTAAGGAGAGGTATCCTAATTAAATATGTCAATCAAATACTTCGCTAGAATATAAATTTAAGGTAAATATGTTATTCAAATTTATGATAGGTATTGATACATGTATGAGTGTATATAAGCATAAAATATTTATGTACATGTTTTATGTGACACTAGTGTGCCGAATGTGTCTTTTTTTAAGGAGGTTCACCAGGTTTTCAAAGATGTAGAGAAATACTTGAAAATTATGCGAGGCGTTCTTTGATATCACGAATATATATATCTGTACTTCTCTCTCTGAGCCAGACTGAGTCTTAACATAGGACTTAACATAGTCTGGCTCTGAGGTACAGATATATATACAGGGTGTCCAATTTAAAAATGTACGGTTAAATAACCCTTGAAAGAGGGCAGTAATCGGAAAAACTTTTAAATGAAAATTATAGGGTTCGAAGGGGGACAACTGACATAAAGTATGTTTCGAGCATAAATGTTTATGCTCTGATGCTGCGAGTTATGTTACGTTTTTTTAATGGCAACCAACAATTTTATCCCTACAAAAGGTATTCCTTTTGATAAGACGAATTCAGACATACCGTATTTTATGTTAATCTATCCATTTTTTCGGCGAAATGTTACATAAAATTGCAATTGAATATCAATATTCTTATTCAGACTTTCTTAGCGTAACCCAGGAGCTACGTAGGCTTTCAAATAACAAACAGTAAACACCAAATTGTAAACACCAGAGTTACCTGATGTACCTTAAGTTTGATTGTTTTCCAGTCAGTACGAATCGAACCATTATTGAGTTTAGACAATTTTTGGAGTGATTTCGCGTATCATGGTTTATTCAGCAAGTGAAGTAGTGGATGTTTTACTGGTTTTAGGAAAATGTCGAGGTGGATATCGAGCTGCCGCTCGATTGTATCGGGAACGGTATCGCAACCGGTTGCATAATCCCTCGGCTTCGGGCATTAGGGATATCGAGAGAAATTGTCGAAGAGGAAGAGTTTTGCAACTACGACAGCGACAACAACGGGTAAATCCTGACAATCCTCGCACCCTCGCCGTCTTAGTCATGGTTCACATGAATCCTCAAATCTCTTTATGGGAAATTGATTGAGATTTAGGTGTACCACGGAGCACGGCTGATAGGATTTTGCAATCCAATCGTTACCACCCATATCATATCAGATTGACTCAAGCACTATCTGCGTAGGATAGACAGAATTGTATTGCTTTTTGCCACTGAGCCATAAGGAAATTGAACGAAAAAGTCCGAATTTTTTTTCAAAACGTACTTTTCAGTGATGAAGCAACGTTTCAGAGCACTGGAGCACTGAACCGTCATAATTGCCACTACTGGTCCAGAGAAAATTCTCACTGGACGTAGCATATTGACCATCAGCATCGGTGAAGCCTAAACGTGTGGTGTGGCATTGTTGATGGTCAAGTGATTCATCCGCATTTTTTCGACGGAACAGTCACCGGTTGAAGCTATTTACAGCTTTTACAAAATGTTCTCCTAAATGTTTTCTTGGAAAATGTACACTTGAACACAAGACGAAGACAGTGGTTCCATCAAGATGGTGAGCCCCCGCATTTTACGCTAGTTGTGAGGAATCATCTCAATGTTCTTTTTCCCCATCGTTAGATTGGCAGAAGCGGGCATGTTCTGTGGCCTCCACGATCACCCGATCTTACTCCATTCGATTTTTATTTATGGGGCTACATCAAAGACGTAGTCTACAAAAATCGATTAACAAGTGCAGAAGACTTGAAAATATGTATCAGAGACGCTACTACCAACATTCCTCAACACGTCCTTCAAAATGTGGTGGAAAGTTTTCGACGTAGACTTGAGTTGTGTCTTGAAGTAAACAGTGGAAACATCGAAAATTTGCTCTAACATTTTTCCAGTAAAATACAATCCACTGGCGCCTTTATGTTTATTTCTTTTTCCGCAAGGGATGCGAAGCAGACTTCACCTCCACGTGGTGCATCCTGGGTAACGCAAAGAAAGTCTGAATTAAGAATGTTGATATTGAATTAAAATGTTATGTAACATTTCGCCCAGAAATGGGTAGATTGTCTTAAAATACAGTATATGTCTGAATTCGTCTCATTAAAAGGAATAACTTTTGTAGGAGTAAAATTTGTGGTTGCCATTAAAAAAACGGAACATAACTCGCAGCATCGGAGCATAAACATTTATGCTCGAAACGTACTTTATGTCAGTTGTCCACCTTCGAACCCTATAATTTTCATTTAAAGGTTTTTCCGATTACTGCCCTCTTTCAAGAGTTATTTAACCATACAGTTTTAAATGGGAAACCCTGTATATATTTATTCTTTAACACGTTCCGTGTCGCGTGGTGCTATTGGCGATTTCCATTATCGAACATGACATTTGGTGGCAGAATCTTGAACTAGTCTATTTGGGTTCCAGATGTAAACAAACGTGGCTTTTGTATGATGTGTGGTTTGCATCTTTGGTATGGAACCAGTAACTATGTGTGGCGGAGAAGACAAAGTTGATGTTCGCAGCACTAGAGCATAAATTGTCCACGAAGATTCATATTTTTCTTCAACCACAGTTCCACACAAAATCACGTGCTTTGCTTGGAGCACTTCTTCGCCTTCACAGAAGTTCTTCGAATCTGCGTTATAGTTCCCGTAATTAAATATTGTCTTTAATTTTAAACACGGCATATTCTAATAATAGTAATGTCGTAATAGAACAAAAATGTTGAGAAGAGCGCAAAAACACCAGTAACAGACTACAGCTGTGCGGTTGTTTACAAAATGAACCCAAATAGGACGGCCATTTGCATAACTACTGTGGTGCCACCATCGGTAGTGGAAATCGCCAATTGGGACCGTGCAACTGCTTGGAGGGGATACGGCGAACGATCGTGCGCAACTAGTGTTGAAGGCTGAAGTTAGGTAGCACGTTGACTGCAAGCCACCACCGCTGCCGGGTTAAAGTACATTACATGGCAGTCAACGTGTCTGAAGGTGAATAAACCGGCCCTAAATGTTATACTTACTATTTATTGCAATTCTATACATATCAATAATTGTTATAAAATACACCTGATGAAAAACATTCATATTGTTGTTCGCTAATTGGTTTTGCCGAGGATTTCTATATTCTTATCGTATTTGGTACTGTATAACAGTGCGACATTTTCGCCGACTACTGCCACGAGGTGTCACTCTGTACGGGTGTTGCACGGTACCAATACGACCCGTGCTGAACTTTCCGTTCAGGCCACTTGGAATTCGCATTGAAAAACGAAGAATTTTTGAACAAATTTATTGTAGAGTCAAATATAAACACCTCACATCATGTATACCGCGTTAATAATAGATTTAATTTTGTTATTGTTATTAATATATATCTAATAATAACAATAAAAAAATAATGTATTGCTTTGTTGTCTAATGCATATTAAAATGTATAATCTTTTCTTGCTAATTATGGCTTTGTACTGTTGAAAAATTGTAAGGTGTACGTCAAAAACGAGTTTATTTATTCGTAAAAACGTGGGCCGTATACGCCCCACACGGCCTGAACGGAATCTTCAAAAATCGGTCCGGCACGGAACGTGTTAAGGGGAGAAATCCTTTTAGAATTTTCAAAAAATCGATTTTTTTACATGTATCGAAAGTATGATACCCAAAGAATATACTGACCAAAGGAAAACTCGAAATATTGAATATTTGCGGAGTTATCGCATAGAGCACGGGGACAGCATGCGGTCAGGTAGCGGGTCAACTTTAAACGCGATTATCTCGAAACTATTTCTTCAAAAACTGCTTGTGTTGTAGCTCAAAAAGTTATCGACCGATTTGGATGAAATTTTGGGAGGTTACTCTCAGTAATATTATCGGAAGGATATACCTAAAGTTTGAAAGGTGGCATGTAAATAAATAATTTTTTTGGGGTCAAATATGTCGAAAAAATGGTCGAAAATTCGAACTTTGGAGTAAAAGGCTCCCAAATTTTCAATTTTGCATTTTTTCATAATTTTTTTAGGTATATCTTTCTCCTTAATATATCAGTAAATGAATAACACTTATTGAATCTGGTTCAGATCAACAGAAAAAGAGTGACAACAGGAGCACTTTTCGATGTCGCGGAAAACAGGCGTCCGAAGACCCTTAATAACGCTGCCATTTTGCTGGTAATTCAAAAAAAAATTTTTTTTAACTTGACTGTTATATTAAACTCATGTCCAAATTTGAAAGTGATCAGATTATTTCATCACCTCTAAAAAAATTACCGAAAAATACCTATTTTTCACGCTCCTAAAGGGATTTCTTCCCTTATAGTCCAGTCATTTTAGATTTTCTTCTGGACTTTAATCCCCTGTCGATGATTTATGGACCAATCGAAAGGAAAAAATCTGGCGATCAATATTCCGAGGAGGTACATTTTTGTAGGTGACCGTGGAGTTGTTTATTTAACAAAAACGTTGCGAGATTTCACTCTTACCGACTTGGGCGTAGCACCGTTTAGTTTATATACATTCAAATATATATAATCGAATATATCATATATTCAAAAAATTACCTTCTCGTAGAGCGCAAAATTCTCTACAAAATTGATGCGGGAAGTAACTATCTAGGACGTGTCCTTTATTTTATATAAATTTTTAAAGTTTCTTGAACAACACTCACGAGCAGAACAGCTGACTAGCCACGTCACGCCTCAACACCGAGTGGCGCTGCACGCCCAATCTCAGAATTCAAATGGTAAACCCTCCGTTACTCGCCGAGCGCTGAGCTGCCGTGGTAAACGGAATACGCTACTTACCGGTTACTTTCACATACTTTTGCACTGAACGGGAGACGAATGGAAGTGCGACTGTATCTCGAGCGTTTGTCGGAGGTTACTTGCACAGCGCCGTACTACGCCGCACGCACGCACGCACGTCCCTGTCTCTCATTGATTTCAATGGAGAAATAAAAACCGAATACCTCTATTTCTAAACGTCAGAATGACTTCATTCATAAGGTTATCAGTTTTTTTATAATCTAAAATATGAATATATTTTTTTAATTGCTCGAATAGTGCTCTAGCGGTCAAACTACCTTAAAGGAAGCATTTCTTTTTTCCACATTTTTCTAATAGTAACAAATATACAAAATCACTTCAAATCTAAAAACGGCGGCGCCGCGCTCATACAGCGAGTAACGGAGGGTTAACTCACTTTGAAATTATATGCGATCTCTTTGTTTTAGATTAACTGTTCTTCTTTTTTCCAGGCAGTTTTTAATCATCCCATTGTTGATGTGATCAAAAATTAAATTAACATAAAAGAAATATTAGGAGCAATATTTAATTTTGAGATGAAGAATAGAAAAATTGTTGAGTTAGATCATAGTTACAAAAAAAGCAATTACAATTTATTCTTTTCTTTTGTATAAAACTCAAAATAATACAATTAAAGGTTATTAATTTGTTTATCAAAATGAATTTGTTTATCAAATGATTACAGTTTAATGCTCTATGCGTACAAACTTTAAAGTAATATTAATATATTTGCAGTTAAAAGAGAATTGAATATAAAATTAGAAATAATGTGTAATTACAAATGCTTACTTCATACGCAGTTGTTTACTACAACTTGATTCATCCAAACTTTCGCCAGGTATGTACGCACTACAAGTACACACGCCAGACATGTTCTTCTATTGCACCGGGTGTTGGAGAAAGGTTGATTCATATCTCTTAATAGCATCAATCATAAAGAACTCGCCGAATATAATTAATCACGTAATCGGCGAAGCGGTACATTTGGGCTAATGTGGGTCGTTAATACCTCGGTTTCGCATTTTTCCCGGAAAGAAGGTATCGGTATAATGTACTCACAAGCGTCGGATCGCATCCATCAAGAATAATCGTCGTGAAGTGTTCCGACAAAGGATGGTCGGAATTATGAATAACGATCCTTAACGATTAGTATCACCGCGATATACATATATACCTCGTTAATCTAGGGTCAATCTCAATGTAATGCGGGCGGTATATTTCGACGAATCAAGGCTGTAAATGCATTTGCCGTCGATATAAGCCGTCTCCCGCAATATTTATTGTAATCGATACCGCTATCAGATTTACTGCTACTTAATCAGATCTGTAAAGGGGAGAAATGACGAATTCAATAGGTGACCCTTCCGGTAAATCTAATACCTGGCTTATCAGGTCTAGAGGATCGCTTCACCATTCCACGAAGCCTGAACCCTCATTATGGCCAATGTCTTTCTCTCCTAGCTAATCAGGGCGCACCGCATCAACCCCCACTAGTTACACCGTCAGTCTCAATCAGCCAATCAGAGCATATCGCATCGCCCACGCTATCCCCATTATCTATTAGCTGTAACATATATAAACCGCTACCACAAATGCACTTCATTCAATCTGTGTAATACAGTGAACAGTGCCTCAGCCAGCATAGTGTATCCAGTGCATCCAGGTTAGAAGTCCTTCAACTTGCCGCCCGAGGCATACCAGTGTAGTGTATCATATACTGTACATTCGGAGCAACTCATTGTAAACCACGGTTAATCATCAAATTACTGTATCTCTTTAATTCTAATATATTAGTAGTAATATAGAGAGTGCAGTGTACGATTCATTAAACTAGTCGATACGTTCGGTTTAATCGCTAGCCGCGTCGCGCGGCGACCAAACAGGATGTCTTCCACGGATAAATGTTTTATATGCAAAAAAGATTTGAACAATGGCTATAATGTGAAGGGAATGAAACAACAGGGAATAGCTAGTTTCATTGCCAGAAGTCAAGCTCGTTTGGACAATTTGTGAAAGTGCTTGGAAAATGTGACGGAAGTGAAAATTCATGAGTTTTGTCTAACGAGATATAATTTTGCTAATAAACAGTCTTCGAGTAATGCATCTTCGGCATCGTCTTTACAACTTGAACTCCATGAAAAGCCTCTCTTTGACTTCCAAGCCAACTGCTTCTATGTGGTCAGGAATGGGTCCCGAAGAATAAAGCTGGACGTTGTGTTTCAACGCAACATTTTCAAGAGCGCATAGAATCTGTGATTGAACATCGCATGGATCAGTGGGACCGAGAGGTAAAGGAGCGCATTTTGAAGGTACGTCCTTGTTGGATGCCGAGGCTCGATACCACATTTCGTGCTACGATCGTTTTGTATATGTTTCAATGCACAACCGTAGAAAACGGCCAGCAATACCTGATTTAGAAGCTGCTTTTGAAAAGGTACGCCATTTTTTTTGTTTTCTATTTTTATTTAGATGGGACTTCAAACTTCCTTGAACTTTGTAATGTACATGAAGAGAAATAATTACTATCGAGTAGTGACATTTGCTTGGATTGTAGAATTCTTCTTTTCAAGTAAAATCCATTTAGATTTGAGACTATAGAAAGCTTAAAGTTAAGCATCAAGGTTATTCCGACAAGTATTCTTTTCCATTTTAGTATATTTTGTTTTGACCTAATATGAAAGGAACAATATTTTTTTGTCGAACATGCCCTTACTGAACTTTATCAAAGCATTACTATGGTTAATCATTTGCTAGCTTGGTTCAAGTTTTCAAAGTTTTAACTAAAACAAGTGTATTTCATTTTGACGCCAATACATGAAACGTTATTTTAAAGATTCAACTACTTGTCGTGAATAATTATTATATTAAAACCGTGATCTAAAAGTCGAAATATTGTCTGTAATTTAAACTGTTACCTCGAATACTGTTAATACTCAACTTTAACATTTCTTATATTCAATCAATATAGATTCTGTTCGGAAATTTCCAAACATAAGAAATCTGAAGTCAAATAGAGTTTACTAGTTTAATAATCTCAGTGAATGATGAAAACACGAAGAAAAAATATATATAATATATATTATTTCTCATTTCATATCATTTTAAGTTTTTTCATTATCAACATCTTCATTTTTCAGGTCTGTCAATTTATGATGGAAAGCAGTGACTCTCAATTTACCCTCCCAGAATTACTGGGAAAGATGGAAGGATATACAACGACGACAAAAGTATTGAAGAAGAAACTGCAGCGTCGGTTCGGCGACGAGATCATGTTATTTGAAAGAGCATCAAGTCCAATTATTGTGTGCTTCCGGAATAGAAGCTACAAAGTGCTAGAGGAGTCTTGGTATCAGGAACGAGCTACTAGTGAAAAGGAAGAGAGACTACGAGTAGTTCGTGCAGCAGCTGACATCAACCTTGAAGACATAAAATTTCACCCATACGACACCTCTACCTATCCTCCACCTGGAGAACTACTGGAGAATGCCGAAAGTGATGTTCCGGAGACACTGCAGACTTCATTGAATGCCGTACTCAAGGACGGTAAGAAATAAAAAGAGGAGAAAATTGACACAAAACGCAAGAGTATTGCCCATGCAATCATATCAGCTGTTCGCCCAAGGACATTTATTTCGTCGATTCAACTTGCTACTGGTGTGTATTTAAGTAGGAAATTTAGTTCGCGGTTGCTGATAAATGTGCTGAATAAGCTTGGCTTCTGTACCTCCTACACTTGCCTCCGTTTATATGAAGCTTCTGCTATCATGAGCTGCGATAAAAAAATCAAGGAGGGAACATTTGTTCAGTACGTTTCTGACAATGCTGACCACAACGCAGACACCTTGGATGGACTCAATACTTTCCACTCTATGGGAGGTATTTGCTGTGTAACTCCAAAAGAGGGACTTAGCAAGCAAGGAGCAATAAAAAAACTGTCGCGTACTCCTCATGCTCATGAATTAGCATCGAAGGTTGATATTCCAATTGTGTACTGTGATCGAACGAGTGGTAATAAGCAGGGGTTGAAGTCTATTATATATTCAGATGTTTCTCAACTTCAACTTCGTTAACGTCCGAAATTGCCGATTGCGTACGGGCTCTATATCTTGGCTAAATCGTTGAACATCGAACAGATACCTAATTTTGGAGGTTACATGGAGGCCATGAACCGCTACCCCAAGGACTACAAGGTATCGCAAATCTACTGCTTGCCTTTATTACCGCTGGCCAACCAATTTACACTAAAGCAAGAAACATTGTTGCTAGTAACCGCGAGTTTGTTGGTGTAACGTGCATCCTCGGAGGGTTTCTTGAGGGACTTGCGTGGACCGACGCTATACACTGCCGGTCAAAAAAACTTGACCGATGATGAAAAAACCAATTTTTCGACTTTTTATTCCCATTGTATGTACAAGTTAAGGTTTTTTAAATACATTCAAGGTGAATGATAAATGAATAGACATTTAAAATTTAAATTGATCGATATTCGGCTATTATCGACTTTTCTCGGCTGCAATCGCCTCGGCTCGGGGAAACGCGGCCAAGTCGGCCGAGCGCACCCGATCATGCATCATTGTATATGTACTGTCAACAATCGCCAACGACAATTTTTCACCATTTAATTCCTTGTTATTATCACGAGTATGACCGTTTATGAGTAATAAGCGTTGGATAACTAAAAATACGGAAATAAAGGTAAATTTGTCACTCTTAAGAATGTAATAAAATTACAAAAAAAAAAGTTGATTCAATATTTTTTAAAGCAGGTTTCGTAAGTGTCATATATTAATTATGGCAAGCAAAAAACAAGTGTCACTCGAAAAGCGGGCCCAAATAGTCATTTTGAGAAAAAGTGGCAAATCGTTCGGGGAGATATCCAAATTCATGCAGATTCCAAAGAGCACAGTCATTTTCACTTGCAAGCGCTTAGCTGAAACTAGATCGAATTCGAATCGGAAAGGTTCTGGAAGGCCGAGAAGTACATCAAAAACAACTGACGATAGAATCGGGATACTCAGCAAGAGAAACAGATTCAACACAGCGCCGGATATTGCAGCTGAAATTAACCAAAGTCAAGACAGTTCGATTTCGGTGTCAATGGTTCAAAGACGACTCAGAGAAAAAGGTTTGTTCGGTCGTGTTGCAGTCAGAAAGCCGTACATTCGTGAAGTCAATCGTAAAAAAAGGTTGGCATATGCGCAAAAATATAAAAATTGGACTCTTAATCAATGGAAATCTGTCATGTGGTCTGACGAATCAAAGTTTGAACTATTTGGTTCAAGACGTCGACAGTATGTACGCCGAAAAGTACATGAACGTTGCGATTCAGCTTGTATTGCACCTACAGTCAAACATGGTGGCGGTTCAGTCATGGTATGGGGTTGTTTTGCTTACAATGGCGTGGGCTCATTGTTTAAAGTCGATGGAATCATGCAAAAAGAACAATATCACAACATATTACAACGCCAAGCGATTCCTTCTGGTGTTCGTTTGATTGGTCCTGAGTTTACGTTTCAACAAGACAATGATCCCAAACACACTTCGAAACATTGTATGAATTATTTGAGGAAAAAAAAGAAGGAGTGCTGAAAATACTGGATCATCCTCGACAATCACCCGATTTGAACCCGATTGAATTGCTTTGGGAAGAACTTGATCGAGAAGTCAGAAAACTTCAACCAAAAAATCAAACCGATCTCTGGAACTGTCTTCAGTCAGCGTGGAACAATATCAAATTTGAGACATTACAAAAACTTGTCGAAAGAATGCCGAAATTGTGTGCGGCTGTCATTAGAGCAAAAGGTGGTCACTTTGATGAAAAATGCGTTTAAGTGTATATTTCAGATTATTTTGATTTCTTTCATCATGATCATCGAATAATAATTTCGAAATGTTTAATAAGCTTCAGTTATGTACATTCTTTCAGAAATTGTCGAATTAAAACATTTACAATACATTAAACATGAGTGAAAAGTCGAAAAATTGGTTTTTTCATCATCGGTCAAGTTTTTTTGACCGGCAGTGTAGGAACTCTAATGGAAGGCAGTGGACTAAAGGAGGTATTAAGCCCCATCTACGGTGGTAACACAGTAGATCAAACGATGTCGGGAAAGGCCTTCAGCAGAGCAGTTAAAGGGCATTTGCTGGTTTATGCAGCCCTGGGGACTATCCTACTTGAACATGGTGGCAACATTGATGATGAAGAAGTTAACCACGTGAAGAATTTGCTGGCGGATTTCAAGATTCAACCACCATCAATGGAGGAAATAAATGAAGATGAAAAGCTGCAGCAGATTTCGGATAACATCTTGAAGCTCATAGATAATGTTGCGAATAATGGACGTACATCTAGACTATGGTTGCAATTTATTTATTGTGTGACCATACTGATGCAATTCATCGAAGCGCAGCGCTTGGGGAATTGGGAGCTTCATCTGCAGTGCGTACGAGACATGTTGCCCATTTTTCATGCAACAGGTCACTTCAATTATTCAAAATCATCCCAGATTTACCTACAAGACATGGCACGGTTAGCACAAACTATAGACCCGGACGAATACGATAAATTTACCAAACAAGGCTTCTTTACTATACGTCGTTCAGATAAGAAGTGGTGTGGCATTTGGACAGATATGACGGTAGAGCAAACGTTGAAGCGTACCATGAAAGTGATTGGCGGTCTCACATATGGTCGTGGGGTTAACAATGAGGGCGTTCTTGCAAGGTGGATTGCTGGCATGCCAGTGGTATATGAAGTTATGGAAGCTTTTGAAAGATTTTGCAACACAAGGGCTGAGTCTTCTGAACAACATGTGGAGTTGCAAGACAGCAGAATAAAGCGGGATAGAGAAGAATATTTCAAACTTGTTGAGTGGTTCAGACAACATGATCCTTTTGAACCAACCGACGGTGAGAAGCTGGTGTCCATTGGAGACGGAATGTGTGCTGGCAAGGAAGTTAATTGCGACAAGGCCGTGGAGATAGGACTGAAAGCGATGGAATCGATGGTTGGAGTGAGTGCTGGTGATGTTACATTGACTCGGAAAAACTGTGTTAAATCTATCGCTTGTTCCAAACGTGGTATACGAATCGAGGACGATATTGTACCAGTAAATACTACTCTCTTGTTCCAACGAATTGTTGCAATTATGAAAGATGAAGTCAAGTTGGCCAACACTGCTCTTCATTACGAGTTGGCTCCATTCTCTCTGTCGCTATTCGATGAGGAAGGTGCCATGAGGAAATCCAAGAAATCCGGTCTCTTCAATGTGTTTATGGCTGCTCGAGCAAATTCTATTGATTTAACCCAGTGCAAGATCATCATCGATGGCGGATTCCTACTTCATAAAATTGTGTGGCCAATTGGAAGTACGTATGCAGATGTTCTCCAGCTGTACGAACAATTTATCCGTAAGCATTATGGAGTTAACGCTAGTTAGTGGAGTTCCACTGACGACGTCCACGGAAACTGTTCCACGTTTAGTGGAGTTCCAGTGATTTTCGATGGCTACACGGGAGAACATCTTGGAATTAAATCGTATGAAAGATTCAGACGATATCAAGAAACAATAGAAGTGTGGAAATCAGGTTCGAAAGAGATATGCTTGTCAAAGTTAATCAATCGAAATTTTTATCAAATGATAAAAATAAGGACAGGCTGATTGAATTCCTCAGTACTGAGTTAATCTCTGCTGGGATCTCAGTTCAACAAGCACCTGAAGATGCTGATCGATTGATTGCTGTAACTGCCATTCAGCAATTGGATACCAACGACAAAGTAGCGGTTATTGGTCAAGATGTAGACCTTTTGGTATTGCTCACGACCTTGACTCCAGGAGATCGAGACATTTATTTCGTTAAGGAGGGCACGGGAAAAGCTGCTACCAAGGTGTATTCAACAATGAAGCATCATCACTTGCGAGAAATTGTACTGTTCAGCCACGCCTTCACTGGGTGTGACACGACCAGTGCAATTTACCAAAAAGGGAAGAAGTCGATCTTCAAAGTTTTGGAGAAAAGCAGTCAACTGAAGACCGATGTAGACATATTCAGTAACCCACGATCATCCAGGGACAACATCAAGACTGCAGGTGAACGTTTGACACTAGCTTTATATGGTGCTAGTAAACAGCAAACTTCCCTCAACGAGTTCCGATATGAACGTTTCAAAAGTTCCGCTACACGTTTGACAACGCCAGTAAGACTGGCACAGCTTCCTCCAACACCCGGTGCAATAGAAGAACATATCTGGCGTGTGTACTTCCAGATGCAAAAATGGCTGGGCAATGATGAAATCGATCCAAGTAACTGGGGTTGGGAACTGAAGAATGGAGTATTCTTCCCGGTGATGACTAAACAACCACCAGCTCCAGACAATATCTTGAAAATCATCTTTTGTTCATGTCAAGGTAGTTGTTCGAAACGCTGTGGTTGCAGAAAGGAAGGCTTGAAGTGTTCAAGCATATGCTCAGGGTGCCGTGGACAATCATGTCTCAATTGTGTAGACGTGGACCTTTACATTGATTCCCTCGAGAGGCCCGATGAGTTAGAGGATACTGAGCTTCTTGACACTTTCGAAACAGCTTTAATCACACAAATAGAACACGGATCGGAAGCCGAGTACGACGATGAAACAATTCGTCGGTCTTCTCACGTAAGGGCGTATCTCAGAAATTTTGAAAATTGAGTTAAGACCGCCAATAGGTTGCTTAAGCCTTATATTTTTATCACACGACCCGGCGTACCTCAACATTTTATACTTTTGCTATTCCCCATATATTTTTTTTGTCGTATCTCAAAATAATCACAATTTAAATCTCACGTATAAGCCTAACTTAGGATAGGCCCATACGTGTGATTTAAAAGGCATTCAAGCGCATCATTTTCAAGGCGTATCTTTAGTTACGGCGTTACGTGTGACTCATAGATACTGGCCATGCCGAGAGTCATTTGTTAGTTCGCACGTATCGTTTCGTATACGGACGTATTGTTTGTGTTTTTTTCTTCTTTGTATGGAGCTGTGATATTTAAGAGTTATTTAAGGTAAGTACAAAAGTATTTAGATTATACTTTTAACTCTCTTTTTGACTTTATGGTTAGTATTTTAGAATAACCTCTATTATTATATATTATTATTATAGTATTGTAGAATAGGTACGTAAGAATACCTCGAGGCAATATCTTCACCCTGACCTAACATTACGTAAGATGCATTTTATGTTTTTAGAGGATTGGGCTATTAAGAATGAGGGCAAGCCTTCCTTCACGACTTATCAGAGAATCTTTAAGACAAAAAACCTATCCTTTTTTTCTCCTAAAAAAGATCTCTGTACTTTATACACAATAGCCAAAAATGGAACTGAACAGGAGATAGAACAGTTGAGAGAGAAGTATAAAGAACATGTTTCAGAAAAAGATAAAGTAAGGGAAATTAAGGAAAAACAAAAACAAAAGGCAAAAGAAGACCGAACTTTGCTATGTGGGTGTTTTGATCTTCAACAGGTGATATATTTTCCCACCTGCAACGAAAATGCGTTATTTTGTAAAAATAGATTGGCTAATTTTAATTTAACGTTTTATGATATTACCAGTAGAGACTGTTTCTGCTGGACGTGGCATGAAGGCATTAGTAAAAGAGGGGCATCAGAAATATATAGCGACGGCAGTTTATAAAACTTTGGAGTATTACAATGACAATGGGGTAACCCAAGAAGTGGTCCTTTTTTCTGATGGATGTAGGGGCCAAAATAAAAATACTGTCATGACTGCGATGCTTCTCTATGCTGTAGCTCACTTCGATAATTTGAAAGAAATATCTTTAAGATTCTTCGAGTCCTTTCACGGACAAAACGAAGGCGATTCTGCGCATAGCGCAATAGGCTACGCTATGAAACTTTCAGGAAATATCTACGTTCCTTCTCAATTACACCCAGTTTTTTCTCTGGCAAGATCGAAACAGCCGTACAAAGTAAGATCACTGAATAGTGAAGACTTTTTTGATTTTAAACAGCTTTCAAAAGATGTAAGAATCTTGACCGTGAGGAAGAGTGATCTAGGAAACCAAGTAAAGTGGACAGATATTATGGAAATAAAGGTCAAGAAAGATTCTCCAGATCAGATTTTTTTAAAGAGAGCCACAGTGAACAAAATTATGATAGCTTGTCACTAAAACAAAACCAACAATATAATATTAAAACGTATAAGCTTAGACGATTGAATGCAGGACAAAAGAAAATAAGTGAAGACAAGTACCAAGATTTGCTTTCTTTGTGTTCAGGAGTTACTCCTGTGATCAGACAAAAAGAACACCAAGATTTCTTTAAATCTCTG
The DNA here is from genome assembly GCA_963678675.1 of Xiphydria camelus. NCBI lineage: Eukaryota > Metazoa > Arthropoda > Insecta > Hymenoptera > Xiphydriidae > Xiphydria > Xiphydria camelus. Next base: position 7,204,142 of record OY783194.1, read on the forward strand.
GCTCAGCTTGATAAGTAATAATAATAAGACCTTAGTTTTTATGTTTTTTCAACCAAATATTAATACTATGTGAAAGTTACATTTTTATGTTTTATTTATTTTTACGACAGATGTAAGTTATTATTTTCACTGTTGTCAATAAATAACGTTACTTTGAATCGTTTTATATTGCCTCGGTAGGCGTATCTCATTTTTGTCCTGATAAACACGTCACACGTAAGGGCGCGTAACTTTTTAATTATTTTTTTTTCACTACCTACTTTCAAAGTACCAAACACTATTGTATTGACAAATTCTCTAAGCCCTACAATGTTATTTGCTACATAAAAAAAATCGCCGAGCTATAAAAATAATTGCAGGACTTATTCACAATGAAAAATCGTAAAATATTTAAAATCGCTCTCCTGAGAAATCATCTAAACTGAGATATGCCCTTACGTGAGAAGACTGACGAATTGAAGACCTTGATGATTCCAGGAGGACAATTGAAGATGATTCCGAATGTTCGGATGAACCAGGTTGTAGTAAACAGCTCCGTATAAAGTAAACATTTGTAAGTACACATTATTTCTAATTTTATATTCCATTCTCTTTTAACTGCAAATATATTAATATCACTTTAAACTTTGTTCGCATGGAGTATTAAACTGTAATCATTTGATAAACAAATTCATTTTGATAAACAAATTAATAACATTTAATTGTATTATTTTGAGTTTTATACAAAAGAAAAGAATAAATGTAGCATGGAAGTAAAATCCGGGCTGTGCCAGAATATGAAAAATTGAGTTAAGTGCTAAAAAGTGGACTATGTGACAACCCCAATACGCTGTAAAATGGGCTATGTCTAGATCCTTCAAAATCTAGTTCAAATAATTGCCACAAGAATCTTGCTTGCTGCAAAGCTTGCTTGCTTTCAGAACTGCATATCTCAAAACTTGCTTTTTGGCACTTAGCCCGGATTTTACTTCCATGCTACAAATTGTAATTGCTTTTTTGTAACTCTGATCTAACTCAACAATTTTTCTATTCTTCATCCAAAATTAAATATTGCTCCTAATATTTCTTTTATGTTAATTTAATTTTTGATCACATCAACAATGGGATGATTAAAAACTACCTGGAAAGAAGAAGAACAGTTAATCTAAAACAAAGAGATCGCATATAATTTCAAAGTGAGTTAACCCTCCGTTACTCGCTGTATGAGCGCGGCGCCGCCGTTTAGATTTGAAGTGATTCTGTATATTTGTTACTATTAGAAAAATGTGGAAAAAAGAAATGATTCCTTTAAGGTAGTTTGACCGCTAGAGCACTATTCGAGCAATTTAAAAAAATATATTCATATTTTAGATTATAAAAAAACTGATAACCTTATGAAAATGCAGTCATTCTGACGTTTAGA